>OU343221.1:203675530-203751989 GCA_910596185.1 Chrysanthemum makinoi
ACAAGAGTTCGATTTCGTCTTTCAACTACACCGTTCTGTTGAGGAGTTCGAGGAACACTTATTTGATGACTGATTCCCATACTTTCATAAAACTCACCAAGTTGTTTGTTAACAAACTCAATTCCATTGTCTGTTCGGATAATTCTGACCGTTTTGTTAAGACGAACCTGCAGCTGTTTGATGAGTTTGATGATGATATCTGGAGTTTCATCCTTTGTCTTTAAGAATTTTACCCAAGTGAATCTAGAGAAATCATCAACCACAACTAACACATATTTCTTCCCAAAGATATTCTGCACTCTCATGGGTCCACATAGGTCCATGTGAATTGTATGGAGAACTTCTGTGACTGAGTTTGTAGGTTTGGGTTTATGGGCATACTTCTTGCTTTTTCCCAACTGGCATGCTGAACAAAGATGATCCTTTTCATATTTAAGTCTAGGTAGACCTATAACTAAGTCCTTTCTGGAGAGATCATTGATGGTGCCGAAGTTCAAGTGATTGAGACGACGATGCCATAACCATGACTTTGTTTTAGAAGCCTTTGACAACAAGCAAATTGGAGAAGACTTCATCATATCTTCGATAGAGATGGTGTAGAGATTTGAGCCACGTGAACCTCTTAAAAGTTCCTTACCATCAAGTTCTTTAACGAAACAAGTATGTTTTCTGAAGGCTACTTCTAGATCAGAATTGACCAACAGAGAACAGGTTATGACCAAGACCTTCCACATAGTATACCCTGGAGATGACACTTTTACCAACAACATAATCTCCATAACCCTTAATTGCACCGAAATTATCATTCCCGAATCTAACTGTCTCGATGAATTTGCTCACAAAGTTCATGAGCGCGACGGTCTCGGTCATATGCTTGGAGCGGCTGAGTCCAAGTACCACAAAACGATTTGAACGATCTGCAGTTGAACACAGACAAGAATGGATAACTGGATAATTGGGATCCCCATGCAAGAATGGGTTCCACTTGATTAGTAACAGTAATTGGAACACCCACATCAGAAATAGAAACATCCATATCAGAAGTAGAAGCAATGGAATCATTGGGAATAGATGCAGATCTTTGGTGTATGTATTTGACCTATTCAAAGTATGTTCACTTCTTAAGGGAATAGTTCTACCAGTAGGCATCCATTTACTAGTGGGCATAGTCTTAGCAGTTTGAGGACAAAACTGATTATTCTTATGGCCAAAAGGTATCCAGTAATAACCTATCTTTATAAATGTTCTTCCTGTGGGTTTCCACTGTTTTCTAACAATTTTTCGTCTTTGCCTTTTAGCCTTCTTTGCACGATTATTAGCATTAACGGTTTTAATTGGGCATTTGACAGCATTAGACAAAGCGTTCACACCACATCCATGATTAGCAACAGAATTCAAGCAGACATCATTACAAGGTTTGCAAATAGTATCAGAATTCGAATTAATTACAGTACGCCTATGGCTAATACTAGAATCAACACGATTCGTTTTATTGGACTCAAACTTAAAGTTCCTAGATTGGTCTTCTACTCTCTTCCAATGCACATTCTTAGCTTGCAAGGTCCTATCATTCCTTGTATTGTCTTGAGACTTTGACCTGCTTGCTTTAATGTCACTGATTACTCCTGTAGAGGGAATGGGAACATTAGTTGGTTGATCTAATATTTGCATTCCTGAACTTGATGTGCAAGGATCTGAACTACTAGAACGCACATTAGTGTTTACTTTCTTAAGACTGTGATTTGAGCTATTTGCAGGCACACTAAAACTCACTTTCTTAGTACTAACATATCTGGAATTTGAACTACTTGAAGGCACCCTGAGGTTGACATTCATAACATTGGGCATAGAACAGATTTCATGCTTGGCACTAGGCATAGAACAAGGCATCACAGCTTTGCCTTTTGCACCTAAGGATTTTGGACATGTTGCAATTACAAATTCAAGCAGCTCTTGAGATCGTTTGGCCTGGAGGCAAGCAAACCTAATTTCTCTATCAAGAGGTTTATTAATGAAATCCTCTTCAACAATCTCACAGAGATATTCTAGACTATCCTTAAGGTGAGCACAATAGTCATGAAATGAGGATTCGTTATTTCTAAGATGAGGAGGAATATATTTAACCGTCACAGTATATTTGCAGTCTAAGGGTGACTTTGAAACAACATTCTTATTAAAAACAAGTGGCAGTTTCCCATTTTCTTGACTTCTCAGTTCTCAATTTCCTTTTGTAAAGACGTTATTTTTTCGTTGTTTTGGTCACGAGTGACTTTCATTGAATCATATAAATCTTTAAAGTGTCGTTTAACTTTTTCATTTTCTTCTAGAAAACTCTCGTTTTCCTTTTGTAAGGCATTAACTAAGTTTTGAAGATGAAAAGTTTGAGAGTACTGAGAATCTAAAGGAAGAGGCATTTGGGATCCAATCACATTGTTCTTTTCACCCTTCAATTGAGATATTTGGGCTTTCAACTTTTTGATCGTGTTACAATGAGCTCGAATCTGTTCATCACGTTTGCTAATTTCAAAAACTGCATCAAATTCAGGAGCATCCAAGGATGTCTTGATATTTGAGGTTTTAACATTTTCTTTTAGATGTTGATATTTTAGTTGTAAATCAAAATGTTCAACTTCTAGTTTAGAAAGATGTTTTACCAAATTATCGTGATCATCCTGATCAATTTTCTCATTAAGTTTCGAATTAATCTTTTCAGGCTCAATGATACGATCATGGGAGACTTTCAGAGCAACAGATAATTCATGAAATTGAGAAGCATTAATGGAGCAATTCGTAGCAGTGTAAAACACATCTTGAGCAATACATTCAGAAATAAGATTCTCATTCAAGGTATGCAAGTTCTTCCTCTCAATCTCATTATATTTTAATGCTCGCTCATAGTCACTAACCTCAACTACCATTGCATCAAATTCCATTTCCATTCCTTTAATATATGAACTTATCCCCTTTTTAAGACTCTCAAAATGATCTTTTAGTAGTTTGAAGAAAGGCATGACCTCAGTTAGATAGCATTCTTTTGTTTGCTCAAAACCCCTTTCCCCTTCAGTTATCCCCGTGGGTGTGATCCTTTTCTTACAAGTTTTCTCAAAATCGACAAATAGTTGAAGAATAACATATTGGTGATTAAGGTCTTACTCTTAGTGGCAATAGTTCTAGGAACTAAATGCATTGGTGTATTTGGAGGATACACGTCGCAGTAGGCATTTTCCTAAGGGAAGGGTTTGTATCAACAAGATTTTCAGCTTTTAGCTTATCTAAATCCTTTTTCCATAAAACTTGTTCAGGTGTTAATAACGTTTGAGGCTTAAATTTGTTTAAGGAGATCCAGTTTTCCTTCTTGTAATCATGGGGTGTGATAATTATTTTCTTCTCTTTACATATTGGATCATCTAACTTCTTGTTCATCCTTTCCCTAGTGACTTCATCAGATTTATTATCTTCCTCAGTGCACTCAGCGCAACTAGGTTTCTGTCTAGGTTTAAGGATTTCATTGCCATCATAGAGTACCTTATGAGCATTTCTAGCCTTTTTAATGACCTCTGGATTTGGTTCCTCAACCAGGGGAATGCTATGCTTATCGCTTAAGACTCTATGCTTAGTGATCATGTGGCAGTCGAATGGTGTCCCTTGTACGTACAAATTATTTTCAAGCTTGTTCTTCAAAGTTTTTAGATTAGAAAAATCATTCAAAAGTTTTGATTCCTTGGCATGAAATTCTTGCTTAAGCACTTTAACATTTTCTTGAAGTTCTTGTTTTTGCTTAGCAGTTTTTGAAAGTTTTTCCTGTAAGGAATTTAACTCTTGTTTTAACACTTCTTCTCTAAAATTACTTTTTCTAATAATTGTACGTATTTGGTTATCCAACTCCTGCTCACGAGTATTTAGCTCAAACTTAGCACGTTGTTCATAAATGGAAACTCGTTCTTTATAGGCATTAAGTTCAGAGATAACTGAATCATCGGGGGCACATGCAGTGTATTCATCACAGACATAATCATCATTGACTGCAGGAGATACATCACTTGATACAATCACACTTTCACTTTGTTTCATATATTGATCATATGGGACAACATTGATATTACCCATATTTTCAATATCTGACTCAATGATTTCAGTTGATTGTATTTCATTATGTATCTTTTGCACATCAACTTCATCATATAATTTTAATACCTCTGAGATGATTTTGTCTTTGGATGGTCCAGCTTGTGGTGAATAAGAGACCTTAGGAGAGACCATTGGAAAAATGCTAGCCATGAAAATTGTTTGTGCAGTAGGTCCATCATCAACATCAGAGTCGTATGCATCACAGTCAGCTACTTGAAAGGCATTCTAATGATTATGGCCTATCTCCTGAATTGGCTGCTCATCCACATCTGCATCATATGTCTTAGCATTCCCTTCAGCAAGAAACAACAACTCCTCTTCATCCAAGGTTGCTCCATTGTCCTGAGCTTGCACTAGCAACATCTTATCCTTGAAGTATTCAGCATTCTGAGGATGTTTTGGAGATGTGCAATTCCTTGCAATGTGTCCCTCACCACCACAGTTGTAACACTTGACTGTCTTGACTTGTCCTTGATTTCCATTCCTTCCCCGATTCTGATTTCCTCCATAGCCTCCACCTGCTCCACCCCTTCTCGATCGGATCTTGCCTTTCTTGGGTGGTTGCACCATAACCTTTCCATCTCTGACAGTAGCTTGATTGTGTGGATTGGATGCTGTTTTGAGGTTGTTGTTGGTGTGTGGGAGAGTGTTCATGTTTTGACTGATCATGAGAGCTAGTTGACTAATGAAGTTTCCTACAGATGCATCAGGCATCGGCTTGTTTGAACATTGGATCGGGAATGAGTTTGTGAGTTCCATCACCCATGGGTATAACTTGTGAAGCTTTAGTGGTAATCCCAATGTTTGAATAGAAGGCAGTTGAATCATTTGATGAGCTTGTCTCTCCTGGATTTGTTTTGAATTGTTCAAGAATCCTCTTTTCAAACATGGCATGTCTCTCATTCAGAAGAAGGAAGGCATACAGTTGCTCATAATTCGTATTCTTCAATCCTTTAGTGAGCTTCACGGAAGTGACAAACTTGTGCCATTCGGGATTCATGTTGTTTACAAACTTTGAGTTCTGCTGAATGTTAGGCATGGTCATTCTGATGTTCCTCATGTCATTAACAAGCTTGTGGAATCTCACGTAATACTCATAGACACTCTCATCTGGTTTCATCTTGAAGTGCTCAAATTCATCATAGAGTTGTGATTCTCTGTCTTCCATGGTTAATTCAGAAATAGAAAGAAGCATCTTGACATTATCCCATACAGACTTTTGCTTGTGATAAGCTTGTATATTTCTTTTGGAAGACCTTGCAATATGATGTTAGAAGCCCTTATATCTGCATCGAATCTCTTCTTCTCCTTATCATTGAGCTCATCATACATCTTTGGTCTGTCCATTCCGTAAATCAATGTACCATCTTCAGCTGTATCAATTATGTCTCTAGTAGTCTCCACCCGATACGGTCCTTCATCAATCGATTTGAGAATGTTGACCCCATTTTCCTTTCCAAGACAGTACAATCTGATTCTTTGAGCCCAAGAGTCGTAGTCAGTTCTGTCAAGCATGGGTGGACGAGTATCTGACCCTGCTGCTTGAACGTCCTCGGCAACAGTAGAGAAGATAGTAGGAACGTTGGTAGACATGTTTCAAGCTCTACGGGATTTTACTATTCTTTTATTAAACCGGGAAATTGATTCTTTCACGGGATTTTACTAAACCAAAAGAACAACCGTAAGAATGTATCACGAAGAAGTAACAAGCCTAAATGAACAAGTTGCTAACCACACAACTCGCTTAATTATCAACTCGCTTAATCAATCAACTCGCTAAATAGCCAAGTGGCATTAGCATCAACTCAAACAACTGTCAACACGCAATGAATCAAGTCGCTGAATAGCCAACTCTCTTTAGTATCAACTCGCAACACAATCAACACGCTTGAACACCAAGTCTCTTAATTTAACTTGCTAGCTTTACAACTCGCTTAATAGCTAAGTCGCTTTAGATATCAAGTTAAACAAAGAAACAACTCGCTTAGAACCCAAGTCGCATAAAAAATCAACTCGCTAAATAGCCAAGTCGCATTGGCAACTCGCATCCAATAACAAAGCAACTCGCTTTGAAGAAAAAGCTATCCGAGACACAACTCGCTTCGTACAAACTTGAAAAATAACCACTTTATCAATCAAAAACAACCAAACCACAATGATTTAAGCCTTCCAATTCAAAACATAAACACATATGATGATCCTAAACACAAAAGAACAAGAAAAATTCAAACTTTAACACTAGAATTTGTCCAAATGAATCAAACTCTCCTAAACCTTTAATACCCCAAAAACCTTATGAAATCCACCAAAACAAAAAGCATGGAAGATGAGTGATCAAACCTTGGCTCTTGATACCAATTGTTAGATATAAGATTTCACAAACACATTAAACCATGAACATATGGGGCGTTAACTAGAGTTTAGAGAGAGAAAGTTCTAGTGAGAGAAAGGAAGAGAGTTGGGAACTATGTGAAACAAAGAAAAATGGTATTGAAGCTCCAACCATCTACCTTGGGAGGTAGAGGGTATTTATAGTTTCTTACAAACAAACGCCACCTACGGGCTGTGGATCAGGCATACAATGGGTAAAGACCCGTCCGTCCTCCACAATGTTACTAAACTAAATACTACTTAACATAAAATAACTACGACTACGAGCTCTCTAACGATTACATATACTTGAGGTGACCGACTCTTTAATGCCTGGAATTTCTAATTCCTAACAGTGTTTTAGTTTTATCCTGTTGGGGAACGAAGGATTCTGAAATATGAGGCACTTTTGAGTAATGAAAAGGTTGGTTATATTTTACAGTGCTCATTTTTAATCGACTCTCTTCTTCCGCATCTTGTTCCTCTTCACAATTATATTCAACAACACACACAATAGATTCATCAAGCAGATATTTTACACTATACAACTTTGGATTTGCCTTGAATGCTCTATGTAAAAAACGTGGTTTAGTATCAGCAAGATCTGGCCCATATCCATCTGATTTGGCTTTAAAGTGAACCTTTCGATTGTTGTGATTAACTCACCATGTTTATACACAATGTTTTAAAACTATTTGATTTTGTTTTCCAAGTCGACGTTTCATCAAGATCTGAGATCAATCCGCTTCCTTGAGTATTGTTTATACTCAGAAAAACTATTTTGACACGAAGACAACTCAAGCTTGGTTTTTTGAAGTTCCGAAGTAAAAGTGTCAACTTGTAGTTTGTGTTCAAATTTTTCTTCTTCCATTTTAGAAATAAAATTGTTTTTGGAAGCGACTAGATCTCGTATCTGTTTTTCTAATTCTTGTTCCTTTAGATAAGACTTTTTAAAGGCGACTTCAAAATTTTGTTCACGTTTTTCTTTTGTTTCAAAATTTGTAAGTTGTGTCTTATAGCATTCAAGATCCGCAGTCAATAATGCAACTTTTTCTTTTAGATTTACATTTATTTCATTGCATTTTTTAACTTGAGATTGGGTGGTCATAAGTAAGGTCATGAGCTCTGGATCTGGATTAGACGAAGGTTCAATTTGTTCAACGTGAGTATCAACATATTCATCAGTGGGATCATCAAATGTAACAACGAGGTAAACTTGATCATTGTCTTAATGAGATGTTGATGGTTCATTTTGAACACTTTGCTCTTTGTCGGATGCAGATGCAGGCAGAAATATCAGATCATGTATGAAGCACATATTAGGATTTGGTACATGAGACAAGCCATCAGTATCATAGACTGGGCCTGTATCACTCATGTGGAGTTCTTGCATGTTTGCCATTAACATCACAGCTGCATTAGCTTGCAAGTCTTCCATATCATCATCAAATTCTGCATTTGCCATGAAGCTTTGTTCCTTGTATGTAAGAGTTCCACCAGCTTCATCTTTAAGAGCCAAGAGTAGAGCTTCCTTGTGATAAGCACTTCCTCTGGTTCTTGGTTTTGGACATGCATTAGCCACATGACCCTTTTTGTTAGGAATTAGAAAATTCCATAGTGAAGTATCGGTCACCCCAAATATAATCTAGCATAAGTTAGCTCGTAGACAATACGTTATTTACTAGTTATTTAGTTAGTTATTTAGTTTAGTGCAACACCATGGAGGACGGACGGGTCTTTACCCACTGTATGCCTGATCCACAGTCCGAAGGAGGATGTTTAGTTTGTAACTATAAATACCCTCTACCTCCCAAGCTAGAGGGTTGGACCTTTCACTCAATCTAACCTTTTCTCTTTTGTTTACTTTCTCTCTCTAGAAAGGCTCCCATCTCTTACTTTCTCTCTCTAAACTCTTGCATAATTCGAACCATATATTGTTGTGTTATGTGTTTATGAAATTCAATATGTTACAAATGGTATCAAGAGCCATGGTTAGATCATCTCTTACATATCCTTGGATTTCTAGTGGTTTTTAGATGGTTTTTGAGTTTGAAAAAGTTTAGTGGTTTTTGCATCATTTGGTTCATCTCTTGTGTTAAAGTTTGAATTTTGGGTGTACTTTTGTGTTTAGAATCATTGTAAGTACTTGGGTTTTGATTTGGTAAGCTTGAATCACTGTGGTTGAGCTTGTTTTGGATTGAAAATTACTCTACTGACCCAGTGATTTCAGAAGTGCTTAAATTGTATGATAATGTGGACAACAATGATAACGTATGCTACACTGATCGATTAAAGATGATTGAATTAAGCAATGAGGATGTGAGATCTCCTTGTTCAGAATCTAAAGAGAGAGAATTGCACCAGTTTAGGCTACAAAATGCCATGCTAATGGAAAGTAACATTGAATCTTATCAGTTACTTCACTCTCACCTCGTAGAGCTTTTGTCCATAATTAGGGATCGAACATGTAGTGCCATCTTCCGTCAGGGATTTACCTACACGACTAGAAACTTCTTTGTTGAACTTAGAAAAATTGGAACAACAACTTGATAAAGAAAAGGTTCAAAAGGATAGTTCGTCTTTGCACTTGGTGATCCACAAACAATTTCAGTTAGTCATCAGTGGGGAATTTACATCAGATTATGATCAAGACATGACTGAAGTGTCTTTGATTAGTTTAAAGTTTAAGCACTTCTGATTGATATGTTGTATTGACTTTGATTAGTCGATTCTTTGTTTGGGTGATGTCGACCACCATATATCTGTATTTATGTCCACTAATGTATGCAGATATCATGGATATAAGAATGTTCCCGATCCGGATCCCACAATTGAAGATGGTTGGATGCCGAAAGGAAAGGGTAACTGTATCTTGGGTTGACAAATGAAGAAACGGAGCTTAATTGGACTTCTATGGAGAGTTGGCATGGAAAAATGCAACATAAGAGGTCTCTTGCATCGTGACGGTTTTCTTCATTAGCAAATGAAGAAACGGAGCTTAATTTGACCTCAGTTGGCATTAAAATGCAACGAAAGAAGTCTCACTGCATCAGCAGATGGTTTTTCTTCCAAACCCTACAGCAACAACAACGGAAGCTTCTCAACCACCTAACGTATCTTTGTAAAGGATACCATTTATTTAAAACAATTTTTAAAATAATATTTTTTTGAAAAATGGAAAAATATTGGTTTCGAAAATAAATTGAACTTCATTTTGTAAATCACCGGACTTCATTTTATCAAAACTATAAGTCACTCAATCATCGACTACGGTCATCGATTGAGGGGGAGAGTGATTTAAAATAAAATATTTTCAATCGATATTTCTTCACAAAAAGTCCGTTTGTACGTATTAATGTGGTGATCTAAAGATTTAATGTTATGTCATGGTATGATTTTTCTTTAGAATCAAGATCTTTCAAAATGAATTTTTTTCTGTTCTTGTTTGATTGTGAAATTGTTTTATTTTACTTAAAGATCTCTTAAAACAATCATACGTGACACTAACAATCTTTAATGTCTTAAATTGGTCCATTTCGATCATTTTTCAAAATTAAATCTTGCCACGTCTTTCCCCATAATTTTCTAAAAGATTTAAATCAATTGGGATCACAAATCTCAAATGGTTTGAAATTTTTGATCGGGGGAGAGATCGTGATTTAAATCTCAAATCTGTTTTAATGGAATTGGTTTTAGTCCTTCAAAGGCACTCCTGCCTCCATGTGCCAAACGATTTCATATATACAATGCACATGTTGAGGAGGAGCATTTAACCATAAACCAGAAGAGTATTTAAACCGGGCGCATTTTCTCCCATGTTTTCTAAACCTCATTAAATCACTTGGGATCCAAAATCTCAAAGGGTTTGATATTTTTGATCGGGGGAGAATTTGTGATTTAATAATGAAATCTGATAAATGATGATCGTTTTGATTCAAAGTGCTAGTTCTCTCTAATATGTGCTAAACTCTTTCGTTTATCGATGTACATATTGAGGGGGAGCAAATGGTTTCTTAGTGGCTTTTGTAATCGTGGATGTACTTCAAAAGAACTCTTGCCTCTATGTGATAAAATGATTAAATGATTTCACTTATCCTATGCACATATTGAGGGGGAGATTTTACCAAGAAAATCAAATGGCTTTTTCTATGAAAATAGTGATCAAAGAAAATATTTCAAAGTCCTTTTGCCTCCATGTGCTAAACAATTTCTAAATCATATGCACATGTTGAGGGGGATGTTTTCTAAATGATCAAAACTATTAAGGTACAAAATGCTTTGATCTCGTATCACAAGTACCTTGATTGTTTTTCCAAATGATTTTTCAATTGGTTTCAAGGAAGAATGAACTGTACCAAAAGACCGACCATTTTACTTTATGTATGGAGTTATAAGGATGGTGAGGTTAGGTATTAGTTCCCACAATCCGCCAGAGCCGGAGGGATCTACCCAGGGACAATCCACTAGATAGTGTAGAGTCCTTTGGTATATTGAAAAAAGGAGAAACATGAGAATATGGGAAGAGTGCCGACTGAGACAGAGCTAGTCTTTGGAACAAACCCAACAAGGTTCTAGTTATGAAGTCTTGGTAAGTACTGAAGGGGTTGAAGAATGAAAAAGAAATGAAATGAGAAAAGGGTGAAAAGAATTAGCCCTCCATTAATTCAACCTTAGGGCAGATACTGGGTTCAATTCATATGCTACTGGTGATTACCAAGGTAACACTCGCATTGAAGACAAGACGTCATGGACCCAGGTGGCCTGCACTACAACTTCCCAAGCTACTCAAGTTCCTCTTAAAAGGCCTTGTTTCATTCTCACAGGGAACCGACATTATCTATCGACTTTCTCTTAGAGATTGTTGATATAGAAGAAGGAGACCCTCTCCCTAGTCTCCGGCATAGGAACCAAATGTGCACTATTGAGTCTAGAGCCAAGAGATCATCCACAATATCTCATTAGGACAATAAATTAATGAAGACTTGCTGTTTCACACAATGTGGAAAGTAAGAATATATTAAGAGTCCTACGCATTATCCTTGTGGTATTGCCAGTACATCCGAGTGATATGAAAATAATCAAGATGAAGATGGAAATCCTTCTAGAGCCAACATCAAACAAGCTCTTGGTGGGTGACATGTGAAATCTTGCAAAAGATCAAGCTTATGACAACTGGATAGAAACGATGGGGCGATTCAATCTTGAATCAACCTTGGTCCAGGATTGGAATTGACGAATACTTTTGGAAAAACCGTTCGATGTGCAAACCTTCTTTTCTCTAGCACGTCGAATGTGTACTTATGTTTTTGAACACAAAAAGTATCTCTGATTGAAAAAAAATACTTTTGGAAAAACCGTTCGATGTGCAAATTTCTTCTTTTCTCTAGCACATCAAATGTGTACTCTTTTCAAATACAAAAAGTATTTATGATTGAAAATTGATCTTTCTCATAAAACCTTCGTTGTATTGCAAAACTCTTTCTTCTAAGCAATACGCGATTGTGTTTTCAAATCAATTTTTCATCAATCAGTGAATCTCAATTCGCTGGTTCACTCACTCCGTGTTGTCTTCTTTGAGACGTTCGATTTGAGAGCGGCTAGAACAGCGAAACCCTGTCAAGGAGATTCTTGAATTATACGATCATAGGTAGTACTTGTCTGATCAGCGGGGAACCGTGGGCCGTGTACCTCAATTCAGCGAAAGTGATCAAAGACACTTTCGTGTGTTTTATTGCTAAGCTGTTGTTTGCGGTACATTTGGACGATTGCGGTGATCGAATTGAGGAGTCAATCAAAGCCGCATGCTCACGCATCCACACTTACTTGAAGAAATCATGACTTGTGCATATCTACGAACACGGCTCGATATTTCTATACTATGTTTCCGCTACGCTGCTGCAAATATCATGGGCCAGTAAAGCTTCCGCTACTCTGATGAAAAGATATCATGATTCAGAAAGTGTGAGTATGTCGGTCCGAAAGTCACAACATCACATGATGGCAACACTACTATGGATGATCCAGAGAGATTTACTGTGGCTGATGATCTCAATGAAAGCTCGAATATCATTAAAGATGTGGATCAGTTCAAAGACCTCCACTGAAAGTACTAAACTATGCAGACTTTGATGTATCACTGCTAAAGCACAAAGATACAGATGTTGAAGAATTAATGTCTACGAGCTCAAGACTGAAGATTAAATAGAATGCTAGGATTCGAAATGTAAAACATGGGGTGACCTCCCTTAGGGGGAGATTGTTAGGAATTAGAAAATTCCATAGTGAAGTATCGGTCACCCCAAATATAATCTAGCATAAGTTAGCTCGTAGACATTACGTTATTTACTAGTTATTTAGTTAGTTATTTAGTTTAGTGCAAACACCGTGGAGGGCAGGACGGGTCTTTACCCACTGTATGCCTGATCCACAGTCCGAAGGAGGACGTTTAGTTTGTAACTATAAATACCCTCTACCTCCCAAGGTAGAGGGTTGGACCTTTCACTCAATCTAACATTTTCTCTTTTGTTTACTTTCTCTCTCTAGAAAGGCTCCCATCTCTTACTTTCTCTCTCTAAACTCTTGCATAATTCGAACCATATATTGTTGTGTTATGTGTTTATGAAATCCAATATGTTACACTTTTCATTGCAGTTGTAGCATCAAAGGACCGTGTTCCCATTCTGAGTATTCCCATGATCAACAATTTAAACCCTTTGTTGAGGAGAAACCATATTGTTCCTACCAGAAGCATTCTACCCTTGTCCACTGCCCATATAGCTGTCATTTCCCATCGGACGTCCATTGTTACGATTCTGAACTTCAACCCTTCCATTCTGAGCAACAGCTTGATTTCTTGTGTTTGACGAGTTACGAAGACGATTGTTGGATTTGTTTAAAAATCTACCCAAGGCACGAGCAATTAGTGCAAATGCTTGATTCAACGTGTTGAATGCTTCCTCATCTTCATTCTGGGTTTCACTGTAAAGTGCTGAATCAGATTTGTTGTTGTATGGAACTAGTTGAGTATCATTTGATTATTGTGAAGGATCATATGGAGTGATTTGGGCTGACGGTGTCTGTTGAGGGTAATTAAGGCTTTGTTGCTGCTGTGGAAATTGAGGAAATTGTGGGGCAAAAGATTGAACAATCAAAGCAAGTGAATTAGCATTTGGTAAAGTTGCATAGATTCCACGGAGAGCTCGATCTTTGTCCACTTCCTTCTGATAGTGCTTTAGATAATCATACAACATCCCATACTTAGCATTGTGAAGGTTCTTAGCTTGACGGATGAATGTGACATACTTCTCCCAGTCAGGACCGAGACAACTTAGAAACTTTGTGTTAATAGCAATTTTGGGCAAAATTATGTTGTGTCTGTCCAAATCATTGATGATGTTTATGAAACGATGATAGTATGACTCTAATGACTCCTTTGGATCAATCATGAATATTTCATAAGATATGTAAAGTTTTGATTCCATATCCTCCTGATTGAGTTATGTGCCTTCCATTAAGAGATGAACATGTTCCCACATGTCTTTTGCTGTTTCCTGAGCATCAACACTTCGAAGAATTGGATTGGGTAGTCCCAGAAGAATATATTCCACTGCAAGTTCGTATGCTTCAAAGTGTAGTTGTTGTTGTTCAGTCAGTTGAATCTCAAGGACAGTGGAAGTAGTGTCAAGTCTTGGTGGAATAGCCGTTGGATCGCCGGGAATCGTCACAGTTGGCATTTAAAAAGGACCTTCAAGGATGACCTTTTTCAAATATTTTCCATGAGGTTTCTTAAGGTCGAGGAACCTAAAGAACCGACTGACCCATTGAACATAGTTTCCGGGAGTGAGCATTGGAGGTCTATCAAGAGATCCAGCTTCATGAATTGATTGGTAACTGCTGATAGCCTCACACATCTTTGCAAACCAATGAAGTTCCTTTTGTGTAATGGTAGTAGATTGCATAGCATATTGAGGTGGAAACCATTGTTATTGCTGAGGGTATGGTTGTTGAGGAAATTATTTTTGAGGTTGTGCAAATGATTGTTGTTGTTGATAAACTTGTTGTTGTGGTTGTTGCGGGAATTTTGGTTGAGGATATTGTTGTTCTTTGAGAATGTTGTTGAGAAAATTAGTTGAAATACGGTGGTTGAAACATCTTAAAACTTGTGTTGTTGATGAATCTTTGTAGATGAATGAAACGTGAGTTGTTGTAATGTGTTCTTATTCGTAAACTTCTTAGTCGTAAAATTGATGGTGCTTACTCGTAAACTGCTTCTTAGTCGTAAACTACCTCTTACTCGTAAACTATTGTGGCTTATACGTAACCTTACTCGTAAACTCAAGTCTTAGTAGTAAAGTTCCTTACTCGTAAGATTTCTCTTATTCGTAAAGTTCTTATACGTAAGGTTTAACCTTATTCGTAAGAATAGGTAAAAAAACCAAAACTCTTTCAAACTTATCCAAGTAAGAAAGATATCCACAAGTCGAGGTATTTCACAAGCTTATCAAAGCAAGGGAAATACTGAGTCACAAATAACTTTGAAGATTCTGAGGAAAATTCCTTATTCGTAAATTCAGGCATGTTCGTATAGCTTATTCGTAAAATAAGAGTTTTCTTAATCGTAAGATAAGGGTTTTGCTTTCTCGTAAAAAAATAGGTTTTGCTTATTCGTAAACTCACCAGAAATCACCAAAACGACTTTTTAAGCTCTAAAACAAGTTTTGCACTTGATTCTTTTGATGAAATAGCTTCAATAACACTTAAATAATAAGAAAGTTTAAACTTTAACACCTAAAGTGAAATTTCAGCTTATTCGTAAACTTGATGAACACTAAAGAAATGAGTGAAAAACAATTTAAAACTAAGAAAGTTCTAAACTTTTTGTTAAAACTAAGATTCTAAACACTATAACAACCTTAAAACTTTCCAAGCTTCAAGATCTGAATGTTAAAACCAAAGTTACGCGTAAGAAAGGTGATGAACACATTACGTATAACCAAAAAGTAAACTAAAACACGTTCCAAACAACTATTTGGCGATTGATACTACTTTTAGGTCACCATAACATGATAACACAAGTATGTTTAGTCGTAAGTATGAAGAGAGAAAGGGAAAGAGTGGCGGATTCTTTCACACACAATAATAAGTAAATGTAATGCATAAAATGAAAGAACCAACACCCTCCTAAGAGAGTTACAAGTGTTTATATAGGTAAAAGAGCTAGGGCAACACTTCTAGTCCCTTCCCTTAAGTCATTGGGCCTAAGCATAGGCCTATAAGCTTACTACATAAGCCTAGCACTAATTACAAACATATAAGCCTAATAGCAACCTATTACATATCTAATGACCGACACTTGAATAATAGTTACACGTGATCCCAACAAATAATAATCCAAAAATACGAGTTGTCACATTCTCCAACCGTTAAAGGATCTCAGTCCTTGGATTCAGCTTGTTCGTTCTATAGACGTTCATTCTCGTGATTAGATTTGATAGGGCAAACTTTCCTAATTTCGAACGTAGCCCTCAAAAGACCTTTAGGTAGTCGATTCGAATTTAATCTCACAACTCATCAAACAAGAACTGTCATGAGATTAAACTTAATCGGTTTGAGTAACAACTTGACTCTTGGCTTGATTTTCGCAACTCATCAAACAAGAACTGTCACTAGATCAAGCTAGGGAACAAGTTATCAGTAAGGAAGAATGCAACATCTTTGAAGAGGGTCTTTTGAAATATCGGTTCGAATTTGGAATTGCTTACATCAATCAAATTAACAAATAGTGGTGGCTTAGATTAGCGAGAAAGCTATAAATAATGTAGCAAAAACAAAGCACATTGACCAATAAGCACGAACAGAGGAATAACATAGTCAAATAAGGTAAAGCATGACAAAGCAAGGCATGCTTAAAGCTAATAGTGGATGTTTGACTACAATGCAAAATGCACAATCATGAATGCACAAAACATGCAATGCACGCCGACCAATGCAATTTCAGGTGATTAGACTCTTCACGACTCGACCAAACATGATCTAAGACAACTACTCCCTTCATCGCATGATTCTTCCTGAATTAGACATAGGTGTACAGGCTATATATAATTTAGGAACAACAATGTAGTGCTCGGACTAGTCAACTCGTATGACGTTCGGTGTTTTATGAAATGTAATTTTGGTTATAGTTGCGACTTTTATTTTAGAAAAATCGGCATTCTCTATAAGCTTAGGCTCTGATACCAATCTTTCACACCCCGCCGAAGGCGAAAATGCGAGGTGCAACAAAGTCAATATACATCGCAAAAGAGATAATAGAACATGCCATCATTAAGTTTAAAGGAAATAGTACATCATTACAATACAAATTTATGCCAACAACGACAATTGAAACATAAAGTTCTGTTTCAAAAGGTAATGTCTTATTATATATTGCCCAATCAGGACACATGAAGACTCCTTTATGCAAAATATCTTCAAAAATATACTTACTGGCAATCACCTGAAATGCACGAGAAAACTGGTCAACTATGAAAATAGTTGGTGAGTACACGCGTTTTATATAAATTGAAAACCTTTTTAGAGAAAGGGTTCATAATAAAAGTAAGCCCAAAGAGTCCATAAGGCAAAGGCTCTATCAAACCATTCAGTTGCAAATCTTTGAATGCATCAACTCGTATTTTTGAGTCATAATTTAAACTCGAACTTTTACTATTCATTCCCGTAAAAGTTACTATTCATCCTGGTAGTTTCGACTATTCATTATTTTGCATAAATTAAATAAATGCTTTTACACGATTTTATGAATGAATAATATACATGGTACTCCCAAGTCCCAACAACGGTTCTAATATATTTTTACACTCAATACAATGTTACAAAAATTCAACTATTATTTTCATTTACATTTTGACTACTTTTATTATATATATCTAAAAAATATATATATTGTAAGATTATTGATATCATAACACACGAATTGAATAGTGTATGGGGCATATATTCTAGAGAGAGAAACAAGAGAGAATGGGATGCTAGAGAGAGAAAGAAAAGATGAAATGTTAGATTCCAAATGAACATCCAACCCTCTCCCTTGTGGGGAGAGGGCTATTTATACAACTTTCATACGTACTCCTTCGGGCTGTGGATCAGGAATACAGTGGTTAAAGACCCGTCCTTCTTCCACGGTGTTACTTACGCTAATCTAATACTAATAAATAACGTTAAGCCTATGAGCTAACTTATGCTAGACTAGAGTTGAGGGTGACCGACTCTTCTATATGGATTTTCCAAATCCTAACAATCTCCCCCTAAGGGAGGTCACCCCATAAATTACATTTTGAATCCTAGCATTCTATCAAGAAATTCATATCCGAGCTCGTAGACTTTGATTCTTCAAGATAAACAACTTTGCATCTTCAGTAGTGTTTCTTGAAATGAATGTTCCTTCGTCTTGTCATCATGAGCTTTCTTTGAGATCATCAGCCACAGCAAATCTCCAGCTCATCCATTGAAGTATTGCCATCATGTGAGGTTGTGACTTTTGGACCAACATACTCACACTTTTTTGGTTCATGATATTCTTCATCAGAGTTACGGAAGCGATGTAATACGACTTTGGTCATCATGATTTCTTTAATTGTAAGTGTGAAGTGTGAGCATGTGGTTATGAATTGATGTTTAATCTGCCATCAACTGCAACCGAAGGGAGTTCCTGTAAATAACAGTTAGCAATAAACACACAAAAGTTTCTTTGTTCACTTTCGTCGAATAGGGTTGCAAGAACCACGGTTCCCCGTTGATCAGTATAAATACTGCCTGTGATCAGGTAGAATTCCGAAGAATCTCCTTGACAGGGTTTCGCAGCTGTACTAGCCGTTCTCAAACCGAAGCATCTCAAAGTAGACAACACGAAGTGAGTGAACAAGCGAATTGAGATTCACTGATTGATGAGAGATTGATTTGGAAAACAATCGCGTATTGCTGAATAAATAGTTTTTGCAATACGACGAAAGTTTTATGAGCAAAATCAAGTTTCAATCACAAATACTTTTGTTTGACAAATTTATGTGCAGTCGATGTGCTAGAAAGTTTTTGTTGAGCACATCGAAAGGTTTTTCAAAATTATACGTCAATCCATTTCCTGGAACAAGGTTGATTCAAAGGTGAATAGCCCCATCATTTCTTTCTAGTTGTCACAAGCTTGATCCATGAAGGATCTCACATGTCACCCACCAAGAGCTTGTTAGATGTTGGCTCTAGAAGGTTTCCATCTTCATTATGAATACTTTACATATCACTCAAATGTTCTGGCAATACCACACAGATAATGCGTAGGACTCTCAATATATATTCTTACTTTTCACATTGTGTGAAACAGAAAGTCTTCATGAACGTGTGTCCGAATGAGATTTTGTGGATGATCTCTTGGCTCTAGACTGTTTTCCTATGCGGAGACTAGGGAGAGGGTCTTCTGCTTCAATATCAACCATCTCTAAGAGAAGGTTGATAGATTACATTGGTTCCCCGTGAGAATGAAACAAGGTCTTTTAAGAGAACTTGTGTAGCCTGGAATTTTAGTGCAGTGCGTCACTGGGTCCATGACATCTTGTCTTCAACACCGGTGTTACCTTAGTAACCACCAGTAGCATATGTATTGAACCTGGTTTCTGCCCTAAGGTTGAAATATTGGAGGGCTATTTCTTTTCACCCTTTTACTTTATAATTCTTTTTCATTCTTCAACCCCTTCAGTGCTTACCAAGACTTCATCACTAGAACCTTGTTGGGTTTGTTCTAGTCCTAGCTCTATCTCAATCGGCAATCTTCCATTATTCTTACTTTTCTCCTTTTTTCATCATACCTAAGAACTTTTACACTAACTAGTGGATTGTCCCTAGGTAGATCCCTCTGGCTCTGGCGGGATCGTGGGAACGATTTCCTAACCTTATCATCCTTATAACTTGGGTAAATTAAATACAAGGTCGGTCTTTTATGTACTTCCATAATCACAATCGCAATAGGAAACCATTTGAAAATCAATCGAGGTACTTATGATAAAAATATTAATGCCTTTTTACCTCGATAGTTTTGAAGATTTTGAAATGCTCCCCCACAATATGTGCATCGATTTACGAAAACGTTTACCACATATGGGAGAGCAGCCTACACTTTGAGTTGTGAAAGATCACCTTTTATCAGATCTCATGTTCAATCACATTCTCTCCCCCGATCAAAAATTTTAAATCTTTTTAGATTTTGGATCCCAAGTGATTTAAATACGTTTTAAAAAAAATGAGAGAAAATGTGGTCTGATTTAATATTTTCTGATAAGAAACATTACTATGCTCCCCCTCAATTTGAGAGGGAGGTTACTAATTGCAATCATAACACTACTATCCACTGCAAACTTTTTATATACACAATTTACAACAACACACCACAAGAGATAATCACCATCACGAACTCTTCCACCTACAAAAATTTCCAAGCTGCGGAAGATTCTCCTAGTCTTGAGCCTCTTCCGGATTGCAAACAAGAATGCCTTGCTTATTTCCAGGTCCTTGTCAGTCCAAAACATGGTATTCCTCCCTGGTCTCATTCCGATCTTATACTCTTTCACCCTGTAATCCAAAGCTTCTTCAATCTGTTTTAGAGTACCGTCGCTGAACTTGTGTATCTCATTAAACCTCATGATCATCCTAACCCCGTAATTGTCACTAAATATAACATCTCTTGGAGACTCGATCACTGAGTAGTCATGTTTGAACTCAAGTCCTTGTGCTTCCCACCGAGGCTTACTAAGGTTGACTTGAGTCTTGTAGCTCTCAATCCTAAGGTGAAAGTATCCAACTCTTTTCCTGATGACTAAACCTCTTGTCCATAAGTTGACTGCTGTAGCTAGAGTCTTCTTGTCACGTGGAGTCAGATGATTTAGGTGACCTTGGAGATTCAAGAGGTAAAGATCTTCAAATTCATTAGGGTACAAGTTCTTGAAGTCGTTTTCCTCTAAGGCGTGTTCTTTAAGGTCTGCTCTTCGAAGGACAATCTTCTTCAAGTAGTCATACCCATACATAGGGAAGATCTCTACACTGACAACACTTAACATACGCATGTGCGTGCAGCCTTACGACTCACTTCTGCACCGTGTCTGTCAATGTAGAAGCGTTGCTTGTGAAACCACCAATGTGAGATGCCATAAGAAGCAACAACGTCGTACTCATACTCTTTTTCTGCCCAATCAGGAACCATTTGCTCTAAACCAGCATCAGGATATTGTGCAGCTTTCATCTTGGAAATTGACAGTGCATGTCTGCTACCCTTGTTGCCGAAGCGCAAATATTTAAGATCCTTGTTGAAGAAGAACTCAGACTATATTGTGACTTGACCCGGTGGACCTCCCAGTGGGAGAGGTTTGCTGATGTCGTATTGAAGCACGTTATCATCCACCTGATCAGTCAATAATTTGTAGCATTCTTCCATTTAGTATTGTAAGTGAACCACGTCCGGCTGGAAATCCTTGACAATTCCATAAGCAGGACCCTCCAGATCTTTCGGTGTAAGTGTTGTGATCCCTTGTTTCTCGCAGTACCATTTGATGAAGCTTCCCATGTCACCGGTTATTCCAAGAAGCGAGTTCTCTGGTGGAGTTACATGGTTAGCAACAATGGCACTTGCCCATTTGTGTTCAGGAGTATGTAGATAGGATGACGGGATAGACCAGGTTGGTTTTAGAGTGGCATGAACCAGGTTGATCCTGAGGATTCTGCTCTGTCTTCTCCCACAAATGTCTTCCACCAGTCTTTGTTTAGATTCACTTTTGGAATATGCTTGTTAGTGATATCTTCTTCGTCTGAATCTGATTCCTGGTTAAGCGTGGACTCTTCATTCATTACAAACTCTTTAGGAATGGGAGAGACTGAAGGTTTGTATCTTGTTTCGAACGTTGTCCAGGCTGCGTGTTCCATAGACTTGGCTGACTTTGAAGAGCTTGGACCAGCGGAAGATCCTGGTTGACTCGATGATGGTGGAGGAGGAGATGTAAGATTATCCTTGCGAGGTTATGTTGTTCCAGAAGAACCTGCGGCTCCAGACGATCCTGCAGCTCCGGGTGGTGGGTGAGGAGGTAGCTGCGGAGGAGACCCATATGGTGTCTTTGGGGAGTCTTGTCTCCTCTTTTTCTTACATTTGTTTTTAGCCATATCCTGTACAAACTGAAGGTAGTTGTTACAATCAATGCACCTCTGAAGAGTGTTATACAGCTGCTTGTGTTGATCATGCTCCTTGTATTCGTCTGTCTCGTACATTCTTTTCATGAGAATCTCTTTCATGTCAGAGGTATAAAGATCTCTGAACCGTGCATGCAGGGGCGCTTTCATTGCCCATTCAACTGCCTCTTTAACATGTTCTTCTATTGCATTTGTCACCTGATAATTGAAGTTGAGATTCTCGAGCTTGGACATACGTGTGCCATGATGTTTAACTACGTTCGGAAAGTTTTGTTGTTCTAGAGCTGCAATACGTTTTAGAGCATCTTCTAATTGCTGCTCTACCTTCGTGTTTGCAGATGGTGGTGGTGGGAGTGCGGTTGTAGTGATGGTTGTTGTTGCAGGGGTTGTTGCGGTAGGTGGTGGAATTGTTGGTGTAGGAACAGCCATTGTCGGTACAGTGGATGTGTCTTGTTGAATGGTGACCGAAACCATGGACAAGGCCTCTTTCTCATCATTCATCTTTTTAGCTTCAACATCAGTGGGTCTGTCTTCAATGAATTGATCTCCAAAGGTGAGATCATGTTCAAGGTTTTGAAAGGATGATAGGGTTCTGGTAGAGCTGTTTGATTCCTCCAGGCGTGTTTGGTCGTCAGTTCTTTGTTTGAGATTTTCCTGAAGGCTTGGGTAGGCAGTTGACACGAAATCATCTGCAGCAAAACCACTATCTTGAGAAACAGCCTCCATTTATGTATTCCCTAAACTAGACCCTTCGCCTGTACCAACTTCAGTATGAGTCTTGGTCTGGACTTCCGGCTCATTCACATCAACATTACCACCTTCATTCTCCTGAAACTCTGAATCAGTGTCACTCGACTCGACATTGAGTTCAGCATTCAGAGAATGTTCCTCTTCAGCTTCCATCAACTTCGTAGCTGGTGATGATTCGGTGCTACGCTTTTAGAGTATGTATCTGGTTGTGGTCTTATAAGCTGGAGAGGAAATGTCCAACAATGTCTGAGCAACCTGCTCAACTTTTTTAATGCCCTTACCTTTGCCTTCAACTGCTGGAAGAGTTTGTCATTTCCCAGAGTCTGGTTCTTGTATTGTCACACTCTTCCTAGGATGTCTTGCTAACTCCTCGAGTTCCTTTAAGCTCGCTTTCATACCCTTTTGAAGGTTAAGATCATCAAGATATTGTAGGGTAGGTTCGGTTCTTGACTTCTTAGATGCTCTTCCCTTTCCCTTGTCGCCTTTCTCTTTTTCTTACCCTGAGCAGACGAGTCATTAGTAGAAGGCTTGTCCAGATTTTTCTTGGGAAGAGTAGCATAAGAGGATTTGGAGATCTTGGGGGTTGGTTTTTATTTACTTGTTGACTTAGTTGGGGTGGGATTTGGTGATTCACTTGTGAGAGACTTGGCCACCTTATTCAGATAGTCTTGATAATATGTGGCAGTGACAATATCATCCGTGAGGTGAGCATCAGGTATCTCCTTGCCAAATATTTCATGTTTCGAGCCTTTAGCTGCAAACTTGAGATTCACGAGAACATGCTCCTCTGTGGCCAGGTGAAGTGCAGAGCCAATTCTTGGGTGGAACTGGTGCTTGGCTTGAAGGTGTTTAATGATTACCTTGGAGAATCGGATACTTGGGATCATACGTGCATGCACTTTCTTCTTACCCTTGATGTTTTGCGCCTTCTTTTCTTTACCACTGATGAAAGTGTGAATAGACTGCATGAATTCCTCCAGATTCTCTCTTCATAATCCATATTGGCTTGATTGACAATTCCCCACAGAATTTGCAGCACTTGAGCTCTCGGTCTCTCATACCCAGACGTCTTTCCCGTAAGACACAAGTTAATGATGGTGATGATTGCCCTCCATGGCTGATGCATTTCATTGGTAATTATCGAAGATAAGGTTTTGACTTCTATTGGGTACCCCAAGTCATTGACAAAGTTGATCAGTTCGTCTGATGTTGGAGGAGAAGTAAATTGGCTATTTTCATCAACTGATGTGATCTGCAGAGCGTCTCTGATGGTGTCTTTTGAAAGTTCATACCAATCTTCATCCAACTGAAAACTGTAGATTGCTGTGATCTTATCCACTTCACTGTATCCCAAACTGCTGAATATAGATTGATGGAATCGTGGAGCAAGAGGTGAATGCACTAAAGAAGTTTGTGTGCTTCAGGATATCCACCGCAATCTTGTTGATAGGATTAGGTTGTGATTTGTCCATATCTACATAGCAGTTACTTTCCAATAGGAACCCAATCAGCATATGGTAAGATCTCGTCATCAATGCGAGTGGGTGGTGGGACAGTAGATGCTTGGTCAACTGGTGCAATAATGTCAACCATTATATCTATGCTACCACATCCACAAAGAAAGGTACATACAGAATGGTTGCGTTAGACGTGAGTTACATATTGACGTTTATTGTCTTGTACGACCCCAAACCAAGTCAAGGGGATACAAAGACATGAAGAGGTAATAGTCAACATGGGTTAACAGCTCTAGAGTCAATGGAGGTCAACACCCCTGAGATAAGATACAATCCTGAGATTAAGTCACTTTTATCAATGTTTCAATTTAGACAAAACTCAGTTTTGACAAATTGCAATGGTCAAATCTCAAGTGACAAATCGCAAGAAGGTAAATCGTAACTAGTCAAAAACACAAAGGTCAAAACGCAACATACATCAAAACGCATATATGATCAAATTGCAATCAACCAATCACTAAACATCAAACCGCAACAAGTCAACACGCATAACATGTCAAAACGCAAAGACCCAAATCGCAAGTGGCAAAACGCAGTTGGTCAAAACGCAGTCAGTTAAAATGCAACTTATCAACTTTCAATTCTCAAACCGCAAGGTAAGTCAAAACGCAACAGGCAAGTCACAATTGTCAAAACGCATGACACATAGTCAAATCGCAACAATATTTTAAAATTTTCCAGAGTGGTTCCTACATTTTATAATAAAATATTCTTTACACTTAAATCGCAGTGATTACGATTTGACTCAGAACGCAACTTAGTTTGACCTATCAAAACGCAACAATTTGAACAAAACGCAACAACAGTCATTTTGTCAAAACGCAACTAAAATATCCTATCAAATCGCAACTAAGAATTTCATGTCAAAACGCAACAAAGAACATTTCACTCAAACTACACCAACGAGCAAATAATCAAAACGCAACCAGGAGCCACTGACTAAACCTCAACCAAGAATATCTTATCAAAACGCACTCAAGAACATTTAAACCTCAACCAAGAACACCATTTCTAACTCGCAATCAAAAAGCACTTCAAAATGCGCTCCTAATCACGATCGTACTACACCTCAATTCACTCTTAAGATGGGCAGACAAATATGATTGCAACACAAACAGATAATTCCTAAACAACATCTAACAATAACAACCATACCAGTAAATAATAAACATGTCACGACAGAAGTGTAACGTCAAATCAATGAGCAATACAATCACAATGAGGGAGACTAATTCAACACCCAATCAAGCTATTTCAACAACACATGACACTAACCCGAGCAATTAAACACAACAGGAAACACAAACCTAAGAGAAATTGATGAATCGGCTTCAAACCTAAACCACACAATTAATGACCAAGCTTTAGAGACATGATGTTATAGCATACTATTCATAAACTGATATGGATCATGAAGGACAAAACATACCAAAGGTAATGTACACTAATTGTCAAAGAGAGCACAAATCGCAAGATGGAATGAGAGAAAAACAGTGGGAAGGGTTTGACTAAGTGTGAAAAGGTTTGACTGGACAAAACGCAACACTATTTATACCCTAAGGTTCAATTTTCAAAGAATGACATAATTGGCCCTCCTACTTATCCAACCCTCTCCCTTGTGGGGAGAGGGCTATTTATACAACTTTCATACGCCCTCCTTCGAGCTGTGGATCAGGCATACAGTGGGTAAAGACCCGTCCTTCTTCCACGGTGTTACTTACGCTAATCTAATACTAATAAATAACGTTAAGCCTATGAGCTAACTTATGCTAGACTAGAGTTGGGGTGACCGACTCTTCTATATAGATTTTCCAAATCCTAACATATATAATTACAATAATTTAAGTAATTACGAAACGATACTTATTTTAAACACCCTATTTTGTTCCGCTAAAATTTATTTCTAACTAACTCAATACCTAAATAATAAATATCTAACTTATTATATAATATATATTTAGATTTTTACACAAAATCTTAGAAACTCAATCAAGCCCATGCCTCCCTCCATTCCTCCCCCCCCCCCTCATTTTTGGTCAAATCACCCCCATCACCACTATATTATCTTGACTTTTTACCAATTACTTGTATTTACCATTTTATCATTGTATTAAATTACCAAAATGACCTTTTTGGCATTATAAATAGAAAACTATGCACTAGCCATTTTTTCACTTGCAAAAATTATACAAACTCTCTAGTATTCGGCCATGGAGAGAAAAAAAAGAAGAAAGATCGATGTTGCTTATTTTAGTGCTTATTTGGGTTTATAAACTAGTTACAAATGGCTTTAGAGTTATACTCTGGTTCTATTGTTCTAGATCATATCACAAATGCATCATCTTCAAGTTACTTGTGAGTATTCACGAACCCCTCTTTTTAACTATTTTAATCGCTTTGGGGTGGAATGCATGAACCATACTTAAACTATAGTGTTTACACTTATATGTGAACTTAAATAACTTTTGTTTCACTACTTATGCTCGTAAATGAATTATACTTGAACTAAATTAACTAATGTTTTATATTACTTATTGAACTCTCGTTTCACTACTTGTGCTTGTAAGTAATCACAGTCCTCTTTTTATCGCTTTACTTATTTGGGGTGAAATCCATGAACCTAAACTTAAACTATATTGTTTGCACTATTTTATGAACTTATTAAACCCTTTTGACATGTTGTAAACTTGTTTGACTTGATTTGAATCTTTTAACATATTTTAAACTCTTTTTACTTGATTTGAACCCTTTTGACATATTTTAAACTCTTTTAACTTGATTGAACATTTTTGACATATTTTGAACTCTTTTGACTTGATTTGAACTTTTTGACATATTTTAAACTCTTTTGACTTGATTTGAACATTTTTGACATATTTTAAACTCTTTTGACTTGATTGAACCTTTTTGACATATTTTGAACTCTTTTGACTTGATTTGAATCCTTTACCCTTTGACATATTTGAACTTTTTTGACTTGTCTTGACCTTATAACTTGTTTGACCTTATAACTCGACTTGAACTCTTGAACTTAATTATGAACTTATGTCTTGTATTGAACTTATTATGTACCGTATGTACTATGACCTAAATTCTCCCTTCTTCGGAGCAGCATAAAGTTTCCCATGTTCGGAGCTAGAGGTGGCAAAATGGGCGGACACGGGCTTAAACGGGCACGGGCTAAACGGGCACGGGCTAAACGGGCACGGGCCAAACAGGCACATGTTATACAAATGGCTTAATAAAAGACCTAAAATAACGAAATAAATTCCTTAAACGTAATATCTTATTTATATTAAAAAACTTAAATATATTATATATAAAAAAATCTTTAAAACGATCGTAACGTTCTACAATTGAAAAAAAAATGTGCCCGTTAGTGCCCATTTAAGTTTTCAATGGGCTAGGGTGCTAAATGTGCCCAAATCTTTTAAAAATTTGCCCATTTAGCCCATCCTTTTGCTTTTGGGCACATGTTGCCACCTCTATTCGGAGCGGCGTAAAGTCTCTCATGTTTGGAGCAGCCTAAAGTCTCCCTTGTTTGGAGCAACATAAAGTCTCCCATGTTCGGAGCAACGCAAAGTCTCCCATGTTCGGAGCGTTCTTAATTGTATATAATAGTTGTATGATGTACTCTTCATACATTCGCATTGTTAGTCTCCTATTATTAGGTAGTATGAATCTTGATAATGGTTTATTCTCGATCTTGTCATTAAAATATAACCCCAAAAATAATTCACTTTGACATTTCGAACCCCAATTATAACCAATAACCAAAAGGCACCCGGGGTCAGGGTGTTCTCATCAATCTACACCTTTTGTGGAAAAACCAATAACCATACCAAAAAGATATCTTTATTAAATTTCAGCACATGTACGAAAATTAGACAAACTTTCGGATAGCCATAAGCCAAAACGAATGTCAAAGTACTCATTAATATTGGCCTAATTAATCATAACCAATTTTCTGAGCAAAATGTATACCAAAATTTCGCAACCCAATCAATAGTTATGATAAATTTCGTATTAAGGCCCAAGTCCAATAACCATACCCTAAATCTACGATTTTAAGATGTCTTACCCTTAAATAATTCATTTTAGTCAACCCTAATACACACACACTCCTAATATCCGCCCTCATCCTCAACTTTTTCTCTTACCTAACAAATCTGTCAAATACCGATTTATATCATCATCTACATCATCATCAACCAAAAATCATAACTGATCTAGACTCATCTCCATCATCATCTACTCATCTTCATAACCGAACATGAAACCGGAAAAAACAAATCATCTCAAACACAAACAC
Organism: Chrysanthemum makinoi; assembly: GCA_910596185.1. Taxonomy (NCBI): domain Eukaryota; kingdom Viridiplantae; phylum Streptophyta; class Magnoliopsida; order Asterales; family Asteraceae; genus Chrysanthemum; species Chrysanthemum makinoi. The sequence continues at coordinate 203,703,827 of OU343221.1, forward strand.
AACCAGACCTCTTTCTTCAATTTGTTGCTCGGTCTCGAATCAATAAGGTTTTTTAGAGGCTTCAAGATCCTTTAGAGGGTCTCAGGTAAGTTTCTGCATGCGTTTTTTGTTTTGTGTTTGGTCTTTGAACAAATTAAAGAAAGAAAATAACAAGATTGTTATATTTCTTATCTTTTACATTCGGATATTTATAACATGAAAGATTCAAAAAGATTAGTGATGATTTGTTTCTTTCATATGGTTGACCTTTAAAAGGTTTGATATTTCTTTGTATAACCTGAAAGAATAAACTGAGATCTTGTAATAATTAATTTTAAGTTCGAGTCTTTGGTGAGTGATTTGTAATATTGAGGAGGATGGTAAATAGGATAGTGATTGATTTGGTTGTGTTATTGGACTGTTTTGGATAGGCAGTGGTGGCTTCGTTTTCATATCAGTCACATCTTATTATTTGTTTTTATTTCGGTTCGGTTTACTTGTGGACTGATGATGGTAAACATTGAAGTCACAATAAGAGTTATTGGTATTTGGTTTTGGTCAACGTGAAATCCGGAGGATTCCAAAGTCCGGAGGATTCCAAAATCCAGAGGATTCCAAAAATCCAGATGATTCTTAAAGTGTTCCAAACTCGGAATAAACTTCCTAAGCTGAGATTTGAAACCAAATTCGGAGAAAAAGGGTTTCTTAATTCGGAGAACATCGATACCAAAATTCAGAGAAACGCATGTTAACCCAGAAAAAAACGCTTTTTACCAGTTGTTCAAACAGACCATAGAGACAAAAAAAATACATGTTTTTTTCCATAAGCACCACCTGATCTGGACTGACCAAATTAGACCACTTAAAAAACTGTTAAACAAAAAATATAGTGACAAGCATTGAACCTGTGGTATAACAGTTTTAAAAGAATGACGAAAGTGACAAGACAAACCACAAAAATCAACCAACAACATAACGAGGCTCTGATGCCACTTGTCGGATCAATTATCTAGTTGATTATGTGGATTCGGGAGGTCGGGGACTCAAAGTAGGAGAAAGCCATTTTTTAGAGAGAGTAGAGAGAAAAAGAAAATATGTGTGTTTATTGATTAATATTAAACTTTACAATACAAAAACACTTGAACTTCAACCCTCCATGAAAGTATGGAGGGGTATATATCCATTACACACTACTTTGCTATATTGACGTTTCTAGTACCTGTGTTTGAGCCTAACATTATAACTAGTGTAATCCCGAATATGTTGTCACATTTACGTGTTAAAAGCATTTCTAACAATTACTGCTTTGATTTTGTAATAGCAACTAAAAAACAGTTTTACCCTTTGACTATTAATTAATGATTTCAACGTTTATATTTAGACATGGACAATTATTTTGGGACAAACCAAAAAGAAAATGTGAACAATTATATTAGGACGGAGGAAGTAGTATCTAAATTAGGGTGGAATTTACAATTACCATGATTGTTACCCTCACGATTAGAGTGAGTATCATCTCTTACAATCGCGGATCGTAATTCACTGATATGATACCAGTGGACATACACGCGAAAAATCAAAACATCCAAAAGTTCTTATATCATTCAAAATTTCTGTTTCCTGTGGACTCGATCAAATCTAGCTAGGCACATTAAAGTTCCGTAGGTTAATATATTGGTGTTGTGATTGAAATGTTTAATAGATCTAAATGGAATATGGTTGACATGTTGAAATTGCATTATGGCTTATGGTTCGATATTATGAAGATTCTTCGATTTATTGTTTGAGTAATATAATAATAAACTTTTTATATAGAGAGAGATCGAAAGAGTGAGGGAGAGATCAGCAAGCTTCGCCGCAGTAAACTCTGACGCCAAAATATAAAGAATTAAATTGTAGTAATGGTTTGATTAACCCAACGTGATTTGCGTATAGGTGTATGTACTGCAGCATTGACCAAGGTTTCATACACTTTGTTTTCTTCGTTGTTTGATCCCGATACAACACTTTAACCTTTCTAGTCAATTATATATGTTTCAGAAGTACAAAAATATTTTACTTTTGGTATTAAAAAGAAATTGCTTCATCTTTCAACGTTCAGCACATTGTTATATATGTTAATGAACCTTCCTTTGTAAAAGAGTATACATAATCATACTTTGCAGTTTGTTCACTTATGTGGTTTTATTATCTTTTCTGTTTATATGTTCGATTATTTATAAAAATAAATGTGCCAAGATCATTGTACTTGTCAAACCTTTACTTAAGTTTTAAAAGATTTCCGTTTAAATAACTAATGTGATTTTGTTTTTCTTCCTAAAAGGTAACATAAATAGCAACTTTATGAAGTTTTGATAATTAAACAAAAATACAAAACACAATAACCATAATGAGTAAGGATCAAATGAGAAATAAAAATAAAATGAGATAAATGAAAAGAACTACAATCACACATTTCAGATGCACATACAATAAAAGATGCAACTCTTATGAATTTCTCTTTATTCATTTAAAATATGTGGCTAAAAGTATTTCTCATTCTTCTTATTTTATTTTCTCTTCTCACTGAATCTCTTCCCTAACTATAATATGCATCAAGTCAAATATTATATCTGCATTAATTAATAACAGACGATTACCCGCGCATAACGGCGATAGTGTATATAAGCGTTAATTTGTGTGCAACTTTTTCTTATGTATATATGAGTGTAAAGTAACTGAAAATGAAAAAATTTAGTGGTTTAAATTGTTTAAATATTTAATATATTGCATTACCTTATATAAATAGAAGTATTTTTGTCTTAGAACTAATTTTTTAAGTTTTAGTAAATGTGTTTTTACTTTATATATATAGTATATCTGCACATAACGACGACGATGATAGTAACATTAATTTGTGTGTGCAATATATATATATATATATATATATATATATATATAGGATAAAGATCAAATAAAAAGACAAATATCCGTAAAAGATAAAAAGATTTTTTTTCAAAAAAAGTTCTAGAAAAATTCCAAAAACATTTCACAAGATCGGGTATGATGGTGCATGAAAAAGTTGTGAAAAACTTTTTCTAAAAGTGGATATTTTTTGAAAAAATTATGAAAAATACGTTTTAGCATTAAATCGTTTTTTTGTGCATCAAAAATTGGTTTTTGCACACAACTTCTTTTGACTTTTTTCATCAAAATAACATTGCGCATCGAACTAAAGCAAGTTGAAAATTTTGTGCATCAAAATTTTTTTGCGCATCAAAATTCGTTTTTTGTGCATTAAAAAAATCGTATCAAAACTCAAAATTATGAAAAATGTTTTCACAAAAGTTTTATGCACCAACATACCCTATCTTGTGGAATTTTTTCAAAATTTTTGGAGAATTTTTAAAAAAAAACAAAATTTTTTATTCTTTTTACGGATATTTGTCTTTTTATTTTAACTTTACCCTATATATATATATAGAAGTGGAGTACGTAAGTAAGACTGAAAAAAAAATTAATAGTTTAAATTGTAACTAAGTATTCAAATAATTGAATATATTTTGCATTTTTTAAGTATAAGTTATTTTAATTTAAAAATATTACTTATTTTCTTTTTGTACGTCGTATAAATATGTAGAAAGAATTATAATGTGTACGCTTAAGATACTAAATTAAATACTCGAGTCTACATAACAATGTTGCATTTACAACTAATGGAGCATTAGTCCAATGGTTGGAGTACTTGTATTTGAGTCAATAGACTCAAGTTCAAGTCTTATCCTTGTCATTTGCTACATATAGATACCCACCTCCGCAAAACCTATGGGCACACTGGAGAGACTTTCTGGAATAAGAGCTCAGGGTCCGAGTCTTGGCTCGTGCTCACTCCAGTTGGTGCCTCAATAGGCCAGGAGAGTTGCCGAATCTATTACTTGTGGGGTGTACAATGGCTAGTGACAAAAGGCATCTGGAGTCAGGGTGTTCTCACCAATCTACACATGTGGAATGTTGCGTTTACAGTTTTGATTTGTAGTTGAAAATGGTAAGGTAAGGTGTAATGACTTTCCCTCTCATTGGCTTATAAGGTACGACTTTTTTTTTTAATAAAATATAAACAACACATCACACATATAAACGTGAGGACTTGGGTGAAGAGAGCAAGCGTCGCCGCTGCAAAGTCTCACGTTACTTTTTTAATTATTTGTTCAAGGACTCTAATATTGAAATTTTCCAGCAGTTACAGTAACTAGCTACAGTAAATTTTTGTATCACTAGAATAGAGATCGACGAAAACGTTAATAGAGGGAAAGAAAAATAAAAAATAGAAAATAGAGATGGTTAATCTCAATTCTCAAGGGACAGTGTTAGTAGTAAGGGTTTTAGAGTCGTAATAAGGCTGGTCGCATTCCACAGGTTAACATCGGTTGGGCAAGCTTTTTTTGGAGGTTCGACCGATGTTGAGTTCGAGTATGTCGGATGTGGAACATCGGTTGGACATCGGTTGTGTGGCCAAAAAGTTGAATATCGGTTCGAATCTCGACCAATATTCAACTTGTTTGTTACCTCTTTTTTTTTCTTTCTTTCTTTCTTTTCTTTCTTTTTCTTTTTTTTTTGTGTTGGGTCGTCGACTGGGGCATCCGGGTTGTCCTTCATTTGGAGAGAAAGGACGTGGCAGGTTGTCCAGTGATCGTCCCAGGTCGCGACTGGGACCAGCCTAAGAGGTTTTATGTTTAAATTTCGTTAGCTCTAATTGCTTGGGGATATAACCAAAATTGTTAGAGATGCTTTTCAAATAAGATATGTAGACTAAATTAAGTTGGTTTACCCAATGTGATCGCGTATGGGTTTAAGTTGTGTAGCATTGACCGAGGTTTCTTGTTTGATTTGTGTACTCCCTCCGTCTCAAAATAATTGGCCTCGTTTGACTTTTTGAAGTCTTAATTTCTCAAGTTTAATCCTTAATATTTTTGTATGTGTTATGTAGTACTTGATGAAAATTACACCAATGAAAAATATTTAAAAGACAATTCATTCATATATTTTGCATCAATTATTATATAACATAAATAAAAATATTTAAAATCAAAGTTGATAAATTAAAACTTTTAAAAGTCAAATGAAGACAATTAATTTGGTACGGAGAGAGTATTATATATTTATAAGTATATTTCTTAACCACTTATGTAGTCCTATCAGTTGTATTCGATCATTTTCTAATAACTTACCCTTAAAAGATTTTTTTTCTTTTTCTTTTTTCATTTTTTTTTTTAAAACTGACAAAAGAATTATGTACACAAAAAGCCAGCAAGATACTAAAAGAAAAGAGCATAAATTAAAGTTACAACGACTGAGCAAAGATCTTTCATCTTTATATGTGTACACAAATTCCGTGGATGAGATAACACTTCCATGTCTTTACTGAGTGTCTTCCTGAATAGGTTTTAGATCAAAATAAACCGGTATCATATCGTAATACAACCCAAAGAGTTCTTTTAACAATAATGTCAAAGCATGCATGCTTTTAAAATGTTGTTGAGATTAACCACGTCTCCCACTCTAAAGTGTTGTTAAGATGCCCATTTAACTAATTTGGGACTACAGAAAGTCTTGTAAACCTATCTAAAGTTCAAAATGTCAATGATTTTCTCTTTTACTATAATGAACGAAAAACATGGTTCGCTAATGTAATTTTTTTCTCTTCGTTATTAGGGTGATATATTATGATGCAAGGTTGTTCATCAAACAATATGAGAAAACTCATATAATTATGTTTTCATAAGTTTCTTTTCTCCTCAAATTTCTTGCAGTAGATTTTGATTTTCGATTCCCAGTCGACTATTTAGGCTTATATTACATACGTGTGTTTAACTTATTTTGTTCTTTTGATGTTAGTCAACTATCTTATCGTCTAATAATACTAGCTAGCTATTGTAATTCTTGGATTAAATTCACGTTTGAACTTAAAGAGTGGTAACTGTCATAGGTAAAGTTTTTATGCTTCGCCCATATATATTATCTTAAATAAATTATAATTAATAGATTTGTTAGACTGGGAAATTATTATCAAGTAAAGTTTTTCCCAATGTTCATGTACATTTGATGATCCTTTATATGGAACTATGATACCGTACATAAGCAATTTGTGAATCAATATTAAACTTTGCAAACTTCATTAAAAGTTTGTGTTAGACTCTGAATAAACTTAGAAATCCAATGAATTATTGTATTCTCGTCCTAAATATATATAAATCTAAATAAAAAAGAGTACGTTATGGTAAAAAGGATCCCTAATGAAACATGTGTACGATCGATCTAGTCCATATGATTAATAAATTAAGAATGTTGCGGTTTTCTTTCTTTTTTTTATACGTCATAATATACTAGACGAATACCCGTGCAAAGCGACGATGTATAGCGGCAAATAATTATATTTGCTAAGTCGTGATTCTGGTTCTACCCTTGATGCAAAGCGTATGTTTTTGAAATACAAATCGTGTGTTGTTTAAATAACATTGGGTGTGTTTTTTTACAAGTTCTCAAGTTTAAAGTGTATTAAAGGGTACTTAAAGGTAATTTAGGCAAACTATATTAATTTAAGCTTCAAGATCTCAAGAATGCACATACACTCTTTATAAGTAGTAAAGATAGAATTGTCAAATCACCGTAACTAAGTTCTTGCCTCATACTAATATATAAAACCTTTAACACATAACGGTTCAAGCACTACAAGAAAAAGCAGCTTTAGTGACGAGAAATTAATGACGAGAAATATTTTTGGTCACTATTTAGATGTAAATAGTGACGATATAATTTTTCGTCATTATATTTGGTCATCGGTACAAAGTCAGTGACGAAACTTATAAGTGGTCACTATTTAGTCACTAAATTACATGAAAAGTGACGAGAAATTTCGTCATTAAGTATTAGTGACAAAATTTTGGTCACTATTTCACATATCGCTAATTCTATAAAATGATTAAGAATAAGGGCATTTAGATATGTACTTATTAAAACTTGCATATTCGTATATTAATCCAGAATCGTAAACACTATCAAACGTTATGATAAAAACTTGTATTATAAAGAAATATGCAAAATTGCAAATATTTAACTTTCTTTGATGTATTCTCCCCTAAACATATTATTTGAAACCCTGTTTTTTAATCGACCCGGTCAAGTCACTAGATCACCGGGTTACCGGTTCGACCGCCGGGTCAACCCGGTTTTCTATTAAAAAAACTATTTTTTTCAAGCGGTTCAACCATCGGGTCAACCCGGTTTTCTATAAAAAAAGATGAAAAAAACCAAACCCGGTTGGGTTTAGAGAACCGAGTCGACCCGGGTCACTTAAAACCCGACGAGTCTAACTAATTAATCCGTTTTTAAAAACCTGGTTTTTTACCCGTCTTTTTTGCCACACCCGGTTCGACCGGTTGAAACATAAACTTTCAAATTTCAATATGTAAAAAAAAAGATAACTTGTATATCAACTATTTAAAAAAATAACTTATAAAAAACACTTCTATTTTGGACCCAACCCGATCTCGTTTGCAATAACACTATATTAGATCTAAAAAATAAGCTGTTTCATTATCCAAACACTGTTCATCATCATCATCATCACTATGTATCTCAAGCTCGGTTGAAATCAGTTTCTTCCATCCCACTTATATTCACTATCTTCGTTCATCATCATCATCACTTATATTGCTCGGTTGAAATCAGTTTTACAGTTCGGATCTCATCGCTCTCATTTGTGTTACGGTTCGTATCTCAAGCTCTCATTTGATTGTTATGTTAAATTTAGGGCTTGTTATGTAAGGATTTTTATATAATCACTATTCTGTTACGTTAGTTTGATTGTTATGTTAAATTTAGGGCTTGTTATGTTAAATTTAGGGCTTGGTTGTTTAATTGTATGTTATTGATAAGCGTAACCTGATTAAGGGAACGAAACTTTGTTTATAAACTGATTAAGCGAACGAAACTTTGATTATTGAAATGTGTAAGTGTTATTAGTGGATAATTGTGCTAGTTTGGTGTTTTAGTGGTTAAGAGTAGCGCGAAGAAACAAAAAGTGAGATAGCGAAATCGGAATTGTTTTAGTGGTTAATTTAAGTCAATTTTAGTCAATTTAACCACCAAGGCTGCAGTTCTGGGCGCAGATTTTCCTGTAGGCAAGCCTCGTAACTCTGATTTTAAGCAGAGGAGTCAGGCGCCATCAGTTTCCCACGCCGTGTTGGCGGTCGGTTCAGTCCAGCAACCATCATTTGTATCTCATGTCTGAAAATATGAAATTATCAACCCAAATTGGCTAATTGTTGAAATGATGCATGACGGAAGAAAATAAGACATTGTAAAAAACACACCACTACATAAAAAGTGATGAGATGTGGAGTGAAGCTATGAAGTTTCCCATGTTCAGCTTACATAAAAAAATACTTTCAGTAGATTGAACTTGAATCTTATGTTCAGCTCTATGTAGCTCCTCTCCAATGATTTTATTGTTTAATATGTATAAAGTTATAGAAGATGGATATTTTAGCCTCCGACATGTAGCTCTAGTTGTTTCCCTGGTTTGAACTTCGATCGATTTAAGTATAGATCTGAATACCTGATATATCATAATATTGTTTTGGTGAGACTGGTTCAGTTGGTTGGACCACATTCTTAACGGGTTAATAGGTGAGCTTTATCTACCTCTCATATAATCGGGCATGAGGCGGTCTGGCATGGCTGGTTGGGGTTGTCAGAAAATCAACTTTTCCGATGGTGGTCATTATAATGTGCTAATGGTTGTTCTTAATTTCCAAAAGTTCAATTTTCAAAATTTTAAAATGATGATTAACAATAATAACGTTGCACAATTAACCACTAAACCAATTCCTTTTTCATCACATACCTCTATAGCGTTGAACTTGAAATTCCTTTTTCATCACATACCTCTGCTTCTTTCTGAAGTTCTTTTATATAGTCAACGACTAAATCCAACATGTCTGTTGTGTTTGTTTGCTGCAAGTGTAGAATATGACGGCCTTAATTCAATGTATATGAGATTTAAGATTTTGAAGTTGTAAGTTTGGAAAATATAAATCTTACCTTGTCCATATTTGGGACAAGCTCTTGTAGCAAATAAATCGTTTTCTTGCCATGAAACCTTGACAAACACAGCATATTTGGAAAATATTATTCCTCATGTATGTGTTTTTTTGAATTTCTTGTCAAGTTCTTTCTGTAATATGGTTCAATGCACAAGTATGACGTTGGATAGACCCCTTAAGTCTTATGCAATCAGGGTTGCGAAGTTTATACTTATTGCCTGTATAACTTAGAGATTTGACAACTTGCCTCATTTATTCTTTAAGAAGCTTTAGATGCCAACAATTGGTCTCTCACAATGGAAACTGTTGTATAATGTTGCTCGCTTTCATGGACTTTGGCTTTAAGATCTAGCTTTCCTTAGTGCAAAGCTTCCCTTAGTCCCATTGCGTTACAGCCTTTGTGCTAATTTAGTTGATGAGTTCAAGTGTTCAACGTTTGTTAATACACTGATGTTGGATGGCTATGTCTCTGTAAGATTAGCAAAGAAACGGTCAGCTAAACCTTATTCATTTATCTGTGTTTGCTTTGCGCAAGAGGACCCCCTACTCTTCCCATCCCTTTTGTACTGCTCTTGCTCAGAATTGAAACTCATGGAATTATTATGGCATTGGTAGTATGGCTCCATTCTAGCTGTTCATAGAATCTTGCTTACTGTTTTGTTTTCTGTGAAGATCCTTACTTTCTCAACAAAATTGACACGTCATTGTAATTTTTTTTGGATTTTGTGGTACAATGGGACAACCTAAATAGAAATATTGTGAAAATAAGCATAATTGTAATCTTGTTAATCTTGTTCATGAGCCATCCTTAATTCTTAGGCATATAAGAAAAAACATCACTTGGCTGACAACCCCAAATAAGTTTGCAAGTAATGGTCTTATCTAACTGGCAATGGTCAGCTTGTGATATAAGGATTATTGTTTTTATTTGCAGGGACATGATTCGGGCAATACGTGCAGTAAAACTTGCAGCAGAGGAGCGTCTTTGTTGTTAGAAAAGAGTGTGTTGCTATTCGTGCAGTTTAGCGACAATGACAATGATTATAGACACCGTAATTTGGCAAAGCTCATGTTCATTCACATGCTAGGATATCCCACACATTTTGGTCAAATGGAATGCCTCAAGTTAATTGCAGCTCCGGATTTCCGGATAAGAGAATAGGATATCTTAGACTTATGTTGCTTCTTGATGAAAGACAAGAAGTTTTGATGCTAGTCACCAATTCATTAAAGCAAGATGCTCGTACCCTTTCGTTTCAGTATTTTTTATTGAATCATGAACACACATCTTCGGGCTTGTCGGGATGTTGTCTAAAAACGATCTCCGTGATTAACAAAGTTTTTTTATTTTGTAGAGATCTTAACCATACGAACCAGTATATCGTGGGACTGGCTCTTTGTGCTTTGGGTAATATATCTTCTGCTGAAATGGCTCGTGATCTTGCCCCTGAAGTCGAGAGGCTGCTGCAATTTCGAGATCCAAATGTTCGGAAGAAAGTACGTGGAAATATCTATTATATTACATTTTCGAAGATTTTTCAGGATTATCTTGTTTGCAATTATACTTCTGTATTTCTAGTTGTTTGAATCTTATTTTCTTAGTCACATCACAGGTCATAGTATCCCCACTCCATTGCTAAAGACTTGCACCATTTCACTTTGCACATAGTTTTTTAAAACATTGATTAGTAGGCGTATGTAAAATAATGTTATTTCATAAGAAGTAAAAACCAAAACAGCCTTACGGACCAATTTAAAAGTCACAAAAATCAAGTGATGATTACTGATTGGTGAAATAGTAAATTTGGCCTGAGCACTTACTAAAGTAGGGAACACTTCGAGACAACCCAAAAACAAGATGTTGCAATTGTTTTGGAAAGAGAGAGTAGATGAAATTGATCAACTACTAAGTTTAGATAAATGATGAATACCCCTTATGTAGTCAATTTCAGGTTAGACGTGACACCTTTTGCCTTTAAATACTCGAATTAAAGTACTTGCCATTTTGCTAACCACATAGTCATATCATACTTTCACAATAATATTAGTTATCTCTTTTGACAAGAATATCAGGTGAAGTGTCTTCTCTTCCATAGTTCCATGGTATCAAATACTAAATGAAGTTGGAACATGAATATATTGGCTATAGTTCTTGTTTGATCCATTGCTATAACAAGGACCACATGTTGCTTGCACTAAACATGTACTCAGTTTCGTGTTCTGTTACATACTCTAGATAATAGTGACTCGATCTAATTTTGCTTACAGTTTTATAAATATACCACTAAAGTCTTAGCGATTAATATGCTCCATGTTAGCGTGAAAATGCTCTTACTTTTTAAAACTGATTAGAACAAGAAATAAGTATGTTGGTAACTGCTGGTTTCTGGTGAAAACACCTAATATCCAGATGTTATAAACTAATTATTAGATGGTCTTATGTTATAATCTAGCCTGGAATTAGTTACATAAGATTAAATGACGCGAGAAATTTATATGATACAAGCTTAGGCGAAGAAAGCCGAAGAGGAAAGGAAGTAGCAGAAAGAACAACAAAAACATGCCTTGGAGCTTTTATCTAGTACTACAACTAATGGAACTGATAGTGCTATGTTAATTGATGGAAGCTTGGCGGAAATCAGAAATAAGGCTTCTGACCACCCGACCATGATATTGAAATGGCGATGCGCATCTAAAACGGTAAGTTTTTCTATTCAACTAGATTTTTTCATCTGGTCCTATATCTTTTTACTTCCTGTTTTTTACTTTTAGTTAGAATGACATATCACATGTTATTAAATATTGGGTTATAAATCATACTCGCAATTAATAATTAAGTTAAAACAAGATTTACTAAATTTTTGAAAAATGAGCATTGAACATTTCTAATCCTTTGAAGAATGAAATTACCCTGTTTTCGAAAAGCACCTTAGATCATTCTTTTGAAGCATTAAAATATAGTATATGTAATGGTATAATTTAAAAAGATAGCAAAAATAATAAACAGATATAATGTACTATATCACTTGAAACATTCTGATATACTAATATGACCCAATTTATGGCACATACTCCTCAACAAAATATCGTTAAGGAGGGTTCGTTTTAGGCAGAAAAGTTTATCGATGTCTAGAGCGTCATTAGTTAAAGCAAATATATGTCACTAATATTGAAAACACACACTAAAATCAAATCACGCCAAGTATATATTTTGTAGATACTGGTATCTGTTGGTATCATATTTTCGATTCTCGAGTGAATTCTAGAAGTAAAGTAATCATAGCATATAGTAAACCAAATGAAAAACATCTATGAAACAAAGAATGTTAGAAAATGAAATGATCAGTCCTCCCTAGCTACAGATACTTCTGTTAAGGCAAAAAAGAAAGCCCCCTAAAACATCAATGTGTGTGATTTGCCAGGTTCAAATATAAAGAAAGCTCGCTATTTTACCAACAGTTTGCAATTTCATGAGTTAGACGAGTTCACGAATTGTAAAAGAGGAGTCTTGTCACGGATATTTCATGTTTTGTGCATACACTTTAACTACATCCTCATAGTTAGATAACTTAGATTGATAAATATTGCATGTATCCGTAAATAATCAAATACGTACTATTATGCCAGATGTGTTGATATGAGAGGCTGCTTTTGCTAAAAATATAAAGTTAGTTATGCCACGAACAGCTTCTTGTATTAAGAAAACTAGGCCTAATCTGTTTTGGTTTTTGTTTATGATTTCTTGATTTGACACGAACAGCTCCTTGTATTCTTGCTATAATTTTGTTTCAGTTGCTTCATAATTAGATATGTACTGAGTTTAGTACTGTGAAGATTGCTATCATTTGTGAATTGTACAGCAGTAGACTAATTTTGTTTCAGTTGCTTCATTTGATGACATTTTTTATTTTTATTTTTTTTCAGGGAGAAATATGAAGACTAACAAGGACTTTTTCACCTTTAGCTTATGGATGATAGAAAGATTGTGGCCATGGGACATTGTGCATGCCTGAGGATTTTTAGACAAAGTATTGCTTATATGCAACATGCTTGTGCATTATCTATGTGTTATATTCACTCTAATGTTCGTACTCTCTTTATAACTACATGTTTGGTTTAATCTTGGATCAACTATTAGATGCTATGTTATAAGGAATCAATATTATGGATTTTCATTTCTAAATTATGTGTCTGAGATTTGGTTTAATATTGTACTCACTTTCCTTTTAGTTGACATATCTTGTAAATGTGGCAACCCTTTTAGTTGACATAGAAGGTACATTTAGTGACGACCAATTTGGTCTCTAATGCAAGATATAGTGACCACGCATTCGTCTCTAATGGTTTTTAAGTGGTTGGTATTTAACCCATTGAGTGACCACTCATTTCGTCATTAACTGATACTCACTAGTGACCATTATCTCGTCACTAAAAATGAAAAATAGTGACCAAGTATTCGTCACTCAATGTTTTAAAGCTGTTGTCACTGTAACTCATAGGTGACGAAATGTTTCGTCACTAATCTGTGACGAATTCTATTTTGGTCACTAACTGAATTTGTGACGGAGCTTTAGTGACGACTGGTGACGACTCAAGTTTGGTCACTAACAGATTCAATGACGATTTTTTCTGTTGTTAGTGACGAAAGCTATTTTGTCACTATAGGTGGTTTTTCTTGTAGTGAAGCTTACCTGACAAGATGGAACAAGCTTACTTGAAAGACCAAACTCGTGGATATGCTCTTTAAACCCTACGAATGTGTTTACTGTCTCTTCCATCAGAAAGGTTATTGAACAATTTACCCTACTCTCAGACACTAATCTGCCAAGATGGAACAAGTGTCTCCTTATCAAGGTAAATATTTACTCATGGCGGCTATCACTAGACCATTTACCAATGCGAAGCAATTTAGACAGTCGTGGGGTGGACCTCAATTCGTCTCTATGCCCTATTTGTAATAGTGACATTGAGACCTCCTAACATATATTCGTTGAGTGCCCCTTGGCCACACATCTATGAAAGAAGATCATGACATGGTGGGGTTTGAATGACAATCCAAAAGTTGTTCATGATCTATTAAAATGGGAGGAAGCTATTAACTTAAATGATGAAGTAAAGACATGCTTTGACGTTGCGGTTCAAACCACAACATGGGTAATTTGGTGATATAGAAATCGAGTTTGTTTTGACTTGAAGTTGCCAAGAAAAGATACACTTGAAGAGGAGATAAAGATGCATTTTTGCACTCATGGATTTTAAATCATAGTAGGATCGTGAAACCTAATTGGATTGAGTGGTTAGACAATCCTGTATATTCTTGTATGAACTGTTTGTATCTTTCATTATTTTAGTATCTTGCTAGTTTTTAATGAATTGATGTTCAAGAAAAAAGTTAAATATTGTACCAAAAATTATAAATCTAGATAGAAAAGAGTGTATTGATTATTAATTTATTTTAATATGAAATAGTAAAACTATTAGTTGCCTAAGTGTTATACAAACCAATTAAATATTACGTCCACATTCTTGTCTTACCAATCCCTTCATTTGTTTGTATTATAGTCTATTTTCTAAATTATGATAGTCAACTTTTCATATTACACCTCACAAGATTCCAAATTACTTGATCTTATTGATTATATAGAAAATTAAATTTAATGACTTGATGTTAATATATATAGTTTATCTGTAGCGCATGTCATCGTGACAATATATTAGCACATCTTTGGTTTTACTGGCACAATTTATATATTAGTGTTGCATTCATAAACGAGTCATCCACATGTAAATTACTTTGTGCAGAGGGTTAACCGGTGAATTTATTATTAAAAATATTTATCATTATTGTTACACAACACGTTTTACTTTTTTAATGTTGGATTAGATTTCACATCGCTTGATAGTTTGATTAGTGAAAATTAATATTTTGAAGATCAAATTGATAGAAATGAAATTGTCTTAAATATAAAACAAGTTTGAACATTTGTATGTATTTCCAAATAGAATTAGTAAGTAGCTAGCATATATAGCCTTTCGACAGTATTTTCTTTGACTGCGTATTTATTAAAAGACTATTACAAGATGCTAGCTAGGAACGAGAATGACAAGGAGGTCGGAGAACGTTATGATCTGCTTAATCACTTATTCTAGCTAGTTTATAAGAAGTTTAATAAGCCTGCTAGAAACCATTTATAAGAAAAGAGTTAACATAATTCAGATTAAGATCCTTATTTGAACCATCTGGATGCAAAATCCATCTCATTCCTATAACACTAAGAGGGGGGCTCGGAGGGGTTTTTGCTTAATTATTTGATAGTTATGACCTTATAGAGCTTATTTAAATTAATAAACTTAAGTTGATAAACTCATAAGCCATTGATCTTGTATATAATTATGTTAAGTTTCTTCTTAGGCTAATAACTGAATTATGAAACAAAATAATAGCCATGAGCATTCTTCACATATTAGATAAACCTAGCTTGCTTTAATGTATCTGCAACTGCAACCATATATTTGATAAGTCCTTCATTCTAGATTATTTTATTTTGAAGCCATCGAGATCCAATTAATCAGGCTCTTATGAATGCTGACAAATTTAATTATCAGCCATATTAAATTTATTTTAGAGTTGAAACATTGGTTTTCATTAATATCCTAACTTGACCTACTAACTACCCATATATCTTTATTTATATTAACCCAAGCGTATATGTATAACAGATACACAAGTTTTCTGTTTTTTAATAGCTGAAAGTCTCTTTTCAACAATTTTACATATAGGTGTTAGCAGCCCGGTTCCCTTGTTTACGACATCGAATCTCGACTAAACTGTACGTAACATTGGTTCCATATGTCCCAAATCAAATAGGTTAAACTGTTGATCTTTGCATAACTCATGGTCTAACTCAAACCAATTAAAATCATCTTGGTTCGACGTGTTTAACGTTTAGGAACATGATTTTTCAATAAAAAAAACACACCGGCGTGCAGCAAATTGCGAAAAAATAATCAAATGTGTACGGAATTGTTATGATCGGTTTGATAAAATCTGACTAAACCATCAAGACTACCTTTACTTTTACATTACTTTGGTAGCGTATGTGTAAGCTAGTTCTTTGGTTTAAAAACACGCACAAATGACAGTAATCTTATAAGATTACTCTCTAACAGTTTTAATTTAACATTTTTACCTCTAAAGTCTAACCATCCATGAGTATGATCTATTCCAACTCTTGATGAAGATGCACTTCTCCAAGATCATAACTATTTTTTTGTTGATTAGTTTCGATTTGTAAACTATGTGTATTAATATAAGTTTCTAGAGAATAATTTGATTTCTTTCCATCCATTGTTGTCATGTTGTGTGACATATTGATTGTAAGACGGTTTTATAGAATTGTGGTAATCCAAATCAACCGTGCCAAGTCCAACCTAGCTCTTTTAAATAAAGATCAAGACAGATTAGCATAAAGAGTATCAGGATTGACTACTTAACAATCTGAACTATGTATGTGATTCTTATACAATCACAATTTCAATCACCATATTAACTTCTTGATTAGACCGGCCTAGAACCGAGAAACATTTGTGTTTATGTCCATTTAAGTCAAAGCTTTCATAAATTCGATTGATTTCTTACCATGTTTTATGCAGCTTAATCAAAGCCAAGAGTTTTTATAGGTTATACACAAGTTTTTCGTTAAAAGCAATAATCTTTAAGTAACCTGGTTGTTGTGGATGCAGTGCTAACCATATACTAATTATAGGTTATTTGGACATTTTTCTTGGTCTTTGACCTCAACTAGTGGTTGAAATACCATAAGACGGTGCCAAAATCTTGATTATTGTTGATCAATTAGCATTTGACGAGCTTAAAAGAAACACAAAAGTATTGCTTCCCTCAAAATCTCCGTCAGTAACAATAACATAATTCATTTAGTATTACGGAAAATTCATAGAAATTGATTCTATTGCCTTTTTTTGTTAATATCCATTTGAAATTGTTCTTTCTTCTCTTTATACCTAGACTACAACTAATAGACCATAATCGGGCAACATGTAGACATGCATACATGTATGCATACGTGTAGATGCACTTGTACGTGTTAAAGAGAAATTTTACTACTGTAATAGATAGTCCTGACCCTGAGGAGCTGAAAGTAATTTGGTTCATTTACAGGCAGGCCCGGTTCATGAAGTTGAGTCGATCCCATTTCATTAGATACTCTGATTTTGCTGAGAGTTGGGATATAATCCTTATTGCTATATAAGGCTCTTCACTTTGAAGAGGAATAATCACGCTAACAATCTCATCCCTAGAAATGATAATGTTTCATAGACATATATAAGTTCACATATTTTTATTTATTTTTAAAAATCTCAACTCAATGTAGTTATGTATATTTTCAGATTATTTCATTTGACCACTAAATGTTGACGCTAACGTGTTTAGTTTAGATGGACAACAACAAACAAATGATCTTGTGTCTCGATGTCATTGTCAAACTTAACCAACATAATGTTTTGATCGTCGTGGCACTTTGTTATCGATCTGTATGCATTTTCCCTGAACCGTCATGGACAGTGGAGATGTTGTTATAGACTACGTACTACTCCGTCTCCCCTCTTCGTAATACACATAAACTTTTTCGTAAATTATGCTTGGTTTGAATCTTAGTACGAAACCTTCTCTATACATGACTCATCAAATATTTAGATAATGAAAGTTGTACATAAAATAAAACCAATATCAAAACGTTAAAAAGATCACATGCATTCCATGTTCAAGATTCAACGAGGTTGTCAAACCAAAGTGTCTAAAAAGACAAAATATATATGTCAATTAGACTTGCCACGCTTACAATGGTTATTTTTATAGAACTTCTAGTTAACTTTACCATCTACACAAGTCATTGCCTATGCCTATACTACGACCTAGATAATAAGAACCAAGGTCCCCAAATTCGGCTATAACTTAGGGAGGTCATAAACAAAAGAAAATTATTTGTTTACTTTAAGTTTATTACTTTTTGTGTCTTTAATTTATAATAGACAATTACGCTGAAATGAAACTTCACAGGAAATGTATAGAGTTAGGAAAGAGTGAAACCATGGGTTTTCCTCATCCGGTTGAGAAGGGATCTAGTAAGAAGAATAATTAAAATGAGAATGGTAAAAAGTAATTTTAAACACACTTTTCAAGAGAATGAAATATGTTGTTGTGGTTACTCTTATTTTAATTATCTTTCTCATTTGATCATAAGTCTATGTTAAGAAAGTTAAAGCATAATGAAAATATCTCTCTTGAATCAATTCATCTAAGAATCATAATATCAACCATTCATCTGGGGATGAGATAAAATTAATAAAGAAAGGGTAAAATGTAATTAAAAACCCACTTTCCACCCTTTTTAAAAACAACATATCTTGAATAAATCTACAAAAAATACACCATCATGAAAAAATCATCTTTCTATTGATATGCACTTATATACTTTTAATTTTTTCAAAATTTTCGGGTTAGTAAAAACTCCCACAGTGTAAAAAAGTCATTTAAAAGATTTTTTTCAAAATTTTAGTCAAGAAAAATCCGATTCATAAAAATCTCATGTAAAAACGAACTTTTTTCAAATTTCAAAAATACGAGAGATTAAAAATCACACGGGATTCGTAAAAATCTCACGGGATTAGTAAAAACGAACTTTTTTCAAAATTTCCGTCAGAAAAATCGGGATTAAGTAATAAGGCAATTTTTTTCAAAATTTCCGTCGAAAATCTTACGATTCGCGTTTTTAAATATAACAAATCACAAGTGATTTTTTAAATCCGTGGGATTTTAGAAAAAAAAAATTTCGTCTTTAAATCAACGAAAAAAAAAGTTATCTATAGAATGATTTAATTGATGGTGTATTTTTAGCAAATAATTTTTTAAAAATGTGAAAAGTGAGTTTTTTATATTAAAAATGTGGAAAGTGAGGAAATATCATATAATTACCAAAAGGCCCTTTAGTAAATAATTAAATTAAAATATCAATTAATCTGAACCATTAGATTTAAGTTGAATGGATGGTTGAGATCAAAGGATTTGATCTTTAAATAAAATATGAACTTTTCTCTATCTCTCTTAACTTCATAGAATCCAAACTTGTGGTAATGTACCTACCCATTAACAGGTTACGGGTTAAAACTCTCATTTCAGACGATTGTAATGCGGCATCTTTTTATGGACTGGCAGATACATAATTTTTAAATAAAAAGTAAAAGAAAAAAATTAAAAATTAAAACACACACACAACCAAGCCTTGGCTTGAGGTATAACATGAAGAGATAACAGTATCATGGCTTGAGTTATAACAACACCATAAAGCTTGGAGCAAGGGGGTACACCATGGTACCGTGTGCTCTAACAACCATATGTCATCCGTTTCACGTAGTAAAAAAGTATTTGATCGTCATGCAATAATATGAAAAGTTAGCAGAAAAAGAGAAATCATAACTGTCTATGCATATCTAGCTAAGCTCGTAAAATGGATTACCAGTATTAGTGGTTAGCCAAGCCTATCCATAGCTTATTACTTATTAAAGTTGCAATGAAGCAAGTGTACCATACAATTGAGGATGGGCCAGTTCTAGGGGCTAAAAGGCTAGTGGACTCCCATCTCACTGGACTTCATAGATTTATATTTACAATTAGTGCCAATAAAGGAACACAAAATAAACCAAGATCTCATAAAAGTAAACTTGTTGATATTTTTTTCTTTCTTAAAAATAAATAATAAACCATAAGCTATAATGTTTAGTCGAGCCCTTCTCAAGGAAAAATGAAAGAATCAAAACCGACAAGAACCCAGATTGAAGCAATTTCCCTGAGCAGCTATTTCCTGTTCTCTTTTTTTTTTTTTATCTCAGCCTTTAAACGTCAGAAAAATCCCAAACGTCAAGGAGGTAGGACACACAGCTCAAATAAACACGAGTTTACAGCAAGCTATTGGGGATTCAGACCCGTATGTACTTATTCCTATTCACTCAACCCCCTCCTGACTACATGGATTTCAAACTTTTAATCCCTTTCTCACTACTTCCATCCCCATATGTTGATAAAATAAGAAAACAACAGAAAAAAAATATAGCCAAAAACAAGAACTTTTCTTTTCTTTCAGCAAATTCAAGATTCCAGCTTAGAGTCAGACGTAATATCACCATTCTTTCCCATTTGTAAGTGAAGCGGTATTAGTAACTTCGGTTGTGTTCCTTTAAAGATCTTGGAGGATGCCTGCGTATTCAGGTACTGCACACAAAACAACCACAAGTTCGTTCAGAATTCATGGTCCATACATTGTCATTGAACCAGAGTTCCACACAGTAGAGATGGCAATTCTAATCCATTTACATTATAAATGGTTCGATTTGAGTTGTGGTTCATCTTCAACAGGAACAACTATTTTGGCTAAAAAGAGGAAATGGAAAAGGTTGAAGGTCGCCTAAAGACCACATCATGTTATTTGCTTTTTTGTAAAATTAGAGAATTACAATAAACTTTTTTGAAGATGTTCCAGGTCAACCCGACCAAGTCCGTTTAAACTGATATAAATTGATATGTTACCTGACCCACCCATCTTGCCACCTTTACTAAGACACCAAAAAAACATAACTGGAAAAATTAACACATTTTGTCATACCTTACTTACATCTCTGTAAAAAGAACTTATCTCCTCTTCTGTAAGGCCTTCCTCCTCCTCGGCAGTTTCTTCCCAGCCCAGTGAACGCAGGAATCTAGCTTCTTCTTCCTCCGAGTAAAGAATGGCATCAGAGCTTGAGTTGTCCTTTCCATTATTAGTAGGTCTCTCAGATACAGCATAAGTTTCACCGTTGCACGCCAAATCACCTTTCTCATTAGACTGTTGGACCTCGGATAACATATCCACCGGTTTTGGATCATGCCTATCCTCGGTTACAGTGGAAGCCTCGACTTCACAAGGCTTGTCACAAGCAGAGACTGATGAACCAGTATCAGAGGTGACAGGAGTCATAGATTTCTTCCTCATAAGGTTAAAGAAGTCATTTCTGCTCTGAGCTTGAGAAGAGGGTCTCTTCTCCAGCGTAGCTACCCCAGGCTTGCGCTCTGCAGCAGCAACAGGTGGATTGTTACCTGGGGTTCTCAGTGGAGCAGACCCAACAACTGAAGGTACAGCAAGAGGGCTATTTGGTAGTCTGCTACCACTTGTTGGACTCAAGTTGTCCTTTGTAGTTGAAGTGAAACCATTCCTTTCACGTGATGGCTTCAGCACATGTAGTTTTCCCACAGTAGATGTCTTTGACACCTCCAACTTTGTAGACACGGCTCGGGGGGAGTTTGCATGGTTTGTATGGCGAGGACTTAGAGGCTGTAATTGAGCAACCTTTGGCTTTGATTTATCAGAAGAGTTCAACACCTAAACCAAAAAAAATTAAATGTTAGACAAACTATCAAGTATTAACACACACAAATAAAGAATAAGCTGTGAAAACATTTGTTCTGCTGCCAAATGAATCAAGTTTCCCAATAAAGACACACTACCAAGTAGGGATATATGGTTGTCTATTTTTCCATGGCAGATTTTCAACTACATCTCGAATTTCCTAACCACATTCACTAATAAATACATATATACATCTTACCCCTGATCTTATTAATACACAACAATCATCAAGGGATAATAGCAAAACAAGAAGTGTATTATGTTTATAATCCACACTAAGTGTCAGAATATCAATAAATTATTAACAAGTTTCATTCAGAACTATGCCATCAACTTAAAAAAACTCTCAAATTCCCAAACTTCATGTTACATGGTGACACAGAGTATTAGACAAGTTCTATTTGTGCTTCAAATTAATCAATCTGTTATTGATTCCTAATTTTTATTGCGGATACATAATTATGGAGCTGGCATTGCACATTAAAAATTTTAAACCATTGCTATTTCTTGAATCGGCATTCATATTTGTATTTTACTGGCATGACTAAATGAGCACATATGCACACTTTCATACTCATACAGCGGTGTTCCCAGAGATAAAGCAAGGGTAACACAAGCTCACAACCAGCAAATCAATAACCAATCAGATATAAGAAATACGCACAACAAAAAACATGCTTTTTCGATTTCCTTTACATTTTTGCCTTGTCTAGGTTTCAAGTATTTGTATTCCCATGGTCATAACTAAGCTAAGGCCACTGCTAAATAATCCCCGTCCATCCCAGATGGCAATATAAATCAAACCATTTATTTTCTTTTCCTTATCCACCTTGCAACCAAGCTTAATAATCATAATCCCTTTACAGTGTTCTAAGTTCGAACAATTTAAGCCAATATTAGCACAGTGTACCTCAACTAATAAGGTCCATGAGCTCACTAGCAATTAAAATAAAGAAACTAAAAACTGGCCAATTAAAGCCAATCTAGAATACAAGACCATCTAAGAAATACAAAAAAAGTATCTATAATCCTTCTATCCCTCTATCTAAATATATAAATTCTAATATATTCTAGAATACATAAAGCAGCCTCATGTTATAGTTTCCTAGGTAACTCCAAAAAGCAATGGCTCCTTCATAACTAAATGCTTCTTGAACAATCCAACGGGAACCAGTTACAGATCCACTAGGCACTTAGGTGGCATAACCTAACAAAACTAGGTAGGGTTTGACATATAGTACACTTATCCTAAAGGGTATTTTAGTACTTTCATTATTGCAACAACCATATCCATATCCATATAATGTTAATGGTTCTTTCTTTCATTTTCTTTTCTAGGAGGTACAAGATAAAGAAGTATATATTAGAACTAAAAACAGAGAATGATACGAACGAATTCATATGATAGTTTGATAACTAATCTTCATCATTCACAACAAACTTCCAATCATAGATACTCTCACACTTGTTCACATAAATAAGTAAAAAAAACTATAAAAAGCCTTCAAATCTAAAAACCTCTACTTGTGCAATTTCCTTGAAAAGACACCCGAAGGTGGGCACACTACTGAGAGTTTATACCGTTGTCTGGAGTAAAGAAAAATAACACATCACCACAAGTATACCAGTGTTATCACCGAATTACCTTTGGTGATTAGATACAGTAGCACAAAGAGCCTACAGGTGGAGTCTTAATTTCTGAATGCTCTCCAGCTGTCATCAAGCTAAACAAAAAGATGTAGTGCAATATTGACTAAACTTGAGTTCCTTAACACATAAATGATCTACCAAGAAAATATTAAGAGAACCTACTACACATATTTTAGTCCAAGCTCCTATAGACTTATAAATCCAACACCCAATAAAGCTATGACATAACTATTAACTCCGGGTTCAGGAAACCTCCACGGCTACAATAAACTAGATAAGCACGATGTCATTAAGCTTCTTACACGACATAATAAAACAATCTAACACTTCCGCTAATGACTAATCAATCTCTTCTCCTAATTGATCTTCCTACAAAGCTTTTCTTTTGATACAGTAACAAGCAACACCTTACAGCAAAACAATTAGTCGAGTCGTAGATATGTACTTAGTTCACAAATTTTAGTTCTGCAATCTATGTATGGTAAAACAAGTAATTTAAGACAGCATATTGCAAAAGGTAACATCATAGAGTTCTCCTCATATTTAAAATTCATATTTACGTTTTTTTTATTAAGGAAAAAAATACAGCCAAGCAAAAAAAACCGCCAAGTGGCCCTTATCCTCTTTGGGTTACCAAAATCAACAAATTACTATTTGGTACAATACATATGAACTAGGTACTCGAAAATAGTAACATATGAACTAAGAACAATTTGGAATTTTTATATGTAGTAATATTTGACTCGAATAGACAAAATAAACAAACAATGTAATGATAGTTTAACACATACCAAAATAGGATCTAAGGACATGATGATTCTAATGTAATGCCATACCCTACAAACAGATGGTATGCAGCCTATTTAATTGAAGAATAATGAACAATAAAGAAAATAAAGATACTGGGAGAGGAGAAGGACAGCTGAGTAACAGCATGTGGGATGAATGCGACTAGGATATTAGATGAGTAGACACGAATATAGTTTTTTCAGATATATTATAAGGCAGTCCCAACAAGTTGAAGCACAACATTTCCTTATAATAAGTATGCAGCATATATTACATAATTAAAACAAAATATATATGTTACGAGTTATAGAAAATCAACAGGAGGTTCAAAAACATGCTTACCAAGGCTTTAGGCATGGAAGGAGTCATCGGAATCAACTGCCTAGATTGCTTAACAGCAAGTTCTTCAAGCCTTTGAGTTTCAACAGACAACTACAATAAACATGACCAAACATAAGCACACACAACATACTAATGTATGATTTATATTTAAAAGATGCCTACGCTACCTGAGGAGCAGTCTGAGCACGAGGGGGGCCCTGAGCCAAAGTTTCAGCCATGTTTCGACCAGTTGCTATGCTTGCAGTTGCAGATACTGGTGTTGATTGAACAGGTTGTACAGCAGGACCGCTACTTCCGTTGCTCCCAGCTATCACAGGCACCTCAGCCAGCGCAGAAGTCCACCCGTCACCGCCAATCAAAGTAGAGTTACCAATCGGTAAGCTCTGAATCGCACTACTCAATCCAGGAGACGGGACTCTTCCAATCTCGGAATCCGTTTGTTTTTCTTCTGATCCAAGTGACGGAAAATCCCTCTCGAAAGCAGTCTTGACACTGCTAACGGCACCACCACCAGACCGTAACGTACTACCATTGTTGAGGCTACTTTTATTAACACTGCTCGAGTCAGCTACTACTTTCCTAGGCCATGACTCACCACGCTTAGCAGACACACTTGAGTGTGAACGTCTTAACCCTTCTTTCTCGAACCTACTCGGTAAAATATTTCCTAAAGGATCAGAATAATCACGATGCCTATTCTCAGACTTTTCTTTATCAGAATGCCGACCAAAACTACTGTAAGACCTTAAATGAGATGAACCGTTACTGCTAGCAGTACGACGAAAATACGAAGACGTTGTACGCTCAGGAGCAGGCGGGCGTCCTAAATCGTTATCACTAATGTTAACAAGAGATTTATTTCGTGTAGCCTTTGATACACCTTGTTCATCTAGATATCAAGTAAAACAACATTGTCAGATACATAACAAAACTTAAAAACATATATAGTCGAAAAAAAGCAAACAAATAGAATTACCAGAGTGGTGAGACGTTGTGCTTAAACCTCCACTGCTCTTTAACCATTCGGGTACGAATGTTGGCTCACTTCTTTCCATAGCTAATGCTTAACATCATATAAACAGAATAACAAAACAACAAACGCGCATCCAATTATCAAAATTCAAACCCTTCCGTCTATCCCCTCAATCAAAACTTACATCCACCACATCCAAATAAACCAATATCCCTACTTCCGTCTATCTTATCTTTCTAACGTGAATAAAAAAGTCGAAAACAATATCCTGTACACAGTTAAACCGACCTCATTATCCCCTCAACTCTTCGTATATACCGATAACAAAATCAGCAATCAACACTAGTTCACAGACTTCAAAAGGCATCCATATTTTATAAACTAAACAAATTTACAAGACCCTCATCTCGTAAATAAGTCGAATAATCACAACTACCAAAAAAACCCTAATTAGGTCAAAAACAGAGGCAAATTAAACAAATTGAAACCCTAGGTTCTGTTCATCAAATATAATATCACAAAAACCGTATAATTTATAAGATTGATAATGAAATTATCAAAGATTAAACTAACCGTCCTGAATCAATTAAACACCGTAACAAACCCTAATTTTGGGGGCCTTTGTTAATTTGTGTGTGTGTGTGTGTTTAGTGTGTGTGAATTAGGTTGTAAATAACGATTATAAAAGTGTGTGTGTTTTTTAGTGTGTGTGTGTTTTTGGGGAGATGAAGAATGAATAAAAACACAGTTTTTGTTTGATTTAATTTATATGAGTGTGTGTGAAAGAAGAAGAGAAAGAGGGGATTATTGTTGTGTGTTTTCTTGGTTTTGTGTTTGGAATTTGATGTTGGTCTTGTCTTTCTTTGGGTCAGGGTTGTTTTTGTGAATTTTAGAGAAAATGTTGTTGTTGTTGTGCTACTTTTATATATTTTCTAACCCCGGTTAAGGTTTTTTTTTTTTTAAAGTAAATTACTTAAATAATTCATTTTAATATCTATTTTACAGATTCAAACCTTTTTTTAATATTTTACAAAAATGAACAAAAAAATGTCCAATTTTTTCTTTTCATGTATAAGGGACCAATTTTTTCTTTTCATGTACAGAAAACTAGTGATATTCTAAAGAGTTCTATAATATGGAGGTACTGTACTAAATATACAATGTGTAATACTACTTTTTGTCAAGCCTGAAAGAAAAGGGTATTAAAATATAAGTTTAAATAGAGTAAAAGGTGTTAAATAGAACTTTGAATAAAAAGGCATTAAAAGAATAGATATTGAGTCTTGGGTCGTCTTCTTTACCAAAACGCAGATCTCAAACTGCCATTAAAGACACCCTGAACTTTACTTCCCATTTTTTCTTTCTCAATCAATTATTTGTGTCATTTCTTTCTTATTTTGGATCCAAGGTGGTTCCCGCTCTAATTCTAAGGTAGGTCCTAATGTTTTTCATATACGACGCATCTAAAGGGCCTCAATTCCTTAGGTGGTTCCTGTTATAGCATAGGTCCGCCTCTGAGCGGATGATGCATCCTTAGGTAACGCCTAGGCCTCCCTTCCTCGCCCAAGCACCCCATCTTCCTCGCCCAACGCCCAGCTCCCCCTGCCACGCCCAGCTCCACGCCCAGCCCAAGCTCCACGCCCAGCTCCACGCCCTGGCCACGCCCAGGCCTACCTCTCGCCCAGGGCACGCCCAGCATGCCCTCACTTATGGTTTGTATCACGCCCAAAATCACGCCCAGGAAATTGGTTATACACGTGTACGGTTTAAAACATATTTCGGTAGAAATCTAACGTATAACATTCAAAAGTTCATTTTCGAAAAATATATAGGCGCGGTTCATTTTCGAAATCTAACGCAGAAAGTGTTCGTTTAAGAAATTATCTCTTTGTAAAAACTAGACAAGTATTCGTATATAGCAATATGATTTTATAACAGTAAATAATTGTAATGATAAAAAAAATAAGTTTATGGTTTATAAACGAAAATAATAAAAGTTCAAAATTTTAAGAATTAAACACGATTTAAACTGAATAAAAATAATATGAGTTATAAACGAAAATAATAATAAAAGTTTATGGTTTCTGTAATAGTTTTTTTTTATTTTTCATTTTTAATAATATCGGTTTTTCATTTATATATACTATAAATGGGAATAGTTAAGGAAACACCAATAAATCATGTGTGACATTGTTTTCGTCAAATTTTTGTTAGGTACTTATTAGGAGTTATTGAATATGCAATTTTGGTCTTAGAATGTGTTGATGATGTGTTGTGCAACACGTATCATGATAATTAGTTAGTATCGGTGACATTTGGTAAAATTATCTTTTTTTAATTGAAAACATGCTAGACTTATTGATTTGCTAGCTAATAAAGGTCCGTTAATGTTTGGCTCGTTTATTTAAGTTGTTTAGGCTGTAAGGTTTCGCTTCTCTATTCGTATTTAACGAGTCTGGAAACCCGCGCGATGCAGCGGGATTGGCTTCAACGGACTTACTTTGTAACGACACTTAAACCTTAGGGACTAATTTTGCCAAGTTGCTATAGATAGCAATTAATGCTACAGGACTTACCTTGCAACCTTTAAACCTCGGGATTGTTTTGCCAAGTTGTGAAACTTTGCATTTAATGTTTGGACTTACTTTGCAGCGCCACTTAAACATCAGGGACTGTTTCTGCCAACTTTGGAAACTTTGCATTTAATGCCTTGGGGGTTACTGTTTTCTTCCCCGCTAAATAGTATATATATATAATGTCTCAGTTTTGTTAACTACTCCCTCCGTTTCAAAATTATTGTCCCCTATTGACTTTTTTAGTATTTCTATGTCAACTTTGATCATAATTATTTTTGTTTGTGTTATATAATACTTGATGAAAAATATATGAATGTATTGGGTTTTAAATGTATTTTTCATTGGTATAATTTTCATCAAGTATTATATAACACAAATAAATATATTAATTATCAAAGTTAAACAAAAAAGACTAGTCAAAGTCAAACTGAACAATAAAAATGGGACGGAGGGAGTAGTTTGTTGATTCTGCTAATATAATTATCATTTTCTCTTTGTTTTTAATAAAACTAGCAGGGTACCCTCGCGATGCGCCGGCGGGTATCATGTGACTATATTTTCTGACAATGTAATGTTATGCGGCTATACTTTTATTAAACTATTAAATTACAAATAACAATAACTTTAGTTATGACCGCGGAAATAATTCATCTCATGTTAACCGAAGCTACCACAAACAAAATCTTGATTCTTTCCTTCAGCACAATCACCCTTAGTCAATTTTGGAGCCGACCAACCCAGTTTGACCCTCATGTTGCAATGGTGGCGACTTGGTCGGCGCAGCGGCGACCGAACCGGTCGACCGACCACTACGTGCCTAATTGCTTTATTTTTAAATGCTTGGCTTAGTAGTTTGATTAAATTGTAAATTGTGGTTAAATGGTTGTATATTTTAGTGAATGGGTAAATTAAATAGTGTATTAATTGTATGTGTTGAATAATGTTTTTCAGTTGTATTTGTGCTTCAAATAGTTTGTACATTGTGTTTTATAAATTATACCTTTTATCAAATGGGTGTTTTAAATATGACATTAATTACAAATGATGACCAGTCAATATGTGTAGTTTTATGCATAAAGTAATTATACATATAGCTTAAGTAGTTGCATTTGCTTAAAATCTATATATGGAAATCTTAAAAAATTATAAAAGAGATGGTCATCCCTCCATTAAAAGTAGTATACATATAGATATAGATATAGGTTAACATGAAAATCTCCGAGAAATAAAGTACTCGTTATATCACAAACGACCCCGTCGACTATTATATCGGTGTATGGCTAGCTAAAACCCAATTGGCTATAGTATAAGTCGACACAATTTCCATTTTCCTTTAGGATATACCACTTGCACAAGATAAATGGTATGTTTGGTGAAATTGGTTGGAGCTTATATGATAAGCTGGAAATTGGAACTTATATTTTTATTAAGCTATTTAGCGAATAACTTTGAGTTGAAGCTTATTAGTGTAAAACCGCATAAAAATACATCACGGATATATTTTTAGCTTTTGCATTTTGTTTAATGTTAAGCATTAGTTTTGCATATAGTTACAACACAGCTTTTGCATATGTTACATCACATATATTTCATCGTGTTGTTCTCATTAACTTTGTTACAATTAACTACAAAGTTAATTTATCCAAGCTCTATGACTTAACAATGTAATGAAAATACTTTGTTAAAAGATAAACGTAAAGTAAAAGACAGACGGCTTTTTAACGTTTAATTCTATTTGCAATTAACAAATAATTATACCTAAGTGTTTGCGGAACAACACTTGAGAACGCATTAAGTGCACAAACTTGTTAACCTTTCTACTCCTACTTATGATCCTATTTATCACAATGTCACATTAAGTGTTCAACTTTCATTGTTTCCTTATTTAGGATAACATATGCTTTACTATTTTGGGAGTATCCTATGAAGACACCTTCGTAAGACTTTGGGTCAAACTTTGTGAGATAATCTTTTGTGTTTATAATGAAGCATTTGCTTCCAAATACTTTGAAGTAGTATAGAGTGGGTTTCCTACCATTCAAAAGTTCATATGGTGTTTTTCCTAAGATTTGTCTAATTAAAATCTATTAAGAATGTAAGTTGAGATGTCTACGGCATTACACTAAAACTTTTGTGGTATGAATTGTTCATTCAACATCGTTCTACTCATCTCTTGTAGAGTACGATTGTTCCTTTCAACTACCCCATTTGATTGTGGAGTGCGTAGAGCCGAAAAATTGTGTGTAGTACCATTACCATCACAATATTATCTGAATTGCACTTCATTATAAATTCCCGACCATGATCCGTCCTAATACAAATTATTGAACAACTTAGTTTTTTTTTGGACTTTCTTACTAAAGATTTCGTAAATACTCGAAAGCTTCCGTTTTATTTTTAAGAAATCTTGTCCAAGTGTACCTAGAGTAATCGTTTATTATTACTAGGGTGTAGAGATTTCCTCCGTAACTCCAGGCGGATGGACCGAAAAGATCCATATGAAGAAATTCTAGGCATCTAGAGGTCGAGACTAGATTCTTAGTTTTGTAACGATTATAAAAGTGTGTGTTTTTTAGAGTGTGTGTGAGTTTTTGGGGAGACGAAGAATGAATAAAAACACAGTTTTTGTTTGATTTAATTTTTATATGAGTGTGTGTGTGTGAAAGAAGAAGAGAATGAGAGATTATTGTTTGTATGTTTTCTTGGTTTTGTGTTTGGAAATTGATGTTGGTCTTGTCTTTCTTTGGGGTAATGGTTGTTTTTGTGAATTTTAGAGAAAATGTTGTTCTTGTTGTGCTACTTTTATATATTTTCTAACCCTCAGTTAAGGTTTTTATTTATATAAAACGAATACTCGTGCATAACAACGGATTTTGTTAGTGCAAATATTACGATATTTAATCTATACAGTCTCGTTTGTTTTGATTGATGACAAACATGTAACTTGTATTACATAACGTAAAATGTACAAGTTACTTGTAATTACATTTGTCTCAACATACATTCAACACCTCTCGATGTCTCAAGTCCTCGTATGTTACAACACAGTTTCGTACATGTTTGTTATGTGGCATTATGATCAAACCCATTAACAAATCATTTAGAATGTTTAAAATACATTTAGAGTCACTAAGTATTTTAATAGGTTAACCATTCTATTTAGAACCTCATTTTACATTTTGCATTCACAAGTATTTCAAAAGGTAACTAGACATTTTATTAACTAGTTACATAATACATTTTACAAGTTTACCGATAAACATTTTAATCTTAAAATGGAAATACATGTTACATCATGGCATGCATCATCTTTGAAATCCTTGAAAGATCACTTGAATATTTTGGTTAGATTGACACACAATATATCAAATGTGATCTTAGTAAGATTTGGTAATATCTTGCAAAGATTTGAAGAAAGATTTTTAGATTTTGTCGTAGCACCCACGGTACCAAATTGTATAAAGGATGGAACCCTTTATTTGGGTCCGTGGTCCGTGGATGCTCCTGACCACTTTTGGCTATAAATAGAAGCCCATTGTTTTCCCATTTCTTCACCACTTCAAACACATCTTCTCCACCTTCTTGCATACATTTAGATCAATCATTAACAATGTAATAACATACATTAAACACCCTAATGATCATGATCATAATGCTTCTAACATTCATCTTTGTTGTAAGCATACTCTTTGATCAACCAAGGAAAGTTTGGAGATTTAGCCATCCCCACTTACCACAAGTTGAAGATCTATCACAAGAAGTTTAGGGAACTTGTGATCTTCTTCATGAAGGCTTCCTATCAATGGAAGTTCATTTAGAAGTAGTTATTCATATCCATTAGACATTTGTGTCATGGATCATTAGTGTAAACATCATTGCATCATAACAACACTTTCACCAAACTAGATTAGATGGTTTATGTGTTTGTGCCATAAAACACAAGGTTTATTATGTTGGGCCATAAAACATATTGGGAGTGGTTGTACCCTTGTAAAAGAACTCGACATCTAGCTTAGTGTCGGAAATATTGTATAGGCGACGTTAGGTTGGTTCTACCTCGAACTAGAACCGGTATTTAGCTTTGTACGGAAAAAGTGTGTTTAATTTATTGTAAGGTTTTCTTCTCTGAGAAGGGAGCTTGTTGATTTAGTGAAGTAACTCTCGAGTTGGGTACTCGAGGAGTGGAGTAGGGCGAAAAGGAGATCCGTGACCGAACCACTATAAATCCTCGTGTTCGGTTTGCACTTTCCTTTCTTTATCTCTTTACTTTTATACTTGCACTATACTATTGTTTGTGATGTGGTTTGATGTTCATGATTGTGTGACAACTTGGTTTACCATACTTTATATTAGTCACAAACAATAATTGGTACTTTCATATTATAACAAGCTTCATAGGCGATTTGATACTAAAGATCTAAAGTTTTTAAACGGTAACGTATTCACCCCCCTCTACGCTTTCCACAATTGGTATCAGAGCCATGTAGCTCTTATTTTCAAAACAAATGGTTTTAAAATAGAGTACGATCCATGTATCAAATTACCATTGAAGCAAAAAATAATATGAAAAATGTTTTGCTTGTTATACTTAGAAATTTTGTTGTTAAATGTAACTTTGTATACAAGCTTGAAGGTTTTCTTGAAAAATAAAATAAAAAGTTTGTTGAAAGAACTAGTAAGTATTGTATTGTGTGCTTATAGAAAATTTACGAAGAAATATGATTTTAAAGGAGTGTTTGGGATAACTATAAATTTAGTTGAAAAATCACCTCCGTAAATGTTTAAGATAAGTTACACAAGTAGATATGTTGTTAAATATGTGTATTATATGTTTACTATGAAATCTAGTAAGTCACACACGTTTCTCTATGTCAAATACTAGTTTTGGTGAATTGTTCGAGGACCACGGCACCACATCTTATAAAGGGCGGATCCCTTTATTTGGTTCCGTGGAATCCGTGTGTACAGATGCGCTTTTTGGGCAACTTCATAAAATCATAACTAATTAACCGTAAGTCCGTACGAGTCGAGCCACCTATCATTTTAAAGGAAATTGAGTCTACTTTCATTTAAAAATACTCTCATAGCCTGAGTCTAATTTTAAATAAGTGAAATATACCAAATACTACAGTATGTCTAAAATATTGAGTTTCGCTTTAACATAAAAACTCAAATTTTTGAATCAAGCAATTTAAGTTGGTATTCTTAGAACTTTGATACAACTTCCTTTGAAACTAAATAATTTGGTAATATGTTTAAAGGAAACTAATCAAGCTTGGTATACATCGTCATATTTAAACGAAAATGACGAAAAGTTTCTTTCTTGTTATGCTATGCTAAATGACCACTTGTTTATGTTGTTTGCATATATGTTGCTTGCTTACTTTTCAAATTGTTGTTTACACTTGTTTGTTTGCATAATATAAGTGTCAATCTTGCCATGTTATTTATTCGCTTGTTTGACGATTTCTTGTTTATGCACAATAGGTTATTTGATAGATTTTGTGCACTAAGTTGGAAAATTGTTTTACCATCGCTAGTAGAATTAGATCACTTCATTTGCATAGGTTATACTAACATCTCGCATAACTTATGAAATGTCATAACTCACTTAGCAATAAGTACTAAGTAAATTAGTCAAGTACTTTGAAAAATGAAGGTTTTAAGAGAGTGTTTGGTACAAGGACAAAACAATGTTGTATGATGTAATTTATATGTTTTCACTTAGTAGGATGATAAACTAACTTAAAACATTGATGTATGCTAACCGGTTCATGCAGGGGATAACACACGGGTGTTATCAATTTTACCCATTTTCACTTATATGTGAAAATCGTTAGCCCTTGGTCAAAGTCTATGCTCCACTATGTTTGTATATGTGTTATTGACTTTTCCTAACTAGAAATGATTAATGTCACATGTTTTAAGCAAAAAATTCAGGTTTCGGAAAACTCCCCGACACCTAAAAAATGGGTCTGTGAAGTTTTCTGGTGTCCACGAATTAGACGGCACCAAAATTTGGTACCGTCTCATTTATGCATTTTGGTACGCCTTCGTTCCATGACAAGGCGGACCAGCGGCACCAAATTAAGGGTTCCTACTGCAGGCGAAAAATTGGTGCCGTGGATTCTGCTGTGTAAGTTGTTTAATTTTACTAAATCTCGCAATCTAGATTACCAAATTTTGTTTCTAGGATAGTTGTTAATGCATATCTTTCATACCTCACTCAACACATCCTCAATGAATTAACTTAGGATGTTTGACATGATTTTAGACACTTCCATCTCATTAGAAACTACTATCTTTGTATGAATTAACATAAAGTGCATGAATCCTTAGTTCCATAAATCGACACATTCAGGATGGTCATTTTCACACCTTCACTATTACTTTTCCTTAAGCTTAGCATTTCTCAAAGCAAAGTCAAAATGACTAAATCTTTAACCTCAAATAAGACACTTAAGAAAACCACTAGGATTAGCATTCGATCTTGTTGCTACATTAACTTGAACTCTTCATCCTTAGACTCATTACCTCTCAACATCTCATCACCCATTCAAGATGTGAACTTTCTAAACTTAAGTACTCCAACTCCTACCACCAAAATCACCCCCCATTATGACTACTTCACAACCATCCAAAACACCTTCACTACCAAAGTCTCCAAAGCTTGTCTCTATCAAACTTTGTGCAACACCACCAACATCTCCTCACCCGCTTATGGATGACTTAGATGACCTACCGAGACTAACAAATCTGGACTCATTATTTGCAAAGGTATCATACACAAGTCTATCATATGACTATAGATATTGTTTTGTATCTACATGTATTGCCTCACTTGGTTAACATGAAAATAATGTGTCATCCTTCAAGACGATAAGTATTTACATAGAGTCATAACTCACACGTATGTTAAAGACATACTATCAAGTCTTGTTATACTTGAGTTCAATCTAAGCTTTATAATCTCAACAAATTAGGATTGACAACTTAAGTATTTCATCCAAATATTCAAGTATATGATTTCTACGTAGTCATTAAAAGTCATATCCTAAAAATCAACACCCAAGTATTTTAACAACACATGTTGAAACACTTATCCAAAACAAACAACCCATTGTGCCACTTATCCCTCTTTGACACCTACTATCCTTCTTCCATCTTTTGGCACCATTAAGAGTATTGCTCATGATCTTCCAAGAGCATCCTTTAAATCAAACGCCCCCTTTCAAGGTGAACCTATACCTCAACCCCTAAGCTTCATAGACATAACCAAAGCTTCAAGCACTTCACCCACTAGTTGTAGCAACCAATGAACCATAAGAATTAGTATCCGTATTTTTATGTTCAACATCGATGGACAATCAACCTAAGTATTCACATAGCACAACAAACCCCTACATCACCACATCCTTTTTAGACACACTAGAAAACCTACCACCTAGATCAACCAATCCACCATCCTTACCATCATTTGAATTTGTTAAGTGTATTGCTCAAAAAGCCCTTGTGTCCAACACTTGTACTGAATCAAATGCACGCTTGAACAAACTCAAACATTCCTTCCCACATATAAGGACTTAGATAATTCATTATGGCTAGAACCTCAACTATCAAATAAGCATGGTGCTCTTGGTAATTGTTGTCAATTTCCACTAGGTATAAGTAGTACTACCTTCACAAATTATCAAAGTATTAGTAATACTTTGTCATTAAACCTCTGCATAAATTTCGTTAAACCTCAAATCAACATTTTAACAACATATGTTAAAATGCAATCTCAAAGGCAACATCATACACCCCAAGCAACAATGACTCTTGAGGAGTATACATAAGAAACTCGAGTGAATTCCTCTTGTCATCATCTAGTGAATATAATCTTGAGACCAAGTTTATTTAGATAGGACTATCCAATTCAAACACTTTGGCTTCATATCTTCATTTAGGAAAACATGATGTTTTGAAAACATTATGCCTAAGAAATCATGCGTTAAGTATTCATCTTATTAAAAGGATATTGTATATCCTATGCATCATTTCTCTCTTACATATATGGTTATGTTACAAGAGATTTCATTACACCTCATTGGCTAAATGATCTTGAAACAAACATCCAAAAGTTCTATGAACTAGCATATCCAATTCATCTTGTCATACTTATTTTCATAAGCATGATAACTTTATCCCATGGGATAATCTCATTTGTTGAAAGATACTATTTGTATTCATTTCCTTTCAAGCGTACATCATAACCTAACCTTGCTCAAACCTTGTGCACATCCAAGGTTGAAACTACACATCTCTAGAACATACACATGATCTATTGAAGTTAGTAACCTTATTTAGATTCTTGTCAAATAAAGTTCCAAAGAACTTTCTTGAGAACATTCTTAATTTAACATATTCCATTCCCTAGTCTTAGATAATCAATCACTTTTAAAGTATACACTTCAACATAAAAGATGTCATCCATTAGATCATACAATTAGCTTTGTAATTTGAACAAACCTTAGATTCTAAACACAAGATTAAAACACATTGTTTATCAAACACACCATTGTTAAAATTCATGTGTATAACATGACGCCTTCATCACTTTAGTTATATTGCATATTAGTTAAGTCACATTAAGCTAAGTATTGGTAAACTATCATCTTTTATGCACTTTAATATGCAAAAGTAGGAGTTCCCATCTTTCTAACATGAGAATGACTACTGAGAACCTATTGCACTAGAAACTCAATTTGACCTAACAGTTGAATTGCTTCCTGGAGAGAAGTTGGGTATGTGGAATCACCCGTAAAAATGGTCGTGTTTAGCCTTAATTGAGCACCGCTAGTAATAGTCTCATATTCATTCTCCAACTTGAAAATTTTGTATTCCTATACTTGCCTAAAGTAAGTGTTAAAACATTGATAGTTTGCCTCAGCTTTAGGAATACTAATCCAACAAGTAGTATATATGACTTTTCTTTTAAAACCACTTGCATTGCACTTACATGTGTTGATTACATGTTCTTGTTTGATATGATAAGTTGATTTGACATTATCTTAGTGTTTGATAACTAGTCAAATGTGTAAACCTTAGTACGGTTTTTATAATGCTTGTATCCTTGTTTCATGCTACTAAACGTTTAAAACCTAAACTTTATTTGCATGATACTTAATTTTGAATTATCCTTAGCATGATTAACATGTTGCTTATGAACTCATAATATGTCATTTTGATATGTGATAATTTTGATATGATATATTTGTGTTTGAAAGCTATTAGTTGGCATTCATTATATCTATGTGTAGTAAGATCTAAATGATACATGCTCCAAATTGTTATGTCTTAAACATGGCTTGCATGACTTTCATCTTGTTTCTTTGCTTCTTGTCACATAATTTGTTTGCTACGTGTGCACATATAATATGTCAAAATGCTTTTGGTATGACAAACTTTTAGAAGCCTTTTTATCTTACAAATTAATCACATAGATTGTTGTGTTAATTTATAAGCCAAGTATGCTTATATGTCTAAGTCTAACGACAAAACAATCTCAAAATGAAATGTCTTGAATAAAGTTGTATTCTTGCATAATATGATTGTCTTGATGCTATCTTGTATGGTGATCTCTTGTCTACTTAAGTGCAATGTGTTGTTCTTATATATAATATGTTATAATTTGATTTCTATCATGTTAACATCTTTTGTCACTAACAAATTTGTTTTGTGGGTTGATAACAAATTATTTGTTATCTCAATTGGTTTTAACTTTTGTATGCTCATTTTGCATAATCCCTTTTATTGCTACGTAGATTAGTACTATGGGACCCCTACACTTGCATATAGTTTAAAAGCATATAGAATTAAGTTCTAGCGGTTGGCTTTGCATTTCTGTCTTTCAACCGACCTCTTTCCAAATCTCAATTTAAGCTTCCGCTTTCCAAAAATCATCTCCATCATTATTTAGTTATAACAATACTCTAATCCTCTTCACTTCCTATTAGGAAACCACATGCCTCATCATACCATCATCTCGTATTAATCGAGAAGAAGTACATGACTTTAAGGTTGAAGCTCATTGTATGCTAACCATCATCCAAAAACATTACTTTCACCTCTTTCGTTAACCCAAATAACCTCCTAAACACTTTGTTGTCATTCCTTATTTGATACATTGCACATTATGTTAGATATCCACCAATTAAGGGGAAGAGAAATCCATTCACATAATTGTCTTTTGTCAAAATTTATGTCTCTTAGACTCTAAAATACCAACACATAGGTAAACACCACTTAGCTAAAACCGCCATGAAACCACAACTAGTTCAACCTTTTTAACCTTATATCACAAGTTTGCACCAATACTTCATCAAGTGAAAAACACATCATGTGTTTTACAAACTTCTTCATCTCCACAATCAACGAATCTAGGATTTTCCTTAAACTAGCACCTTACAACTTCACTATCTAGAACACCATCATAGGATCTTATCCTTTCTCGCTTGACATATATCATGCATGTCATTGTTAGTGCAAACAATATATTAATCAAAACAACCATTTCCAACACGTTGGTCCATCCAACTCTCACTTATATGATGTCATTCTCATCCTCATATAGGTACTCATTATTATTATTATTAGTATTTTCCATATTGTCTTCACTTCTTTTCAAAGTGATAATCATCCATGTCGGTCAAAACCATGCTAATACTACCTTCCCCATTGTCACCTAGAATAGGTCATTTTTATAATTCGTGTCAATCAATGAACTAATTTATCTTCATGTTATCACTTTTATATATTCTTAGATAGAACACATTATTGATTACTCTTGTGTTGAAGCATATGAGAACTTGCTCAAAACAATAGGTTGTTAGCATCAATAAATCATTCAAATCATAACCCTTATGCATCATTGAAATGCAATGTCCATTCATATTTTTTTCTTTTAGCTTTGGTCACTTGACATGACGAAAGGATTGCATGAGTCCATATTTTTATATTTGCTATACATACGAGTTTCTAACTCCTTAATAGCTTCCTACCTAATCACCACCACCTTCCATCACCACTTTCACTAATCATCACCACCATGGATTAGCTAAAACTTACTTTTGTAAATCTCGAGTCATCTATCATCACCACATGAATCCTACTAGTAAACCGACACCAACACTAGCACCACTAGTGGCACAACCGGTGGAAGACTTCATATCTTCTTTCTAGGAACTATTTTGTAGACTTTATCATATTATATTCTCACTTTTCTTATGATTGTAATTAGGAGACTACACTTCATGAGATCTTTGATTATATCATTTATCACATATATACATCTTATTTTTCTTTGAGAAAAAGATGAAATATATTGCACTAATGTTTTTCATTGTAGGTTCATCATCATATACACTCGATTGTATATAATTTACTCATCTAAGGATGAAGTTTGCATCAATTATTTTTCTTATTTTAGGTGCTTCTTGACACCCTAGAACAAGGAGGAATGTCCTTTAAGCACTCATATTGCATCGCCTATACACTTGGTTGTATATGACATATTTGTCTAAAGACAAAGCTTCTATTATACTAATATTTATTTTGAAGGTTCATCTTGACGCTCTAGAGCAAGGGAGCTTCCACAAGAATTTATTGAATGCATCTTATACACACTTTGTTGTATAACACTTACTCGTCCAATGACGAATATAGTTTTGCACTAATATTTGTTTTGTAGGTTTTAATCATACCTCACGCTCAAACAAGGGAGCAACCGTCAAAGGGGAGCATGCACGCATTTAGCATCATTCTCACTTTTCAACAAGCATTTGTGCTTCGATAAAAAGTGGAGAAAATAGGCTAACATTGCTATGCATTTTTTTTTCATATATTTCTCTTTTTGTTGCATAAAACTAACCTTGATGTAGGTTAAGCCTCTTAATTTGATCCATGGATCCGCTACCAAACAAGGGACGGATTGAAGTGGACGATTTAACTTCACTAGGGATGATGCAAGCTCGCCTTTGTGGGGAGAAATTAAGTTAAACTAAGGACACGCCCCTTTTGTTTCGACAAAAAAGGGGAGAAGAGTGTAAACGGAGAAGGTAATGTAAAGGTAGTAAGGATACAAGTAACTTTTTACATTTTACTTTCTATTACATTTACATATATTTGTCATCATCAAAAAGGGGGAGATTGTTAGTGCAAATATTATGATATTTAATCTATACGCTTCTCGTTGGTTTTGAATGATGACAAACATGTAACTTGTAATACATAACGTAAAATGTACAAGTTACTTGTAATTACATTTGTCTCAACATACATTCAACACCTCTCGATGTCTCAAGTCCTCAGATGTTACAACACAGGTTCATACATGTTTGTTATGTGGCATTATGATCAAACCCATTAACAAATCATTTAGAATGTTTAAAATACATTTAGATTCACTAAGTATTTTAATAGGTTAACCATTCTATTTCGAACCTCATTTTACATGTTGCATTCACAAGTATTTCAAAAGGTAACTAGACATTTTATTAACTAGTTACATAATACATTTTACAAGTTTACTTTGATAAACTTTTAAATCTAAAATGGAAATACATGTTACATCATGGCATGCATCATCTTTGAAATCCTTGGAAGATCACTTGAATATTTTGGTTAGATTGACACTCAATATATCAAATGTGATCTTAGTAAGATTTGGTAAAATCTTGGAAAGATTTGAAGAAAGATTTTTATATTTCTTTGTGCACCCACGGCACCAAAATGCATAAAGGGCGAACCCTTTATTTGGTACCGTGGTCCGGACGCTCCCCTGTCCCTTTTGGCTATAAATAGAAGCCCATTGTTTTTCCATTTCTTCACCACTTCAAATCACATCTTCTCCACCTTCTTGCATACATTTAGATCAATCATTAACAATGTAATAACATACATTAAACACCCTAATGATCATGATCATAATGCTTCTAACATTCATCTTTGTTGTAAGCATACTCTTTGATCAACCAAGGAAAGTTTGGAGATTTAGCCATCCCCACTTACCACAAGTTGAAGATCTATCACAAGAAGTTTAGGGAACTTGTGATCTTCATCATGAAGGCTTCCTATCAATGGAAGTTCATTTAGAAGTAGTTATTCATATCCATTAGACATTTGTGTCATGGATCATTAGTGTAAACATCATTGCATCATAACAACACTTTCACCAAACTAGATTAGATGGTTTATGTGTTTGTGCCATAAAACACAAGGTTTATTATGTTGGGCCATAAAACATATTGGGAGTGGTTGTACCCTTGTAAAAGAACTCGACATCTAGCTTAGTGTCGGAAATATTGTATAGGCGACGTTAGGTTGGTTCTACCTCGAACTAGAACCCGTATTTAGCTTTGTACCTAAAAGTGTGTTTAATTTATTGTAAGGTTTTCTCCGCCGAGAAGGGAGCTTGTTGATTTAGTGAAGTAACTCTAGTTGGGTACCGAGGAGTGGAGTAGGGCGGAAAGGAGATCCGCGGACCAACCACTATAAATCCTCGGGTTCGGTTTGCACTTTCCTTTCTTTATCTCTTTACTTTTATACTTGCACTATACTATTGTTTGTGATGTGGTTTGATGTTCATGATTGTGTGACAACTTGGTTTACCATACTTTATATTAGTCACAAACAATAATTGGTACTTTCATATTATAACAAGCTTCATAGTTTATTTGATACTAAAGATCTAAAGTTTTTAAACGTAACGTATTCACCCCCTCTACGCTTCCACACATTTAATTATTAACTTTAATTCTCATATCAAGAAAGTGTGCAATCCCTGGTCTCACTTCGATCCTAACACACGCCTATTAATTTATTGTCCATTAAACCAATGTACCCCCACTTGGACATATCTTAATAGAGTGATCACATCGCTTAGCTACGCCTAGCAACACTATGCTCTAGTACAACCAGCAAAAGCCCTAAAACCTTTAATGATTTCCATATTTATCTCAATGTCACAGCATAAATGATAGTTCTTATTAAACAATTATAAGCCAAGTTATAAGTGATTGACCAAGATACCAAATCTTCTAAACATATTTTGGGAGATTTCATGGCCACACAAACATCTTGTCAACCCCTAATGAGGGCCCAACAAAGATAAACTCCAAAATAAATTTGAATGAACAAATTCTATCTTGACTACAAGAATAACCCATGAACTTTGCAACACTTCAGAAATAACCCTTATGACTACCTCAGCCACGATAGCTAAGTTGTTCCCACGGTGTGCACTACATCTCACACACTTATCCGGTATCTTAAGTCCGAGGATAACTATTCATGATTTACTTAATAACAATATCCATAAAGTAAATTATGTAGTTGGGATAAGTCCTATATTCACATTGTATCATCTCAAATTGGTATGCATTCTCATCAATATACTCAAGTATATTCTACCATATCTCTCGATTTGTCTTTTAGTTTAATGATATT
Source organism: Chrysanthemum makinoi (assembly GCA_910596185.1). NCBI lineage: Eukaryota > Viridiplantae > Streptophyta > Magnoliopsida > Asterales > Asteraceae > Chrysanthemum > Chrysanthemum makinoi. Next base: position 203,746,164 of record OU343221.1, read on the forward strand.
TGCTATCATTAATTGACAACGGACTATTTAGAATAAATAAATTTATTCACGGATTAAACATAAAAATATAGGATACAATATATTATAAAATCAAACATACCAAGTATTTGATTTATTATAACAATTGTTTAACATCCCTTATCCAAATACCAAATAGATCAATGCATGAAAAATTTCAGTTGATGAATTATGCCTCAAGTAATGACAATCATACTTGTTGACAAGGCATAAATCAACCAACTTGATATATCGTAATTTTGAGAATACTTATTTCAAGAATTCAATTAGTGAAGTTCTTGTATGTGTGCATTCACCAATCCACATAATAATTCATAAATTGTGTGACATCCTCTATCACCATTTTTATGACAATTTAAACTTTCAAACATTTTAAAGTTTAAAGTATTCTTATTCTTTAATGTATAATGCAATTGTTATCTTAGTAGCACAACTAGTTCACATGGCCATTAACAAGGATGAAATCCTACCATGACTAGTATTGAGTGTCATCTCAATTAAAACCAAAGATCATTATTTGTATACAAACAACAATATTCTCATTAAAACTCAGAACTTAATATCGTGATTTGTGTAATGGTTGATGTCTTCCAAACTTTCAAGTTCAGAATTTATGACAATTTTGCAATAACAATTGACATATTGTTCATCCATAGAATCTAGGAGCAATTCCAAGCTGAGGATGTAATTCTATTAGAATAATCATTACACAAATTATCTAATAACTTTTAGTTAGATATCAATGTTGTCAAATCACTTTCTTATTCAAGAATGATACAACAATTTTAATACACAACATGATGTACATGATGAATCTACATGTCAAACTTAGAATTCATTCATGTTCTATCTTGTCAAAGATATTATCCATTTCCCAATGATATATCATATTTTATTAGAATCATTTATTTATCAGACATGTTTATAATAATAATAAACATACATTCCAAGGTTGTATGTTTTAATTCTTAAATATTATAAGTGAAGTTTCATTCCAATCTAAGACTTAACATTTAGCTTACAAGGAATGTTACTTTATATATGTTATACAACATATAAGATTTAAAACCTAACATAATACTCTCACTAGCTTTCAGGAATACTTAAATTTATCTTATTTCAATTATAAATCAAAACTATGATTTAATAATTAAACATAAGAATAATTTCATAGATGCATGCATTTATCCATTCATGAATTATTGCACTTCGTGCACTTCCAAAGATTATATGAATTAAAACCTTTCATTACTTACCGCCCTCAAGCCAAGTAATTTTTCAATAAAGAGTTTTGATATTCCATTGTCATATTTCATATTAATGAAAACAAGTATGACCATTATCATCTTTATATATTTAATGTGTCTAGAAAAGAATATTCAATCGTAATTAATTGCTTAAGTATGATTAATAATCTTGTCATAAGACATGCATTAAATATGTGTACAATATTGTCCATATAATTTCTACATAGAAATTCAAACCACTAGGTTGGGTTTTCATCCTTTGAAGAAACTCATTTCCATTCTCTATTCTAACTATTAAGATAAACCAAATTTTCAAAATTGATTATCTTTATGGACAAAAGATCTTTAACATTCATAATATGAGTAATTTACCCAATTCAATATTTTGTAATCCATCATAATGGTTAATGTTTACTATAATCCTCAGAACTCATATTACTCAAAGATATAAATCAAATATCCGAGATATCTTTGCGTATCTATGAATGAAAATTCCATCATCATGAGGTCTATCATTTACATGTCTAACCTCATCTTGATATTTACTAGTGTATTTAAGAAGATTATGTATCTTGTAATTTTATCTTTCAAGAAAAAAAAAACTCTCACTTGCCTTTTGTAATATATAGACTATCTATATATACTTAGTATTAGAGCAAAACTACACATTGTTCTCTTTGGGACATTACAAATACACATTGATAATTCTAATTTTAGTTTGTTAATAACCTATTCATAAGTAGTTTTAAATTCGTAATCTTCAATTTTAAAACTTAATGTGATTCATCACATTCCATAATAAAATGATGTTTTATTAATCTTCATATTGAGTATATTCAATCCATACTCAATTTTCTAACCTTGTTACTTTTAAAGAAAGAAGTTATGGTTATCTTGAATCAAACAAATCAAATAGAGTTTGATTTTCCTAATCAACATACCACAACTTGTGGTATTCATTAGAATTAATATTCTAAGACAATCTAACAATATATAAGATAAACATATTCCTTTTGGCTTACCTATTTTACCAACTAAGTCAACTTAATGGTATAATAGACTTTTCAAGCCAATTGTATGCTTTATAACACAAGTACTCTTTAACCAAGTCACTTCATATCCATGTCTCATCAAGAAACATAAACCTATAATCCCATTATAGACGCTATAAATCATTGATCATCTCAATGACTTCTTGTATATGTCTTAATTAAAAAGCATAACAAGTTAACGTCTTACTTTATTATAGGTCTTAAAAGACTTTATGTTTATGTCTTTACAATGAATCATAAACATGTTTAACTAAAGTAATTATGAGCACAACTCTTGGTTTCAATAGTAATTTCAAGTTAATTTATTTGCTTACATAATGTAGGACTACATTATTTTTCATTTATGTCATTCCAAAATAAATAAACAAATTGAAGTAGTATTAGATTACTTCATTTATTTATGCCATTCTAATAATACATAAATATTTAATTTGAAGTAGTCTTATATATCATTTTGACACATATTCTAAATACTTGTCTAATTTAGAAACCGCAAATATGTCCATGCAAGGTCCACTTCACATAGAGATTTACTTTGTTGTTGCAATCTCGCCAAGTTCTACATGACGAAATTTCAACACCAAATATTTCTTATATTAGATATGTACAAGTTATATTAGAACGTTAGTCTCTACTCCTGTACCAAGAGAATCCGTTAAATTATATACCTATATGTTGTACCTTGCACACAATATAGATTTCTCCCACTTGTGCATGGAACAACATCATTGTCACACCCCAAAAATGGCGCAGCGGAATGACATTTACGGGGTATGACTTCATAACCAAGAACACAAGGTGTCAAAATAGAGAAATACTAAATGCATTCATCACAACACAAGACAAGGTTACAATGATCCATAATATGGTGGATACAAGTCTTACTACATAAGTTCACAATAATTAAGTCTTAAGGGGGCATTTCCAAATGCACAACTCCTCGAGAACACAGCCCGGTAGAGTCTTGTCTTATGTCCAAGTAGGCCGTGCCAATACTCAACCTTCTATGCAACTTCATTCTTAACACCTAAAAATGGATACTCTAAAATCCACAACAAAAAAAGGTTTAAGAGTTAAACCATAAAAGCGCATGGTAGTGTAGGACAATAGTGAGCATGATATATGAATATGAAACACAAAGTATAATGCATAACCTAACCTACCAATAATGTTACACACATAAAATACCAATAGTGGGGAGCTACCCATATAGTATACTATCAACTTGTTTCGCTCCAAACGAAGTTAAAATACTAAGATACATGAAACACAATTTATCATCACAAAGTAGTCACATATTTCAATCAAACACACATATTGTCCAAAAGCATGTAAACAATTTGGCACAAAGATAAAAAAACAAAGTAAAACATCATTTGAGTACCATTTTCCCTAAAACATTTTGGAAAAGGGGCTACGAGAACTCACCTCAACAAGTTAGCAAGATAAATAGGGTCAAGTAAGTAGAACTTGTGGATGGCACCTACACTTAACACCTAGATTAGTATGACAAGTTTAGTCTTCAAGACTTGTGTTTAAGACTCGATGGGTGAAGTTTAAATAGGTTCAAAAGTTCTTATATGCTTGTGTTATTGTGGCTTGTGTATGTGAAGTTTCAGCTTTAAATAGTTCAAGTTGTAAGTATTGGCTCGAAAGTACATAAGTATATAATAATAAAAGTATACATGACTAATAAAAGCTCAACAGTTAACAAATGACATGTAATGGAAAATATCTCAATAATAAACTTTGTGGAAAGTAGACGATGTCGGTTATTAAATTACACCCTATAAGCATTTAGTTATATGTAATAGTTAGTTATATAAGAGTTTGAAATTTGTAAAATATATATAAGTATTAGTTAGTGGGATGGTTAAAGTGTATGTTTAAATATATAAATATATAAATTAGTGGGTAGATTATAATATATTACTTAGCATTATAATATTTAGTTTTCTTCTTTTAGTCGGTTTATATAGAAAAAAAAATGCTAAGTATAGAATTTTGACGAAAATTGGGCATGACCCGTTTGTATAGTCGCTTTTCTCAAATACCAATTGTTGCAAATTCTACCTCTAGAACAACAAGACAACCTTTTTAAACCATTTAATCAACTTCAAATAATTTTATCAAGCTTCAAATAAGTCTCATTAAGCTTAAATAGGCTATAATAAACACTATTAAGCAATATTCTCCGAAATAAGTTAAACTTATATTTTATTTTGTTTTGTTTTAGTAAGTTCTAAATAAGTCGTATGGCAAGTAGCCTTAAACTTTTTTACATTATTTATACCCAAAATATACCCAAAGAGGTCATGATTAGACTTTTGTATATTTATTCACCCTTAAACCTAACACTATAAAAATCAAAATAAGCTAAACTAGACCAACTTCGTAGAAAGAAAAGAAGAAGAAAAACCACTAGTAATTTTATATTGGACATTAAATTAGTCTAATAAAAACATTTAAACTTAGAAATATTTAATCAACCAACTGTGAATCAATCGAATTCATTGACTGTCAGTTATGTTTAATGAAAGCGTCATTAGTGCATTAAGCCACCGTACTTTTGTTTTGGTCTAATTCAGCTAGAATAGTCCCAAGTCATGATGGTATAACTCCCTTTCTTTATAAGATTTCAAGTCTAATCCAAAAGTTCTGATAATTGACGAAGTAAAAATTATTTGGGCTTCCCAACAGATTGCTTTGAGAGTCTAATAGGTATACCAAATAATTTATTAAGCTAAATAAGCTAATAAGCACTTTTCGAGTTGAGTCAAACTTTAATGTTTTTAATGGGTTTGTATTTCTTTGTGTTCATTTAGTTTCAAAACATTATCTAAGCTCACCAATTTAATATGGGTCGAAGATGTTTAGAACAAGCACAAGCTTATTAGAGTATCATAAGTGTATTAGTAGCCACACTAGCACAACAACACAAATGTTATTCTGCTATGTATATAGGTCGATCATATGTAAAAATAAAAAACGTATATTTTGTTTTCAAACTTGACTTTTAGTAACATATTATCAATTATTAAACCTTTAGCAACTTAAGTAAACCAAAAGCATAGGATTTATAGCTTAAGAGTCCTTACAGTGGGTGTTGTTTGTGTGTCGACCAAGGAGAAAAAGAACCAAGAGCAATGTATAACCCAAGAATCTAAAAATACCAATGCTTTCAAGAATTTACCCAAGATTTCCAAACTTGAACCAAACCTTTTTATGACTTGTATTAGTGAATGTTTTTGTGAAAACTTTTGTGAATATCCTCCTTGTGCTTCGACAGTTTATAAGGGCAAAATGAGGAAGCTTTGACTCTTCATTTTAAGTTTAGACTAGGTGGTATGGCTATTTTGGGTTTCATGCACAAGTACCTGATATGTCAAATCTCATTTGCAAGCTCAAGATATACTACTAGTGTGTTTGGTGTGCTTTGATGCACAGTAAACAATATATGAATTTGACAACTTTTGTTTAACTTTCGTGCATGGAACTTTGTGAATGAT
>OU343221.1:203752089-203815589 GCA_910596185.1 Chrysanthemum makinoi
CCTTGTGATCGACTTTTCTTCCAAATTTAAACCCTCTTTGGTAATCTAAACACTTTTTCTTACCATTTAATGATTCCCTAGAGTAGAACAACACCATAGTTGACCTTGGTGCATGCCAAATCTTCTTAGTGGTCATGAATTTAATTCATTAACTCAAATTCATCCTTTATAAACCAAACACTCTTAAGAGCTTAAGTCACCATTCTTACCACAATCCTAAAATCAGTAGTTAAAGACCTTTACTACACCCTCTCCTTCACTATGACTAAAGCATCTAGCAAGAACTCTTCAACCAAAGGTTCATACAAAAAGAATACTCATATGGTCAATGAGATATCATCCACGAAGTCATCACCCGTAAGAAGTCCAAATGCTAGAATCCCACCTCAACAATCTCAATCAACAATAGCTAAAAGAATCACGAAAATTAGCATTAGACCTTTCGAGTTGGAAAATGCTTCATCAAGCTCTAAACCAAACACACCTAGTTCTAGTAAAATATCCACGCCTTCATTTCTAGAACCTAGACTACATTTCTTTACCGAACCTCTTTCTCATCCAAATCTCTACTCATTAGAGCACTCACCACCAATGACTTCCCACTCACCAACCTTCTCGTCAAATAGGGAACCACCTACATCACCAAATAGTCTACCTTTGGAGACAAAGAATCACCAAAGATCTAACCATATAGAGGACTATCCATTACTACCACCAACTCATACATCATCACCTTCATTCTTAGTGGAACCACATCCTACATTGCTCAACGCACCTCCACCATCCTTTGTGGAGCCTCCTCAAAACATCCAACCTCCTTCGGTTCCTAGTCTTGACAATAATTGCTCTAATTGTCAAATCACCCAAGGACTTGTTCAAGAAGTAAGAAATGAGTTGCATTTCATGTTTAATCATCTCCTTGAACGATTGGACCAAATCAAAAGTCTACTCTTTCCTTAGATTCAAGCACTTTGATGCTTTTTAGGTTTCCGTTACTTATTAGAATTGGTAGAAAATGTATTACATGTTTAAATCATTCTCTTAGTTTTAGAGATATGTAGATCATCTGTCATATTTTTATTGAATGAAGTTACATGTTATATGCCATATTGTCTTGAGAATATGTTTTATGCCTTAATACATATCTCATTTTGTTGTTAACATCACTTGTTGCATCACCATTGCTGTCTTATGCTTACAAACAGACGGATCCCTCAGTTTTGCTTAAGAGGGAACCGTGGGATCCCTCTAAAGAGGGAACCGTGGGATCCGTGCAACAAAAGACTTGTTTATTACTAACTTAAGTCTTATTTGCAGGAAATTATGCATTATATACTTGTTTTCTAACATTTGTTTTGTAGATTTTCCATATACACATGAAGACTTTGACACCCTTAGCTAAGGGGAGTTTCTTGTCAAAGCAAAACATTGCAAAAATCATTTGCAATATCATTCACATAGGATTACATTACATGACGTCCTCCTTGCAAAGTTGCAATCATCAAGGGGGAGCATATTCATCACAAAGACGAAACCATTTGCAAACATAGTTGCAATGCACCTTTTTAGTATTTCTTCTCACTTGATGCCCTCACAAAGGGATGGACTCGTCAAGGGGGAGCTAATTCGAGAATACTTCTACTCACTTACTCTCTATTTTTCATTCTTTTTCTTTCTTTTCACATGTTTTTCTTAAAACAATGTGTTAGTTTTTCGGACGCTTTTGTTTCGACAAAAGGGGAGAAGAGAGTAAAACTTCAATTCAAAATTTTACTAATTTTAGTTTTTCCTTAAAATAATCTTATGTTTTGTCATCAACAAAAAGAGGGAGATTGTTAATACAAATAAAGCAGTAAAAGAAGGTTTATTTATATTTTTACGATCTTCTAATGTTTTGTCGATAACAAACGTAAGATCATTTTAACGAAACAAATAAAATACGTAAATTGTTTCAGCCAATAGTTTACTAACACACTTACATTTTCATATAAAACTCTAAACTAGTAATAGTACTTTCATGATTTAGTAATGCATATGTACAAAAACTAGTGTTTACATATTGGGTAGAAGTTTAAGTATTTAACCCATTGGCTTAATACATTGAATATAGTTGGCTAAAACCCAAAGTCCATGACCCATACCCCATGGAGCATAATCCATAACCCATAACCCATTGCATGACATCATGCATAAGTCATGATGGGTATTATCCATAACCCATGGACTAGATGCATTGCATCTTCTAGATACATTGTATCTACTTGGATACCCATGGTCCAAAGTCTAGGACCCATGACCCATAACCCATGACTCATGACCCATAACCCATGGGCAAAGAGGAGCGTCCCACAGTTCCCCCAGTTTACACTAGACGGATCCCTCAAGTAAGGGATCTGTGGGATCCGTGGAATAGTAGCTTGTTTTCTGTTTATAAATACTGAGCCATGTCTTCATTGTTGGTTGCCACTTCCACACATACTTTCTTCTAGTATTGTAAACTCTCTAACCTCAGATCCAAAGGATCTTTCTATGTAGTTTATGTTTGTTTTTGTGTGATTCTCTAGGTTCCTCTTAAAGGCGAGATCACCACCTCTTGAAGTCAAGCAAGCTCAAGTCCATGAGTTGCCATGCTTCGTCATCATCAAGACTACTGAAGTTCTCTTGTTGATAGTTCTTTCTTCCTCTCTAGAAGTGTTGTGTCAAAGGCATTAGTGAAGGATGCCAAAAGGGTCAAGACGAAGGCATTAGTGAAAGGTGTCGAACGTCTGTGTCAAAGGCATTAGTGAAGGATTCCAAAAGGGTCAAGACGAAGACATTAGTGAAAGGTTCCTAACGTCTGTATCAAAGGCATTAGTGAAGGATACCAAAAGGGTCAAGTCGAAGGCATTAGTGAAAGGAGCCAAAAGATCATGTCAAGGCATTAGTGAAAGATGCCAAGGGTGTACAATCGATATGGTGCATCGATGTACAAATAGAGATAGGTTGTGTCCAAGGATATTGATATCCTTGATGATGTTGTAACAAGGAGTGGGTCTCCTTTGGGATAGGTTTTGTGTAGTGTTGGGTAGTTGTTCCTCCTTTGTAATGGAACTCGGTATCTAGCCTTGTACCGGATAAATTGTAGGCAACGTTGTGATAGGTGTGGTTCTACCTTGTGGAAGAACCCGGTGTCTAGCCTTGTACTGGAAAAAGAATAGGCGACCTTGTGAAGGCTTCTCCGCTATAAGGAGTTTGTGTCGTGTAGTGCTTACGAACTCTCGAGTAAGTGAATCGGGGAGTGAAGTAGGGCAAAGAAGGTGTCTTTGTAGCCGAACCACTATAAACACGCGTATCGTGGTTTTGTGTTTCTTACTCTTTACCTTTGCATTACATATTTATATATCTATCTATCAACATCCAATATTCACATCTAAATAGATTGACACAAGTAGATCTAAATATTTTAAAACAAAGTTTTAATCGGTAAAACTATTCAACCCCCCCTTCTAGTTTTCCACGCTAATGATCGATTGACCATGCCCCACCTATAAGGCTACAAGCTGTAAGTGTAAATTATATATAGAAATCGATTTTTTAGAATTTTAGGAGGTAGACTTTTGGAGTAAAAACCCTAAACGTTTGTAGTCCGACTTGGACAGTATCTTAGGGTCCCGAACCCTATTTTACATATCAAGATAAGTGTTTTACTTCATTAATTTCATTATGTCTTCCATTTGTGTGTATGCTGTTTGCTTTAAATACAAACGGCTAAATTTCTTGTGTGTTTGCTTTAGATCTAAGAAACCTAGTTGTTAATTAGTTGTTAGGTTGTCTCTTTATTTAATTGTAATTGGCTTAGGAGTAAGTAATTAAGGCTATCGTTGTGTTTAATTCTTGATGAATCTTTGATAGTTTATGAATGACTTAGTGGATTTCATGCTACTACACTCAAGGGTGACTTCTCAAGATAGGCATAGGCACAATCCTATGACTTTAGGAAACACAACGCGTTAAGGATAAGGATCGTGACAATTCAACCTACATACTAGGGAGTAATAGTATCTAGGTAAACACATTTTAATCATCATAATGAGCACACATCAATAAACATAAGACTACATGTAGAATTAGATAATTAGAATAGTAGAATAATCGGTAGTACCCCCGTAATCCAAGGCCCGATATTTTATCCTTAGCTTTCAAAAATATAAAAGATAAAAAAGAATCTTCATCAACCTCAACCTTAGTTATTCTTCCTAGCATTCATTTCCTTCCTTCTGGCCGAATCATATATCAACCGATGCTTACCCAATATTACACTACGGTGATTAGGTTCACTGCCTAGGGTGTTGAAAAACTTGCTCGACAAAAAGGAAGTTCCTTTGACCCCGAACGCGCTTCCTACGCGCATCACCAATGCTTTACCGTTGTGCCAGTACTTCTTGGTATCGTTGTGCCTGCATTCTTGATATCGTTATTTTTTGCTACTCGATGCTAGTTGTGATTCTTGTGTTACTTCATTTGAGGTGAGTTCATGGCCCCTACTTTAATTGTTTTGGAACTGTTTTGGAGGAGAATACATTCTCGTTTCTACTAAATGAATTGTTTGATTGATTTGAATAAATGATTGTTACTTGGTTTGATGAAATGCGAGATTTGGTTTGAATATATTTTTATGTGGACGCAAGTGCTTGAAAACTATTTTGATTGGACCGGAAATGTTTTGTGGATTATGGAAGTTATTACGCGATTAGGCTAAGTTAGTATCCCAAATTGCCCATTCATGAACTGTTAGTTCCTGCGAGAAACGAGAATGTTATATCTAGATCTATCGGGGGTGACGCCCCGTCCAGAGTTGGTTGCGCCAACTGGTCGAACGTATAGCATGTCGAATACGGTGGTTAGGGATAAACACCGTTAGGGGCTTGTATATATTTGTATGTCGAGTGTCGGTTGCATGACTTAGCCTGCGTAATAGATAACTTGTATGATTTTGATTTGGTCCAAGTTGTTGTTTATGAGCTATTTTGCGGACAAATGATTTGATTATGGGAATTTGGCAGGGTATCTTTGGTTAAATTTGACTTGTTTATGAGAAATGAATTGCACTTGAAAACCTTGTGGTCCATATTACTATTTTACGAAAGGTAAATTGTGTTTTCTCGACATTGTGGTTAACACGATGGTAAAAAAGGTCTCTTTTGGAACTCGAATGCTTTATGCAAACCTATGTACTCACCAACCTCGTGTTGACACTTTTAGCATGTATTTCCAGATATTGAGGCGATAGTTTACTTCTAGAGGCGATTGGGCACTGGCATGGCATGGTCATAGACGAATCTGATATTTTATATTTGGGACCGATTTATCATTATGGGCTTGTATTTACGCACTATTTTTAAATGATGTAAACTTTATACTTTTGTTTATGAAGTTTCTTAATGTAAAACCGTTGTTCTATACTTTGTGTTGTGATATCAATTTAGTAGCACCTGCGACATAAATTTTCCGCTGAGACCCATTTTCAGGGTTTTACAGGTTGGTATCAGAGCATATGTTATAGAGAACTGGGTAAATTTTCAAAACCCTAGACTATAACCATTTTTACGAAGACTTAACCCTATGACCGACACGTGCCTACCTGCCAAGCTGATGTCTCACTTGTGACTTTGATTGCTGACATATTCGAGGAGATGTGTGCCTTATTATTAGATGAGTATATCCACGTATTTTTGCTATGTACTATAAGTATCTTTGACATACTTATGCTTATGTATCATACATGTTGTAGCATTACGCGTCTTTCTTTGCGTTACATTCGCGTTTGTCATCGAGTGTGGACATTTGTTTTGGTCTTTTGGAACGATTTTGGAAGTGAAGGACATGGTGCTAGCGTAACTAAGTCGAGTATTTCAAAATTCATTGAATCTCGGGTGAATATAGCATGATCACCTCTATTCAGCCAGGGACGGTAGGACATAGCTTGACCACCTATGTCCGACTTAGAGGTGACTTTTGCGATACTGAGAGTAGTTATCATAGGGTTATGTCCGGTTGGTTTTCGATTTGAGTTTGGAGAATAGTAAAGTTTTTGATGTGTGTATACGAGCATGAAATATTATAAAAGTTTACCTCCACACACTAGACACTGGCATCACAATACTTGTTTATCACGATATTCTTCCTCTGGTAGGGAACGACTTCATCGCCTTCTGGTCATGATATGACTTCGGATTACTTTTGGAATCGTTGGAACCGTCTGACCTTGTTTCGCATTAGGTCGGGCTAGACCCGATTGGTCACAAGTTTGCATTCGTGTTGCGTGAAGTTGTAATTGTTGTTCCCGTATCACATATAGCAAAAACAATAATTAAAGCTAAGTGTGATCCATGACTGAAGTAAAGCAATTAAAATCAATTTTTAACAAGATAAAAACACAAGGGATTTTTCAACGTTTATATTCTTTAATAAAACGAATCAAAAATAATATATTATACCTTGGGGCAGGGTTATGATATGTCTACATTTTACCTCCCCCATACCCCGCTGCGCCGGGATTGGGTATGTTGTTGTTTTTGTTGTTGTAAAAAGAATATAATACCCAAGTGCTTGCGGAACAACACTTGGGATTGAATGACAAGTATCGGTATGCACTCCTCACTAAGCTTATGCTAAGTATAAGCACAACTATCAGGAACCACTGAGCTATCTCAGGGACATAGTCATATTTGGAGGAGTGAAAGTTGCTTGTGTATGTTTTTCACATTAATGCACAAGCTTAACTTTCACTCCAACCTTATGTCTATTTATATAAGTATGGAATTTGACTCTATCCTAGAGGACAAACTGACATAGTTACAGAAGACAAAATACTGATGTATTTTTTCTCTGTTTACAAAGACTATATTAGGTAAGATACAAAGTTACTTTCAACTTGTCAGTGATGACACTGACCGTGGTTGTTAGCCTTTCAGGAAAAGTTTGACTTTATGTTGATAAGGACTTCGTCTTATCTGTTCAAACTTATCCCGCCTTCCCGCCCATTCTTCGGTCTTCATAGTCTTCGCTTGATCTTCGTCTTTGTCTCAGTGATTATAGTTGGTGAGGAGTTTTGGGATTCGTTGAGTTGTCATCACTCAATGAATCCATCATCTTCTTCTTGACTCGGTCTTCACCCTTGAGTTCCGCCTCACTTTGGCGAAGAGACTTTTCTTCGCTTTGTACCTGAGCATCGAAGATGACTCATGGTGGCCATGCGCAGTGATTTGCTACTGTTTAAGGTTATAAACACTTAGGGTATTTTCTATTCAAATCCTAGAAGCTGCAAGTTCTGGTGAAATAGATAAGTCTGGTGGTGATGATAAGTCTGCTGAAGTTAAGTCTGCTTTTGATGAAGAACTTAATACAGTAAAACCTCTAAAAATTAATACTCGATAAATTAATAATCTCGATAAAATTAATAATTTGTCCATCCCAACTCGGGACCAAGCACAAATTTAGCCCCTCAATTGATAAAATAATAAGATAATAATTTTTTTGAAACCCAATGTATATATATTGGTCCCAACGAAACTATAAATTAATAATTACTAAAAAAATTCACATATATATATATAAAGACCATAAGTAATTGGAACTTGTACAAATTCATATAATTCAATTAAGGTTATATGATATGTGCTTAAACACATATCTTTTGTTTATCAAAACTGACCCAAAATAACCAAGAAAGAGCCGTTTATTGCTAATATCTGTTGTTTTCTTGAGTTTATGCATGTGCAGGTACGGATATGACAAAACAGACAAAAAGAAGCCAAATCAGATGAAAACCCGAGCACGAGAGATTAAGAGAGCTAAAGCTGAGCCGGAAAGTCTGAATTAAGCATTTGTGAAGATTTTTATTCTCTGAGGATGATTTTTCGAAGATATGATCAAATTTGAAGAATTGTCAAGATCAATCCCTGAACTTTGAGCATTTGGCAGAATAGACCCTTGAAGATTCAAAAGTTGCAAGATAAACCCTTGGTTTATTTGAGAAGGACAAGATTGGCCCTTGAAAGACATTTTCAGATTTACATGTGTGGTCCCTGGATTTTCAGAATTAACACATTTAGTCCTTAAATTATTACATGGGTCCAAATACAATCCTAAGTCCAAACTTAATACCTTTGGTCCAATATTTATCCAAAACCAAAGCCCAAATTCATATCTACACCTGGTCCAATAGCCAATCCTATAACCCAGGAATTTTTAACCCGTTACCTTTTACCCGGTTTAACTTAACCCATGGTCAACGAGTCAACAAATTGAAATATACTAAAAAATCCAAGCGCGCCAAGTTTGCCCCCAAACGAACCCAGAACCTTAGAACCCTAAATTGCCCCTAGTCTATTTCACTGAAATCAAAGCAATTCAAGGGTAGGATTGTACTTATACTGACACATCTGACACATGGGGGTTGCTAGGTCACTGATCCGTGTGACATTCCCTCAAAAGCTGCTCTCTGATTGGTCATTGATACGTGGTGAGTCTCATCCAAGGGTTGATATTGATTAGTGACATGTGGGATTGATCTGATGGCTCAAAAACGCCCAGAGAAAGCACAACTCCACTTTCCGGATCCTTCAAGGCTTAAGCGTGGCTATATATACCCTTCATTCTTCACAGTTGGATCTCATGTAGAGTAGGATTAGAGTAGAGTGTATTTCGAGCAATTTTAATGTTTTAGTTTAAATTCCAGTTATTTCAATTTCCTGTGTACTCAAACTTTATTAATACAAGTTTTTATTTTAGCTTAAATTCTCATAAAAGTTTAAATCATTATTACATTGTTCATTTTATAAACATTTCAATTGGTACTTTAGCTTATTTCAAATCTACTTTAGTTTGTTACTCAGTTCTTACTCTCAAATATACATTGGTCAAACAAAGTCAACTGGCAGAAATTCAATTCTCTTGGTTCTGATTTCTTTGATGGATATGGGTGGAGATTGAATTTGATTTGGGATTGAGATCAGTTAGGTTAGTAGATCATTGAGTTTCTGCATGCAAACCATAGTGGTTGAACCACTTGTAAGTCCAATTCTGTTTTATATTTCTTCATCAGTAATAGTTGCTTGTTAATGTTTTATATAGTATAGCTTATTAATTTTTAGCTTGCTTGATTAATTAGTTATCACTTATTCATCATAGAATAGTTTTGAATTTATTTGATCATAACTGCATCATTAGGTTCAGATTTGTATATATTGGCATTTGTGATTATAGTATGTTTTGGTTGTTTAGTTTGCTTCAAATAGGCTTGTAGATTTTCAATAAATCTGAGCTAGGTATTAGGAGTGCTGCTTAAGTAGATTAATGAATTAAATTGAACTTCAGTAGCATAACGGGTGTTTGGATCAGTTAGATAATTTGGTGTTAAGCTTTGGATTGTGCTTGAATTCTGCATATTCAGTCTCAGTTAAGGTCACTAGAGTTAAATCTGTCAATATTTTGCATACTAGATCTCTAAAAGTCAAAATCACCTTTTATCACTCTTAATTTTCATATCTGTTAGGATTTTAGAGATCCAAAGCTTGATTTAGGTTTAGACATTAGAGTAGTAGCATAATTTAGCTTTACTTTAGCTTATTTCATCATTATCAGTTCACAAATTAAGCTCAAAACTCAGTTTAGTCAAAGTATAAATTTGCTTACAAAAGTCAAAAGTTGAAAAGTCAGCTTTTACAAAATTTTCTGGAATTTTCATGGATTCAGTTTTGATTCATATCAAGTGAGATTTTGTTCTTTTTAAAGTTCAGTTGGTCTAGTTTGCAAAACACATTTTTGTGAAATTTTATGAAATTATTTTAAGCACTAAATAAGCTTTCCAATCAACTTTTGCTGGTCTCACACTCAAGATAATTAGTGAATTGCACTGATTCAAGACATTGCATAGGTCTCACATTAGCTTCTTAGGGTCTGATATTTGGTTTAGTAGCTCTTAGCTTGGTGGTCTTGAGTTCTCAATTTCCGGTTTTCAGTTTGGTGCTCTAGAATAGCTTATAAGGTAGCTTAAAGTAGGTAGGATAAGCTGTTTGGATTTTAAGAATTAATCAAGTCATTTCATTATAGCTTGCACTTTAGAGGTTTAAATTAGTTCATTTAGGTTGCCTTTGAGTAGTTTTAGCTTTACTTAGCTGTTGTTATCATTTGAAGTTCCTTTGAGGCTTTTAGCTTATTCTTTAGTGCTTATTTCATAGGCAGTTACACATCAGTTTCATTTCCTTACACATAAGCTATAGTTTTTATATTTTTCATAGATTTAGAATAATATTTTAGATTTTTCATGAATTTTTCATAATTTTCTGCCACTGTTTAATATTTTTCTTGATTTAAATCAGCTTAAGGCTTATTAAGTACTTTTTAATTGACAATTAAAAGGTTCCAAAAAATATTTTTCAATTTTTAGATTAAGAAAAATATAAAAAGCAAAAAAATAATTTTTCCAGATTTTTCCTATTTTAATTTTGCCATTTTAGTTTTAATTTAGAAATTGAAAAATCTTCTAAAAATACAAAATTAGTTTTGAAAAGTCTTTTGAGTTAATTTAGATTTTTAAAAAATAGTTTCATAATTTTCCCCTTTATTTTCATAATTTTTAGTATTTTAGATTTGTTTTAAAAGTTAAAAATTAGTTTTTAAATTCAAATAAATTCCAAAAAAATCATAAAAATTAGTTTTAATTCTTAGATAATTTTCTAATATCATTTTTAGTTAGAAAGCAATTTTAGATTAGTTTTAGGACTTAGAATAGACGTAGTTGCATTTTATTTACGCATCGTTTTATTTATTATTTATTTCATATTTAATTTCCCTTTTTATGCTTCCCTTGCCCCGTAGTTTAGAAAACTTCAAATTATCTTCTTTTCCCATTCAAATCCCGATAATCGCGACGCGGAGTTGGAAATTCCATTCAACCCTCGTCGGAACGATCTCTGCTCAAACCTAACACGCTTGAGTTACCCACCATCACTACAACTTCTTATTATTGATCTCTTCCGAGGAATCAATTTTGGCGCCGCTACGGGGGGCTTGTAGCGAAGTTTCGATTCGCCTCGGCAGGCATTTGACTGAAGTGGTTGTACCGCCGCTTTTTGTATATATATATATTTTGAAAACCCAAAACGTCTAAAAACCAAAACATTCTTCCTAGAGTGTTTACAAAACCATAAAAAAAACCAACAAAACAAACCCGAACGTTAATTGTTACGTTGGCTCACCTTGAAGGTACAACCTATACACGGGGTATAAGGAAAGTCTTGACATTAAATTGCAGACAAAAGAACGATCCACTCTTCGTTCCGCCTCGGCTGCAGACTTTTGAGACCTGAGCACCTGCTGACGCGACGGTTACAAAAGATTGTTTTTCAAAGGTTTTCTTAATTATAAAAACCCAAAAAGATTTTCCTTTTCAAAATTTGTTTTATAAAAACCCAAAAATATTCTTCTTTATCCTCTAACCCGATAATTCTTTCTCCTTAACCCTCTATATGTTCAATTCTCATGGAAACAATCAAGTATCGTCATTGTTTTCATTGCAAAGGCCGTATGGAAGAAGATCAGTATTGTTGCTTGAATCCAATGTGTATGTGAGCTGATGTGGACACCCGGTTCTAAAAAATCTTGCTATTGGTGCGACTTAGCCGACAAACAATCTCTAGATGATTCTCAAAGTGTTTCTGACCATCCGCCACAACCCGAGATATGTTCTTATCGTCGTTGCCTTCATTGCCAAAGCCGTATGGAAGAAAATCAATATCGATGTTTGAAATGTATATGTGATTGGTGCGGAAATAATTGTCGAAATGGATTTTGTGATGTATGCAATAATTTTATTAATCCAAATCCAGATCTCGCCGTTTTATGCATAGAACAAAAGAGTGCTCTTTATAATGACATAATCGAAGAACCCTCGATTCTACTCCTTCCGTGAGGGAAATGGAATATGTTTCGAGCCGGTGATTCCCCGCTCAAGAACCGAGCCTATCACGGAAACGGTGGAAATAGCTAACTCTTATCCGGATAATTCTTCGATTTATCAGCTCTTGTGCATATGGTGTAGCGGACCCGAATATGGTGGGAATTGTCCCGCTTGTAGCAATGGAAAATCTGAAACCGAGTTTCACCACAATCCTTACAACGAGACAACCAATTTTCCTAACCAACCTCTCGTACCATGAGCCGTAATCATCTTTGAGTACCGGTGGTCCTCACCAAGGTTTTCATTGTCAAGTTCAAATTAACAACTTAACCTTTGGTTATGAACCTTACCGATTCGTCACAACAAACATATTGTTGTGAGTATTGTGGAGGTTTCGACGTTAATTCCATTGTCGGAGCGAACCCGATTGTTTACGAGCAAGTTCCTTGTAACAATTACAATTATCCTTATAACCCACATCCACAATACCAAGAGATTCAACCACAACCTTCACCATGTTCTGAAGAATTTAATCAAAAATTTCTAGAAATAATGAGTGATCTTAAGAATCTTCTTGATAAAATTACCCACGGAAAAGAAGATCCTCCTCGTAATATATCGTGAATTATTAGTTGAAGAAGCCGCGAAAGTGATCCAATATCGTCCAACTACCTATTATTACGATTCTGATTCTGATGACTATTATACTCCTCCAGTGGCAATCCCACCCGTTTTGAGCCTTTAATTTCGACCCTTCCTTCACTTCACTCGTTGAGAGAAGTGTCGTTTTGGAAGAGGTCGATGATTCTATTTCTTCAAAAATCATTGAACCCATTGATTCTCTCATAATGGGGGATGAGCATCTTAGTACCATTCCAAACGGAAGCGCTAATGTTGAGGTCCTTATCCCAATCCCAAGAGAGCCGGGTTGTTGATGATGAGCCTTCTCTTGATATTTCGAGCGATCATGTTGAGATGTTCTCCGATTCGATAATTGATTCTTATGGAGACATTGATTTTGTCGACGATTTACCTTCCGAGCCCGCCATCATCATAGAAGAAGATAATGATTTTGAGCCGGAAGTTGAAGAGATTGAGCCCGATGATATAGAGATCGAGGATGAAGCTTTCGTGGAAACATTGTTAAATGTACATCTTCTCATTTCCAATATTGAAGCCCTCAACGATAATAAGTTCAAGTTCTCCTATCTCGTTA
Organism: Chrysanthemum makinoi; assembly: GCA_910596185.1. Lineage (NCBI taxonomy): Eukaryota > Viridiplantae > Streptophyta > Magnoliopsida > Asterales > Asteraceae > Chrysanthemum > Chrysanthemum makinoi. The sequence goes on from OU343221.1 coordinate 203,765,247, forward strand.
AAGATAGTGATTTCTCTCCCGAGCTTGAGACTTTCCAATTTGATGAAGAGATTAGTGGCAGTCCCACTATTGTCGATGTTTATCCTCCGATTCTTGAGCGGTTCTACTTCGAGGTTGATGTGAGCAAGGTTTTGAACGAGATTTGACATTCGAATGACCCGATCATTGAGGATGCTGATTCATCTCTCACTTTTGATAACTTAATACCACCGGGTATTGAGGATGTTGTTGATCCCGAAGGGGATATGGTTGTTCTTGATGGTTTTATTGACTCTTTTGATGAGTCCATCATCCTTATCCCGCTGAGCCGACATGTGAAGACAAAATCTTTAAACCCGGATATGCATTGATGAGCTTTTTGTTAAAATCATTTCTATAGATAAGGATCCTCGGATGGATGCCTTCATTTGTGAGCCTAAACCTCTTATCCTTTACCATGAGCTCCCGTCTTTCTTGGAGTTTTCTCATTTCTATCCGTCATCCTTTCGCCCACCCAAAACCACCGGATGATGGATCCTTTACATGATATGCCTTATCCACCCATTTTCTCCACCCACCCACCCACTCATTTCGAATGAGGACACCTTTTGACCCGTATCTCTACCATTTTCCCCAGGACAAATGAATGGGACGAGTGCTAGCGACTCTGGAAGAAAACAGATAAGCCGTGGGAGGCACCCCATGCTTATCTCTATCTTCTTTCTATTTTTCTCTAATAAGTGACGTGAAGGGTTAGCTCTTCATTTCGTGGTTTGGTTGCTTGTGATGTTTTGTCTAGATTTTCCGATATGAAGACTCTCGTGCTCGGTGTCTTTTTTCTACCGAGTTTCATGATCGATTCGATGGAAACTGATATCCCAAATCTTATCGACTAACGTTTATCTTTGAGCATACTTAATAAACGGCTTTTAGATTTTCGTTGATACCTTGCTTTAAACATTGAGGACAATGTTTCGTTCTAGTCTGGGGTAGGGTAATCTTCGATTTGATTTGACAGACTTGCTTATTTTTGTCGTGTACTCTCGCAACCCCGTTTTTCCTTAGAAAATTGTGCAAAAATGAGAAAATTTAAAATTTTTGTAAGCTTTTGTTAGTTTTATGATCGAAAAGCTCTTGCTAGTCTCTTAGAAGTTTCTTTAAATATGCGTTTTTCTTGAAATAGCCTTTGCTAATTGCTTAGACAAGAGGCTATAAAATGCGATTCTAGCTCACAAGGCCAAGAATTTGCAAGCTTCCCTGAGTGATTTTAAATATGCGAAGCTGACTCGAGAATTTGCTAGTTTCTAATAAGTGATTTTAAAAATGCGAGACTTGAGATTATTCGACGAAACATTAGCTAAGTTAATATATGTTTTGACACCTTGTTGACTTCCACAGAGTAGGAATAGAATTTCGACACGTGCGTGTTGAGCCCTAGATTGTTCCCTTAACCATAGATAATCTAAAATTATCGGCTAAGCATCCGCGGATCTCATTATTTGGGATTTTAAATTTGCGGAGATCGAGAAATGATAGAGTTACTTATGAGTTTAGATGCTAAGCGTGGAGTAGTTGGTTCTCTTTAGAGCCCATCGGGTAACTTATGGCTTTTGTTCACAAAATTGTTTCACCCCATATCTCGCTAATAATAATTAAAGATGTTGAGTTTTTGAGATAGTTAGTTCTTTATCTTCTTTTAGAATCCTTGCCCATGAGAGTGGGTACACATCAAGGTACTCGTCATTATGTGTAATAGACAACCGATTCTCGATAGTTTGTTGCTATTGTTTCTATTGTTATAAAAGTCGTAGGATTCGGAGTTGGCACAAAAATTAACATGAAATAAAGCCCAAATGTATTAAAGTTGAAAAATCCAAAGCTATAAAAGTTGTCATAGACTTCCAAAAAGGCAGAGGAAAAATCCAAAGTCATAATAAGACTTCTCATAAAACGGTAATCCCGTTGAGTTAGTGGTTGAAAAGACCAAGGGCCTAAGTTGTAAAATGCAAATGTGCTGAAATAGTGTTAAGCCAAACTTTGAATCCAGGAGATATCTTCCTAAATCATGTTAAATTAGGACCTTGATTTGGACCTCATTCTTGTGTGCAATGGTTTTCGAGGGAAGGTGGATAACTAATTAGCGACTTAGCTTTATATCTTATCTCGAATAAAAGTTATCGAACGAGACATATGAAGAAATTCATTTCTCACAAAAATAAAAAAATCTAGAGGAAATAGGAAAATGAGAGCAAAAGGTAATTACACAAGTAACTTCCATGGGTAGTGTTAGCATCTAGAGTCATATGTAACAATGATTTCGATTTTACGCTTAGTTTGGGACTGTGGAAAATCAGATCTATGTATTCTATCCGTATGGTCACTTCATTTGTGTTGTGTTTTCTACTCTGCGGATCCTAACGTGTTGATTGAAAAATGTTGGAGTTATTGATCGACATGAAAGTTCGAAACCGCCACATGTAATCGAATGCTTAATCGTAATATCTATACATGTGAATAAAAGGTAATCGGGCGTAGAATTAGGCTTTCTCAATCTCTTTTGAGGAATCTTTGCTACTTCTTCATAGGTTTAGTAGAAAGAGATTGAAATCTTTGGTTTTAGAAGCGTGAGTTGATTGCATTGCGTGGGGACACGACAATGGTTTCGTCTGGGTATTTTGATATGTGCTTAAACACATATCTTTTGTTTATCAAAACCGACCCAAAATAACCAAGAAAGAGCCGTTTATTGCTAATATCTCGTTGTTTTCGAGTTTATGCATGCGTGCGGATATGACAAACGCAACAAAAGAAGCCAACCGATGAAACCCGAAAGCACGAGAGATTATGAGAGCAAAGTCGAGCCGGAAGTCCGAATTAAGCATTTGTGAAGATTTTTATTCTCTCGAGGATGATTTTGGAAGATATGATCAAATTTGAAGAATTGTCAAGATCAATCCTCAACTTTGAGTTTCAAGTATAGACCAGATTCAAAGTTGCAAGATAAACCCTTGGTTTATTTGAGAAGGACAAGATTGGCCCTTGAAAGACATTTTCAGATTTACATGTGTGGTCCCTGGATTTTCAGAATTAACACATTTAGTCCTTGAATTATTACATGGGTCCAAATACAATCCTAAGTCCAAACTTAATACCTTTGGTCCAATATCTATCCAAAACCAAAGCCCAAATTCATATCTATACCCGGTCCAATAGCCAATCCTATTACCCGGACCCTTATACCCGTTACCCTTTACCCGGTTTAACTTAACCCATGGTCAACGAGTCAACAAATTGAAATATACTAAAAAATCCAAGCGCGCCAAGTTTGCCCCCAAACGAACCCAGAACCTTAGAACCCTAAATTGCCCCTAGTCTATTTTCATGAAATCAAAGCAATTAAAGGGTAGGATTGTACTTATACGGACACATCTGACACATGGGGGTTTCCAGGTCACTGATCCGTGTGACATTCCCTCAAAAGCTGCTCTCTGATTGGTCATTGATACGTGGTGAGTCTCATCCAAGGGTTGATATTGATTAGTGACATGTGGGATTGATCTGATGGCTCAAAACGTCCAAGAGAAAGCACAACTCCACTTTCCAGATCCTTCTCAAGGCTTAAGCGTGGCTATATATACCCTTCATTCTTCACAGTTGGATCTCATGTAGAGTAGGATTAGAGTAGAGTGTATTTCTGAGCAATTTTTAATGTTTTAGTTTAAATTCCAGTTATTTCAATTTCCTTTGTACTCAAACTTTATTAATACAAGTTTTTATTTTAGCTTAAATTCTCATAAAAGTTTAAATCATTATTACATTGTTCATTTCAGCTTATAAACATTTCAATTGGTACTTTAGCTTATTTCAAATCTACTTTAGTTTGTTACTCAGTTCTTACTCTCAAATATACATTGGTCAAACAAAGTCAACTGGCAGAAATTCAATTCTCTTGGTTCTGATTTGCTGATGGATATGGGTGGAGATTGAATTTGATTTGGGATTGAGATCAGTTAGGTTAGTAGATCATTGAGTTTCTCAGATAAACCATAGTATTGAACCACTTGTAAGTCCATTCGCTTTTATATCTTCATCGCAATAGTTGCTTGTTAATGTTTTATATAGTATAGCTTATTAATTTTTAGCTTGCTTGATTAATTAGTTATCACTTATTCATCATAGAATAGTTTTGCATTTATTTGATCATAACCATCATTAGGTTCGTGATTTGTATATATTGGCATTTGTGATTATAGTATGTTTTGGTTGTTTAGTTTGCTTCAAATAGGCTTGTAGATTTTCAATAAATCGAGCTAGGTATTGTGAGTGCCGCTTAAGTAGATTAATGAATTAAATTGAACTTCAAGAGCATAACCGTGTTTGGATCATTAGATAATTTGGTGTTAAGCTTTGATTGTGCTTGAATTCCTGCATATTCACCGTTAAGGTCACTAGAGTTAAATCATCAATATTTTGCATACTAGATCTCTAAAAGTCAAAATCACCTTTTATCACTCTTAATTTTCATATCTGTTAGGATTTTAGAGATCCAAAGCTTGATTTAGGTTTAGACATTAGAGTAGTAGCATAATTTAGCTTTACTTTAGCTTATTTCATCATTATCAACCACAAATTAAGCTCAAAACTCGTTTAGTCAAAGTATAAATTACAAAAGTCAAAAGTTGAAAAATCAGCTTTTACAAAATTTTCGAATTTTCATGGATTCAGTTTTGATTCATATCAAGTGAGATTTTGTTCTTTTTAAAGTTCAGTTGGTCTAGTTTGCAAAACACATTTTTGTGAAATTTTATGAAATTATTTTAAGCACTAAATAAGCCCAATCACCAAGCTGCTCGCTCTCACACTCAAGATAGTGTGACTGTAATCATTCATGCATTATTGCATAGGTCTCACATTAGCTTCTTAGGGTCTGATATTTGGTTTAGTAGCTCTTAGCTTGGTGGTCTTGAGTTCTCAATTTCCGTTTTCGCTTGGTGCTCTAGAATAGCTTATAAGGTAGCTTAAAGTAGGTAGGATAAGCTGTTTGGATTTTAAGAATTAATCAAGTCATTTCATTATAGCTTGCACTTTAGAGGTTTAAATTAGTTCATTTAGGTTGCCTTTGAGTAGTTTTAGCTTTACTTAGCTGTTGTTATCATTTGAAGTTCCTTTGAGGCTTTTAGCTTATTCTTTGCTTATTTCATGCGTTACACATCAGCTTCATTTCCTTACACATAAGCTATAGTTTTTATATTTTTCATAGATTTAGAATAATATTTTAGATTTTTCATGAATTTTTCATAATTTTCTGCCACTGTTTAATATTTTTCTTGATTTAAATCAGTTTTTAAGGCTTATTAAGTACTTTTTAATTCGATTAATTCAGAAAAGGTTCCAAAAAATAATTTTTCAATTTTCCTAGATTAAGAAAAATATAAAAAGCAAAAAAATAATTTTTCCAGATTTTTCCTACTTTAATTTGTGATTTTTAGCCATTTAATTAGTTTTTAATAGTTTTTAATTCATAGAAATTCGAAAAATCTTCAGAAAAATACAAAATTAGTTTTGAAAAGTCTTTTGAGTTAATTTAGATTTTTGAAAAATAGTTTCATAATTTTCACCTTTATTTTCATAATTTTTAGTATTTTAGATTTGTTTTAAAAATTAAAAATTAGTTTTTAATTCAAATAAATTTCAGAAAAATCATAAAAATTAGTTTTAATTCTTAGATAATTTTCTAATATCATTTTTAGTTAGAAAGTAATTTTAGATTAGTTTTAGGACTTAGAATAGACGTAGTTGCATTTTATTTACGTATCGTTTTAGTTTTATTTGCGTATTTAGGATTTCCCGTAGTGTAATTTCCCTTTTTATGCTTCCCTTGCCCTTAGAAAACTTCAAATTATCTTCTTTTCCCATTCAAACTCGGATCGCGGACGTGAGTTGAAAATTCCATTCAACCCTCGTTCGGAACGATCTCTCGCTCAAACCTAACACGTTTGAGTTACCCACCATCACTACAACTTCTTATTATTGATCTCTTCCCGGAGGAATCATTATACGTAACTCGAACTTGTTCCAACGAAACTAATGTTTTACTTATTTATAAACAATGAACTTGACAAATTCAAGTAATTTGTGAATGTGAATTCATAAAGTGATAATCAAAACTTATTTTTCTAATTTATTTTTCATCTTTAACTAGTATATATTGTAACTAGTATATTTGATTTTTAAATTTAAAGATCATATGCAAAACCGCTTTAAATTAATAAATTATTAATTTATCGATATAATAATATCTCGCTAAATTAATAAAATATCCTGGTCCCAACACCATTAATTTATATAGGTTTTACTGTACTGGCTATGAAGTAGATACTAATACTGGTGGTGCAGAATTTAAGTCTGGTGCAGAGGTTAATACTGGTAGAGATAAACCAGAATCTGCTAGTGTTCCAATTAGTACTGGTGAGGAGTTTGTGCAGAGGAAAGGCAAAGGAATACTGCAAGAAGCCTCTAAACTAGTTAAAACCAAAAAGAAGCTCAGAGAAGAAGAAGCTAGCATGGCTGAGATTGCTAGAATTCAAGCAGAGGAAACAGCTGCAGCAGCTAAACTTGCAGAACAAAAGTTAAATGATGAGCTGATTGCCAAAAACCTGCAAGAGCAACCATAACTAACTGAAGAGCAAAAGAAGAGAAAAGCTGAAGTTCGAAGTCGCCAAGTTTTACACGTGATGAAGATTGGGACACCATAAGAGCTAGACTTCAACAGGACATCCTATGCGACATTGGAGCAAAAGACTATGCTAGGAAGATGGTAGAAATGGTAAATGAAGAAGAAGCTTCCGTAGAGCGAGAGACGAGAGAAAGGATGATAGACCATTCACCAAAGGTGAGCAAAGGAAGTATATGATACACTACATAAAGAGTCAAGGTCATCCTAGTTAGAAGTCAATGGAACCAATTGAAGAAGTTGAAGCCTGATGAACTACAAGCTGAATTTGAGAAGGTGATAAAACAAGTTCAAAGTTTTGTGCCTAAAGATTCAGAATTGGAAGCTTCAAAGATGAAAAGGCAGTGCATTTAACTTGAATCAGAAGAGGATAAGAAGTAGAAGGTTGAAGAGGTTGAAAAGGCTGCTGAAACGGAAAAAGTTAAGAAGGAAGAAGAGCCTGAAAAACCAGTTATTAAGTGGACTAGAAGGAAATCCAAGGCAAAGAAAGGAGTAAATAAGGACAAAACTGAGGCTAAAGAGGAAGTGAAAGCCTACATGGAAGATAAGGTTGACGAACCTTCATCAGAAGAATTTACAATGGGCTCCATTCCTGAAGTCCCAACACCTACAACTAAGATAGTCAAGGTTCATATTATCAAAACTGGAAAGAAAAGATCCTACCAGATAGTCAGAGAAAATTACACTAACACTATATATGTGAACTATCCTTTTTTGTTAAGTGATCTTTCTACGCATGATTTGAAGACTATGTACCAGCTGATGATGGAGAAGCATGGTGATCAAAGGTCTGAAGAGGAGTATGAAAGAGTCCTCTGGGGTAACTTGAAGACCATGTTTGAGACACCAGATCCTAATGATGAAATGTGGAAGCTGGTCTGTCAAGAAAAAGTGATCAGATGGAGATATTTCCACACTTTTCAGGTTCATTGTTTGGAATTAGAAACTGAAATTGTTTATATGCTAACAGAAGTGGAGTATCCACTTCCAAATAGGATTTGCAGGGCTATACTGGAGAAGAAGCTGTTAGGTGAAAGGAAGATGATGCTTGCTATCAACTTCTGAAATTAGTTGAATCAAAAACTCAACAACAATAAATTTTATATGTTTGAAAGCATTTTCTAAATGCTGATTCGGTAAATTTTAAAAAGTTGATAAGTAAAATGGTTTCACTTGGTGAAGGTGCTCTGCACCAACACAACAAATGGTTATCAATCCACCATGTCTAATCAACATAAGGACTGACTAATCCATGAGTAAACGGCTCTAGTAAAGATATCTCAAATCCGTTTATGGCTGACAATTTTCCAAAAATTATATGGTAATCAGCTCACCATATCTGTGTTTGATAAAGAGTTAGCTAGCCCACAAGAGTATGGCTTGTGGTAAAGGCAGTAGAAAACCATAACTGGTTATTAATTCACCAGGGTATGAATACACCAAAGAATTAACTAGTCCAAAAGGATACGACTTTTGGTAAAGACAAGTCAAATCCGTTGATAGCTGATGATTTGCTAAAAATCATATGGTTATCAATGTACCATGGTTTAAACACCAAAACATTGGCTACTCCAGAGTTATGGCTACCTGGTAAAGAGACATCAAATCCATAAATTTTCTATGATTAACCTCTCACAGGAGTTAAAACACCTAGAAGTAATGAGAATAGCATGAAACTTTACAAATTGATGTACAGATTGCCAAGTTCTTTGAAAAGAAATGAAGAACACATAAGGAGTGCTGATACTTGTGTCACAGTTGCTGCAAAAACAAATATTGAAGATTCAAAGAACGCGAGACATAATTCCAAGAAGAAGGTCTACAACATCCTCAGAAAGCTTAAAAGAAAGAAACTTGAAGTTCACAAGTGAAGAACAAGTTAGGGGATGATTTTTGGGAATTATGTAACCATACTTAATACTGGTAGTATAAAGGTTAAGTCTGGTAGGCTTAGAATTAGTAGTTAAGTCTGCCAAGATTACAAAGTTAAGTCTGGCAGACCTAAGTTAATACTGTTTAGTATTCGTAGTTAGTTCTGTTTATGATAAAACATAATAGTTTGTTAGAGTTATATTAGGGAAGGATATGTACGCGTAGAGATATCTTAGGAAGAGATACATTTATCCTTCTACACGTTTTGTATACTAGGGTTTCCTAAGAGTTTAAAGGAACCCTAAGGCATAGTGTTATGTACTAAGACGATTAGAGCTTACAAAAGTTATTAGAAATATTAATAGTAAAAGTTATTTTGTAATCATTGTGTTATTCTTGCTTGTTGTTAATATTCCGCGTTAGCATCAAGTACTCATTGTTAAAGAGTTCTTCACATAATTAGTTTGGATTTATCCAAGTTAGTTATTGTCTTACAAGGCTGCTTAGATCCATAACCTTGGACCTACACATTTATATAAACATTACATGTTGGGAATTATAATTTGTAAAACAGATTTAAGTATGTTTAAGTCTGTTAGAGTTAATTCTGGTAGCTTTAGTAGTTAAGTCTGGTAGACCAGACTTAAGTCTGATATAGTTAAGTCCGACGATTACTAAAGATGTTAATTATGGCGTAACAAATAGTCATGAGTTAAGTCTGTTTATGTCAAAAACAGAATAGTTTGTTAGAGTTATATTAGGAATAGATATGTATGAGTAGAGATATCTTAGGAGAAGATGTCTTTACCCTTCTACAAGTTTGTTAGTCAATTAGGGTTTCCTTGGTGTATAAAAGGATCCCTAAGGTGTTAGGTTGAGGTACGAGTTGTAAGCATTAGCCTTTGAGCAAATTAATAGAAAATACGAAGTTAGTTATTTTGTGTTCTTCATACTCTGTGTGTTAAGATTCCACATTAACATATCAAGCTTTTGATAAGAGTTCTTCATATAGTAATTTGGATTTATTCAAGATTACTATTAGTCATTCAAGGCTACTTGGATCCATAAACTTTTGGACCTACAAGTGGTATCGAGCACATGTTGAAGGACTCGAATTGAAGAAACAAAACACACCAATAACACTCATCTCATCTCACTTTAAAACCCTAAAGAATGTCTCATCATGATAACTTCTCAAATCATCTTAGTGATGAAGAGGCCACGACCATGAAACCGAAGCATCGCAAGGAGGATCTAAGAAGCAACAAATGTAAACAACAACGAAACAACAACAACAACAACTTCGCAACAACAACTATCTCCAACCTCAAACTTCCTATTCTGAAAAAGGAAGAGTACGACATATGGGCCATGGAAATGGAACATTATCTGGAATATGTAGATAATGAGGTCCGAAAGTGATATAGAATGGGAATTCAAGGAAGAGAATTTCCAAAGGTAAAGATGGCATAGTCAGGGTTCTGCCACCAATCTCTGCTACAGATATACTTGCTGTAGAGAAAGAAAGAAAGGCAAGAGCTCTCTTATTGATGGCCATACCAAAGTAACATATCATAAGGTTCCACATTATGGATGATGCTAAGGAGATGTGGGAGGCTATTAGAACCAGATTTGGAGGAAACACTAACTCCAAGAAAATGCCAAAAAGCTGTTTATAAACAACAGTTTGAGGCATTTACCATTAGCAGCTCTGAAGGGCTGGAGAAAGGCTATGACAGATTCCAACAACTCCTATCACAGTTGGGAGCACATGGATCTGAAGTATCCAATGAAGATGCAAATATGAAGTTTCTCAGATCATTGCCCAATGAATGGTCAAATCTAGCAATGATCATGAGAACTAAAGAAGATATTGACACCTTGTCAATAGATGACTTGTATAATAATCTTAGAGTTTATGAACAAGAAATCAAAGGGAATTCAAGAGCTTCTTCAAGTGACAACAATGTTGCTTTTATCTCTCAAGGCAAGAACACTAAAACCAGAGTTAAGTCTGGTAGTGGTTTTAGTTCTGGTAGCTATACGCTTTCACGGTGTAAAGGAAAAGGATGAGGTCAGCTGGTTTTGCTGATAAGATCATCTACTCATCATTTTCTTAATCAATGAAAACATTCTAAATGAATACTTAGATCGCATTGAAGATGAAGAGATGGAGGAAATGGATATCAACTAGCGGTGCAATGCTTGCCTTAAGGATGAAGAAATTCTTCAAGAAGACCGGTAGGCAAGTGCTTTGATGGAAATAGACCGAGAGGATTTGACAAATCAAAGTTGAAGTGCTACAGTGTCAAGAAAGGGTCACTTTGCTAAGGAATGCACTGTAAATGAGGCAAATGAAGAAAGAAAAGGTATTCCTTCTATCCTAGGCATGCTGAGAAGGAAGACAAGAATCAGACGGGGCTGCTAACTTTGGAAGCTGGTGTAATTAACTGGGAAGAGCATCCTACTGAAGGGACAAAAGTCAATCATGCTCTCATGGCCATAAGCTCCAGCAGTGAGGTAACTTTATGCTAAAAAATCTGCACCGATTCATACATTAAATTGCAATCTCTTTGTGATGAACAGATGTGTCAAATGGGTGATCAAGAAGTTAAATTACTTGCTTATGAAAATGCTATTAAAACATTAGAAAAACAAGTAAATACTCTTCAAAAACAAAATGCATCTCTTAATGAAAAGCTTACTTTCCAAGGTAATGAAATATTTGAAAAAGATGAGAAGCTTAGAAAATATAGGAGAATTGGAATGAAGGCAGTTAATGATAAGGAAGAATTGCAAAAGATAGTTGACTCATGGCAAACTAGTATAAAAAATCTGTGGAAACTAGTAAATTCAGGAATGAGCTCAACAAGTAAAATTGGTTTAGGGTATGGGATAAAATCAAATAAGGAGGTTTTAGGATATGAGGAAGAGGTGATGGAAAATGTTTTTTCTAATTCAAAAAGTGACGTTAAAGGTAAACCTATATATCATAGATTTGCTAAAACTGACAGCAACAAGGGAGTTCCACCACCAATTAATGATGATTATACTCCTAAACCTGAAAAATAATATGATGAGTCCTTATTTGATTATACCAAATGGAAGAACCCTGCGATTCTTGCTTCTCAAGACTACTCCATTGAATTTACTAACTGTCAATCTAATGACAGTAAAGGATTCTGTGAGAAAAGTTCTGAAAGCAATGTTTCAGAAGATAAGACCAGTGAGTACTCTTCCTGTCAATCTAATGACAGTGAAGGACCCACTAGTAGTATCTCTGAATGTTCTCTAGAACTTAATTCTGAACCCATAAGGATCTCTAAACCAGTTTTACATGATGAGACTTATGTGCCAAAACAAACTAAGCCTGTCACTTTTGTGTCTAAATCCGAAACAGTTAAACCTAGTTGTGTCCAAACTCCTAGGAAACAGACTAAAACTGAGACACCTAAGATTGACAGAAAAGATTGGAATGGGTTAATGCAGAGAGAGTTTGGGATGGGTACTCTTTTACAAAGAAGAGTTGTTTTGTATATGGAAGCCTAAGTCATTTGATTAGAGACTGTGACTATCATGAGAAAAGAATGGCTAGGGAGGCTGAGTTAAGAAAGAAAACAACTGTCACACTGTAAATATATTTTTGTTAAGCCAGTGTGGAATAATGTGAACAGAATTAACCATGCTAATAAGTTTGTTACTAGACCAGTACGCGATAATACTGGTAGTACTTATGTTAATTCTGTTAGACCAAGGATGGGTACTGGTGTTCAAGTTAGTACTAGTAGGCAAAATTTTAATACCGTAATATGTTTAGAGTTAATATTGGTCATGTTAGGCCCCCAAGCTAAAGTTAATTCGGTATATGAATTTTAAATCACAACCTACCATCCATCACCCAAATCCCAAGTTTAGAAAACCATAGGTGAACCAGTTTAATCAAAGACTTCATTATGGTTCTCACTCACCTGTGAGAAGACCCATGTCTCAAAATGCGGCTCAAATGTTTCAATCCTATGTTGCAAGGGGTAATTGGGGGACTGTTGTTAAGCCCTTGGCAGGTTATACTTGGAGACAGACTAGACCAAACTTCAAGTATAATATTGGACTAGTTTCTTTTAATGCTGACAAATCTAAAGGTTCACAAGGCAGACCCAAGCCTCTACAGGCCTGGGTCCCCAAGAGAGACTATTTTTTTTTGTGTGTGCAGGAACATCCTTATTTGAACATTAGAGATAGAGGAATCTTTGACAGTGGATGTTCTGGGCATATGACTGGTAACAAGGATCACTTGGAGAAGCTTGAGGAAGTCCAAAGAGTTTTTGTTACCTTTGGAGGAAGCATAGGCTAACCTATGCATAGTTAGATTTTTATGAAAGTATTATGAACAATTGTATGTTGGTGTGATTTGGTGGTTTTGTGGACATCTTTTGATTTCTGTGTTTGCTACAATACCTTTGGTGTGCTAGAACAATTTTATTTGGTTTCTTTCTGGATTAATTATGGTGGTTTTGATTTAATTCTGCTTGTTAGATCTACATATTGTATTTCTCTTGGTTTTAGACTATTTTTTAGGGAAATGCAATATCTATCAAAGATATGGGAGGTATGGAAGTTATACTGATGGAAGTGCTACTGTTCAGAGTTAAAACTAGTGATGTCACACTTAAGTTTGGTCCAGCAAATCTATCCAATGAAACCTCCAACTCCTACTGCATCAGATCCAGCAACTCTGTCTCAAGAGGAGCTCATTAGTCTAATTCCTCAACTTTTGACCAGAATTGAAAGATTGGAAAAGGATCTACAGAGGTCATCTAAAGCTCAAGCTGATACTGTGGTTAGATTGGTTCAGAAAGTCAAGAAGTTGGAGGCAAAGTTCAAAGCCAAAGGAATTGAAATCACTGATTCTGAAGGGGGAGAAAATTCTCCCAAACAAGGGAGGAATATGGAGGAAGAAAGGGGATCTGAGTTCAGAACACCAATGAAATCTTCTGAAGAGACCATCAGTCCTCAAGGTCAAGAAGCTGTTGCAGCCAAGCGTGAAAGACAACAAATGGATGATGAATATTTGGCTAGAAACTTGCAGCAACCTCCAGTATTAACTGAGGAACAGCAGAAAAGACAGGCTGAGATTTTAGAGTCTGCTAAGTACTACACGATGAAGATTGATACTATCGGCAAAATTTGCCGAGGTAAATAGGAAATTTTACCGCACATTGGTGCTAAGGACTTTGCCGTAAAAGATAGTTGACATGATCAATGAGAAGAAGGGAGCTTAGAGAACAAAGGTACGTGGGAAAGGAAAACAAGCCTCTAACCAAAGGAGAATAGAGAGAGTATATGATCAACTTCATCAAGAGTCAGGGACATCCAAGCTGGAAGGTTACTCAACAGAGGAAGCTGACATCTGATGAACTTAAAACAGAATTTGAGAAGGTGGTTGATCAGGTCAACAGGTTTGTCCCAATGGATTCTAAGATGGAAGCTTCTAAGGTCAAGAGAAAAGGGTTTAACCTTCACCAAGAAGCCAAAAGCGTAGTGGAAGAAGTAGTCAAGCGTAAAAGGTTGAGGATAAGTCCATTATTATGAAGAAGGAGGAAGAAGCTGAAGTCAAAAAGCCTATCATCAAGTGGACTAGAAGGAAATCTCAAGGAAAGAAACCTTCCAAGAAAGAAAAGACGGAATCAAAGAAGGAAGTGGAGGCTTATATGGAGGACAAGGTAGAAGAGCCTCCATCTGAAGAGTTCACTATGGGTACTATCCTAGAGGGTCCAATGGCTGCAAAGATTGCTAATATCAAGATCATCAAGACTGCAACAAGGCATCTTATCAGGTGGTAAGGAAAGACTAAACCAGTACTGTATAAGTTAATTTTCCAGGTTTGCTGAGTCATATGTCTATGGATGACTTGAAGTGTTTGTATACACTAATGGTGGAAAAGCATGGTGAGAAGAGGCCTGCGGAAGAATATGAGAGAGTCCTTTGGAGAGATTTGAAAACCATGTTTGAAGCACCATATGCAAATGATGAAACTGAAGTCGGCCTCAAAGAACAAGTGATAAGATGGCGATATTTCCATACTTGTCAAGTGCATTGTCCGTATTAGAAACGCAAATATCTATATGCTAACAGAAGTGGAGTATCCACTTCCAAACAGGGTTTGCAGGATTATGCTTGAGAAGAAGCTGCTTGGTGAAAGAAAGGATGATGCATGTTATCAGCTTTTGAGGTTAGTTGAATCAAAAGCTCAACAACAATAATTTTAAGTGTTTGAAAGAAATTTCTAAGTGTTGTTGTGTAGGTTTTAAAAGTTGATGAATAAAATGGAGTTTGAGGGGTTTTCACTTGGTGAAAGTACTTTGTACTATCACAACAAATGGATAGCAGTTCACCATGTCTAACCCACACAAGGACAGACTAATCCATGAGCAAATGGCTCTGGTAAAGATATCTCAAATCCGTTTATGGCTGACAATTTACCAAAAATTGTATGGTATTCAACTCACCATATCTGTGTGGATGAAGAGTTGGCTAGTACACAAGATCATGGCTTATGGTAAAGGCTGTGGAAAACCATGACTAGTCCAAAAGGGTACAGCTTTTGGTAAAGACTAATCAAATCTATTGATAGCTGCTGATTTGCTAAAAATCATAAGGTTATCAATGTACCATGGTCTTATACACCAAAACATTGGCTACTCCAATAGTAATGGCTATTTGGTAAAGAGACATCAAATCCATTAAAATTTTCTATGATTCACCTCTCACAGAAGTTCCCACATCTGGAAGTGATGAGAATAGTATGAAACTTTTATGTTTTGATGTACAAATAGTCACAGATGCTGAAAAGAACATGGAGTACTAATGAATTGCTGATCCAATGTTGCACAGAACACATAAGGAAGAAATTTTGAAGATGCAGCTGAACAATAATTCTAAGATCCTCAAGACAATCAAAAGAACTTGAAGTTCACAAGTGAAGATCAAGTTAGGGGAGGATTGTTGGGAATTATAATTTGTAAAACAGATTTAAGTATGTTTAAGTCTGTTAGAGTTAATTCTGGTAGCTTTAGTAGTTAAGTCTGGTAGACCAGACTTAAGTCTGTTGGTAGTTAAGTCTGCCAAGCATTACTAAAGATGTTAAGTCCGGCGTAAACAAATAGTCGTGAGTTAAGTCTGTTTATGTCAAAAACAGAATAGTTTGTTAGAGTTATATTAGGAATAGATATGTATGAGTAGAGATATCTTAGGAGAAGATATCTTTACCCTTCTACAAGTTTGTTAGTCAATTAGGGTTTCCTTGGTGTATAAAAGGATCCCTAAGGTGTTAGGTTAAGGTACGAGTTGTAAGCATTAGCCTTTGAGCAAATTAATAAAAAATAAGAAGTTAGTTATTTTGTGTTCTTAATACTTTGTGTGTTAAGATTCCGCATTAACATATCAAGCTTTTGCTAAGAGTTCTTCATATAGTAATTTGGATTTATTCAAGATTACTATTAGTCATTCAAGGCTACTTGGATCCATAAACTTTTGGACCTACATTACACAACTTAGGAATATAATTAATGTTATAAAAACCGGTTCAACCCAGCTGGGTCAAATGGTTGAACCAGGATCAGTGATGTTACTTGGTCGTTACTACCTAGATTTTTCTACTTTTATCCCATATTGAGCCGCCATATTTCACTTAACCCAAGTAGAACCGATTCACTAAAACCGAGTGGTTTTACCTATTTGACTTTTTTTTAAACAAACAATATGAATCGTCAATTATGTATTACATCAATCATAATAATGCCAAAATAAATGAAAATTACATGATTAGCTATAGTTACTTAGAGCATCGGGTATAGTGGTTATATCTCTAGTTAAAATGACATGGACATGGTTTTGGCTGTGCCAAATCTTAGCCATTATACCATCATGGCTAGCCACTTCCATTTTAGCCACTTCTCCAACACACAAAAGACAAAACATTTTCATTTGTGATTTTCAACCATTTGAAAATAATGGAGGTGGGTAGGACTCAAATAGTTGTGTTGAAGTTAGTTGTGAGGGAGATGTATTTTGAGGTTGGAGTGTTGAAATGAGATGGCATGTGGTGAGCCCCAAATGGCTAAAAATAGTAGTCATTATACCTTATGCTCTAATAGGTAATATTGTATATTATGTCAGTGTTTAAACTCATTGAACTATATATTACATTTTTGTGCTTCATTACATGGAACATCATAAAACATAGGTTTAAATGTTCCATCAATGAATTATCTTTCTCAATTTGTAATAGTAGTACGACATGATAAAAAATATAACATAGTTCTAATGTCGTTTTGAAAGTTTAAAATATGTTTTGTATTGTTGGAATATGCTTTAGGAATAATAAATAATTATATGACTAAACTCATGTGAGCCTTTGGGGTCACAAACATATACACTTAGACACCACTAATTATAGTGTAATTATCGTATTTATATTATACAATAGTAAGTAACTCGAGATCAAGAATCGGGCTACGAATTACTGAGTTGGACTTAATGGATTCATATTGGACTCAAGCAATTGGATAACCCAACCACTTGGTCTAAGAATTCGTCCCACATGACTTTAAAGGAAGGAAAGGAAGGTCTAAAGGGCTTGTTGTAACTAGGATAATGGTAAGTGTTATTTGATTTGGTAAATCACATAACAATCTCATACCTAATTACACTTTACAATTCTCACCTCTCCTCCCTCCCATACTCGTTCGAAAACCAACCCCCTCATAGGGTTAGAGTTTTTGGTTTTGATCTTTGATCCATTCTAGCATAGTGCAAGGGTGATTCGGGTGGTGCTTGAAAGGACTAGTATCTAGCGATTGTTGGTTAAGGTGAAGTATGGACTACACGAGAGATAACCTACTTTGGTTATTAGGTTTCAAGGTTCCATTGATCTTTTTTTTGCTTTATTCGATTCACCATCTCAAAGAGAAAGGTATAATTATTTTCATGTCTTTTGATTAATCATATGACTCGTATGGATCGACGATTAGTGTTTAATTCTTCCACATATATTAGTAATTAGATCTTGCATGAACATGATTTAATTAATTGTTAAACTTGTATTTTAATCTTAATCACCAACATGTATGTGTTTTGTATTAGATTGTATGTTTGGTAAATTTATTGTGTGTTTGGTATTATATTTTCATGTTTTAAAATGTGTTTGGTATTTTCTTTTACAAGTTATACGTATCTGGTAACATGATCATTGTGGTTTTTGTATGTTTATAAAAATGGTTAAACTCAGCGGTTAAACCGATTGAACCATTGACCCAGTGGCTTATTGATTAAACCGGGTCATTTAAAAAACAATTGAATATAATACAAGTTATTGTAGAAACAAAATTTTATTGAAATAAGAAATTATTTTTGGAGTAAAAAAGTAAACATTCAATGAATAGTTGACAACGTGCATTAACTTAGGAAACATTAAATGAATATTTTTAGGTTTAACTTCAACATAAAGTGTAGTTTAGTTATCTCGATGTGTTGAATTTTCAAGAATTCAACATGGCGTTCATGTCTTATATGTAATATAGATGAGCGAATGTGAACAATGTTTTATGTTCGTTTAGCTAAATTAACGAGTATGCACAAGTGTTCGTAAACCTACAATCATGCGTACATTAACGTACGTTTATGTTTATTATTTGCTTATATTTTGTACATTGTATCTTTTTATTATACATTTTTTAAAAATTGATTATTTAAACACTTATAAACCGGGTATGCATGTTTTGTATATCACATTTTGTTTTTCTTTATGTTTATTTTTGTTTGTTCGTTTATGTTCGTTCATGTTCGTTCAATTTTTTTAACGAACAAACATGAACAAACTCATTTTCTTAATAAATGAACATGAAAAACAAAATAAACAAGGTTGTCCATACTTGTCCGATTCGTTTCTAGCCTTATGAAACACCGTGTGATTCATTATTTCAAACAAATGTTTGTCAGGTAGAGTTTTAAGAGTTTGGATGTATTGTGTAACGTGTATCGCAATAACTAGTTAGTGACATGTGGTCAACTAAATTTGATGAATTACATAGATGTGGAATTGAAAAAAAACCGATTGTCCAACATGATATCACTTATCAAGCTTCGTATGTTTTTGCGAGATGGAATTTGAAGTCCCTGATTAATTGGATTGCACTATATTCGATTAGATTTCGAATCTAAAACATAGATCTTAACGCTAAGTGTAACGTGTGCAATTTGTTGAGAAATTGGTCGTCTAAGGAAAAAAAATTGTATTGTGTGTGCGTGAGTATATTGTGGAGTATATTTGTGTTTAATTAATATTAGCAGGGTACCCACGCGATGCAGCGATGGATACCCTGTAACTATATTCTGCGGCAAGCAAATTTTGTTCTGTTACATGTTTTTTTTTAACAATAACCGTACAAATAATGGTAATTTAAATTAAAACAACTTCGCAAATCATGCAACCAACCAACCATCTCGACTCATGAAGTCAAATAAGTACGCGACCTCGTGATTTATCAAACCAATCAAATGACCAAAATTTCTCAATATCATGAAGCATAAGGATCTCGGCGTAAACGTGATCTCGAAAAATAACTCCTAACCAATCAAATAGCACAAAGGTATCCCAAAAAGATAGTCACCGTAAAAATTATTTAGTCCAAATCCAAAATTTATGTCAAAAATTTATAGCCCAAAACAACCTTATACCATAAAATAAAATTAGCTAACCATAAACTAACCATATTTTCGGATTAAAAAATGCTACCAGCCTAAATTAACAACCCTACTTTTATAAGTATATTAATACTGCAAAACAACTAACCCGATAACTTTTAAACAATCACACGACCCCATCTCTCTTCATTTCACCATTGCAGTCAACACTTCCATCCTTATTTCTCCATACATCACAAACGTCTCCCACCTTATAACTCCAAAACTGGAGCCTCCTAACACAAACTTTCTTCTTCTCTTTCTGTTTAGTTCGAACTCAAACCCATAAAAAATCATCACCTCTAATTCAATCTGTTAAAGATAACCAAGCACTCAAACACACTCTATGACTTTTGTTCTCGTTAGTATTGTCCCATAGATTTTGGCATCAAGATCTTTGTAACATGCAAAAGTCTTGGGTAGGCGTGACTTAGATGTTTTGTTTCTTTTTAAAATCAATGATGGGTTTAATGTTCAAGCTAAGAATAATATTTTAAGATTTGTATAAGAGATAACACAATCTGAGATCATTTTTTTTTGAAGCTTTTATTAATTAGGATTGTGACATGGGGAGTGGTTTGATCTTGTTGCTCGCTAAAGACAATAAGTTTGATTTGTCTTTTTCTTTTTTTTCGTTAGACTTTCTTGTACTTATGATAGTCTTGGTTAAACCCACTTGGTTCGGTTATCTTGTGGTAACTCGAGTTTAAGTGGTTAGTCTCACAAAAATATCCGGGAGTTATCGGTTGAAGGGACGAACCCTTCGTTAATTTTTGGAGCCGACCAACCAAGTTTGACCCTCATGCGGGCACATCGGCGACCAAACCGATCGATCACAACCTAAGGGATTTATATTTTAGTTTGTATATTGGAGTTAAATAGTTGTATATTTTGGTGAAGAGGTGAATTAAATTGTGTATTAATTGTATGTGTTAGATTTTTTTTTTAGTTTTATTTGTGCTACATTTGTGTGTACATTGTGCTTAGTGATTTGTATTTATTGGTGAAGGGTGTATTAATTGTAAATAAGAAATAGTGTTTGAAGATGAGAATTATTTGTGCTTAACATGCTTGTAATTTATGTTTGATGAGTTGTATTTGCTTAAAGTTGTATTAATGGTGGTCTTAAAATATTAATTAGGAGAGAAGGTCATTCATTCTTTATAAATAGTACTAGGCGAGTACCCGTGCCTAGCGGCATCGGTTTCTAGCGGCATACATTTAACGATATGCGATATTGTGGTAACTGTTTCGTATAACGTTCAAAATAGAACGTGAAACGATCAAAATGTAATTAGAAACGGTAGTAACATGTGATAATTCAACTCTAGCACAAAAATTTAACATATATCAAATGACATATAAAAATATTCAATGAAACTTAAAATAAAACATTACATCAATTATGAAATATTAACTAACAACACACGTTACTCGTCGCGTAAAACTTCTTGATACACGACATCTAAGGTATAGATTCCTGCTTGACGAAACTCTTTGACTGGTTTAACCAATACCTTTGTTGTTCTACGAGATATCCCTCTAAACATTTTTACATTTTATGTAGTATAGATAGATATGTTTTGGATGTTAGATTTTGATCATTTTTACATTTTATGTAGTATAGATAGATATGTTTTGGATGTTAAAGTTGGTTGTTTTATTATACTTATTTGATAATTATTTGATAAGAGGGGAAGGAGTGGTGCTCGGGTACCAAATCGGGTACATGAACCCGATCGGTAACACCGATCCTTATTCGTCGAGTAGCATATTTCGGGTACCGAATCGGGCTTTGAAGCCGATCGGTGAGAGGCCAATTTTTTTGAATATCCGAACGTTAGGTGAGCCTAACGGCTAGTAGGAATAAAAAAATAAATAAAAAATAAAAAAATAAAAAAAATTACCCCCACCTTTTTAAAAACCCCCACATTCACATTTTAAAATCACAACCCATTTTTCACAAAATCATCTCAACCCATCTTTCAATTTCTCATAAAATCCCAACCTTTTTCTCATCAAAATGTCTTCCGATTCTTCCGAATTCGAATCACGTTATTCGATCTTCGTCCGACGATCTATCCACGGTAGCTCGATGCAACTTATGCTTCAAGCGGCTCATTATGAAGACACGACAGCTCTAGCCGTAGTAACATAAATCGTCATCTGAAATAGGTCTTCAAACTCTAGAGAATGATTGGTTCGTTGAAGCACCAAAGTACAACGAAAATTACTTTAAAAAAAATTTTCGAATGGAGAAAAGCATGTTTTTGAAAATAGTGGGAAGCTGCATTGAGCGAGATACCCATATTTTCAAGAAGGTTATGGCGTGAAACAAAAAGTTTCCGGCGAAACAAAATCACATGGCCGTTAAAGGCTTCGCGGCAAACGATCCCAGATGAGTATGATGAATATTTATGCACGCGTCTGCAAGCGTCGCGTGGTCTTGATTATTGTGAGGCCATCATTGGGTTAATGCGAGCGGTAGCTACGATGAAGAGCGGTACGACGCTTGCGCATTTTCGGGCCATGAAGTGTCACAGGATGCTTGGTAGCATCGGCTGCCTACAAGCGTCAAATGGAAAAATTGTCCTAGAAGTTTGAGAGGCAATATCAGAGAGGTGACTATGGTGTTCCCACTATTATGCTTGAAGTCACCGCGTCCCAAGATATGTGGATTTGGCATGCTTTTTTTGGTCCCCCGGGGTCAAACAACGATATCAACGTATTGAATCGGTCCGGCTTGTATCTTCAGTCGAAATGGAGCGGCGATGAACAATTCATTCCACGTGAATGGGCGCTTTTACAAACACATTTTATTTGTGGATGGAATCTATCCAGTGGTCCACATTTGTTAAAGCATGCGGTATCCCAGGCCGAAGGAAAGAGATTTAAGAAGTTACAAGAGGCGAGAAAGGATGTCGGCGACTTTTCGGTGCTCTCAAGGAAAATGGAAAATTCTCGATCGACCTCTCCGAGCTATGACCAAGCGGATGCCAATCGAGGTTCATCGTGTGTTATTTTGCACAATAAGGTTATAAGCGGCGGGGGCAATCTCGGTTCATACTATAATGGATGGCTGGTCCGGCCGGTGTTCGACAACGATTAATGGTAGCGGAGTTACTAGGCAGTTCTCCATGACCGTCTTTGATATGATCTCCGGGACATGTAGCACGTCAATCTTGCGCATCGATGATTAGTGTTTTAGTCTAGTTTTTTTTAAGTATTATGTTATGTTTCTTTTTTTAAGTATTATGTAATGTTTCTTTTTTTTAAGTATTATGTAATGTTTTTATTTTTAATGAAATGGTATGTTTTTATTTTTATATTGTATGTGATATTATGTATTAAATATATATATATATATATAAAAAAAAAAAATGGTACTAGGGTACCGCTCCCTCCACTTAGGGTAGTGTTAGGGTATAATTGGGAGTTTTGAGTTGGAAGGTTTTTATTGGATAGAGGTGATGTGGCAATTCGGGTACTATGGTACCACTCCCTCTCCCCTAATGGAGTAAGTGGTGAGAATAAAAACTGATGTAATTGTAGTTAATGCGGTCATCGTTACACCCGGTCTAAGTTCTTGACGATGAAGGCTAGGCAAAATGATTTGAACCGAATAACATTTCAATTTATTGCAAGAGTTGAGATCAATATAGAACTCATATTTGTCATGGAAACGAAATGAGCCGTCATAAATCTATTTTTTTATCTAAATTATCCAAAATCATTTTCCTTTTTTTAAAACAACATATCTTTACAAGCGGTAAATCTTCAAAATATAAAAATACACCATCGTTGACGAGAATTAAATTATCTTTCTAGTGATATTGACACTACGTATTTTCGACAAACATTTTTTTTCAAAAATTCCGTCGAAAAAATCATATATGATTTTTACGAATCATATATGATTTTAAAAATCATGTATGATTCGATTTTTACGAATCATATATGATTTTTACAATCATATGATTCTCAAAATCATATGTGATTAAATAATTCGAATCATATGATTTTCACAAATCATATATGATTTTTAAAGAAATTTTGAAAAAAAATTGTTAAAAATATATAGTAGTGCATATCTATAGAAAGATAGTTTAATTCCGTCGCGATGGTAATAATTTTTTATCATGCGATTAACGGTTTGCGAGATATTTAATTTTTAAAAAATGTGAAAGTTTATGTAATAAAAAAATGAATAGCTATTATTGGTTGATTGAATCTATGGTAAATTTTGGTTCTATATTGAACTTTTGCCTTTATTGCAATGCACAAATTTTGGGATTTGGTCAAAGCAAATATGACTGGGCCAAACTTGCTTGGGACTTGGGCTTGTTTTGACGTTGATTTTCGGTTTGGTACTGTCATTTTTTCCTTTTATGTGGGTTTAGGGGCGTTCATGAGTTCATTTATCGGATTTTTCGGTTTATTCAGTTCGGCTCGCTTGGTTAAAATTATTTTCTAGGTCAGAAAATTGAACAACCGAACTTCTGATTATTTCCGAATCGAATCGAAAACCAGATTTAAATTCGATTCGATTTTTGGGTTGACCTGAACAACCCGAATTACATCATTATATATATTTTTTTAATTTAATTATATAGATTTTTGGCAAATAAAAATTATTTCAAGTATAAAAAGTGTTTTTTTTATATCAGGATAAAATTTTAATGGTATTTTTGTATATATAAATATATAAATAGTATATATATTTATGTACATTTGGTTTTTTGTTCGGATAACCAAAACTATAGCCAAACCGAAAATCGATTTTTTAGTTCGGTTCGATTTTGTTTTAGCAAATTCGGTTCGGTTATAAGTTCGGTTAAGTTATTTTTAGTTCGATTCGGCTTTGATTTTTGGCTTATTAAGTTATTACCCAAACAACGCACATACCCTAATGTGGGACTCTGAAATGGTTTTGATGCTTTTAGGCCTAGGGTATGTTTGGCCGAGAAGCGGTGTGGAAACTTTGGAGTGATGGCGGTGGCTTGATAATGCATTTTGATTTTTAGTAGTGGTTTGGCAATTGGCGGTGAGTTTTGTATTTTTAAGTCTTCGTTTTTCATCTTCTTAAATAAGTTGTGGCGGTGATCGGCTTCTTCAGCAACTCCTTCTTACTGCATACTTCTTCTTCATTTCGCTACTTTTTCAAACCTTGTACGTAATGCCTCACCCCATTGCTTTTGTTTGACTATAAAAGTGATTAATGTTTTCAAATAAAGGGTTACAATCGTAAAAGGTTTTTATTTTTTAAAAGGTCAAAAAATTTAAGAAGACACGACACGTGATATCGATAAACAAACTAAGAAAGATATTTTGAAGAATCTGAAAACTTT
This sequence comes from Chrysanthemum makinoi, assembly GCA_910596185.1. Classification (NCBI taxonomy): domain Eukaryota; kingdom Viridiplantae; phylum Streptophyta; class Magnoliopsida; order Asterales; family Asteraceae; genus Chrysanthemum; species Chrysanthemum makinoi. The sequence goes on from OU343221.1 coordinate 203,789,919, forward strand.
TCCCAGTAATAAATAGAGACAAAATCATAAAGAATCGATAGAAAAAACATTGTGATGCACAAGAGGCATTAAGTTTTTTTTCTTTCATCAACTCAAATGTTCATCAGATTTTACCTTTGTTCGTCAATTGATTGTTAATCAATTTTTGTTCATCATAAAAGTAACAATTTTTTTTCCAAAAATTTTTTTGCATTAGTTTTTCATTCCCCAGCTTCACATTTGTATGCAATATTTTATTAAAGGTTTCGAAGAAATTTACACAAGAGATGATGAACAAAAATACGTATATTTCTTCACCAAACGAATTTAATTTTCTCTTATTTTCAACGATTTTTGTTTAATTTGTTTTCTCAATGTTATGAAAAAAATTTAAAATTTCTTGATAATCTTTTTTGTCTTAATAAATGTCACCTGTTGTATTTTCTGTAGCGAAAATTACATGGGAAGATATTGTCCTCACCATGAGGACATGTTGGTCGCGAAGGAAATATAGCGACAAAAATCATCAGCCACCTCCCAAGTTTGAGACCAAATTGTGTTTGTGTTTCGTGAAAAGAACAAAGGAAAAAAAATATAGGAGTATAACATAAACAACAACAACAACAACAACAAATCTAGGGTTCTTTTTCAAAGTAATATTCACAAAATTTTTAAAGATTTTCAAAAAAACCCATCATCGATCCATAACAAATTCACAGCAAGAACTTATTCTTTAAAACTAGATTCTAAAATATCCTTTTCATGATTGTGGTTCATTTAAACAAGAAAGAACAAAAGCAAGAAAACCGCCAACCTGTCATTTTTCCAGAGGGTTTTTGTGTTTCATGGTTTAGTGATTGCATTTGGTTTATGTGTGTTGTTTGTGTCAAAGGAACCAAACATGTTTTAAGGGCTGTCCATGCATTGACTGGGGCGACACCAGATTAAATCGGCGTCACGTCTTTTCTACCTGAAGCGCGGCGGCCGGATGCGTCGATAACCCAAGTTTTGTTTTTTTTGTTTTTTTGTTTTTTTTTGTTTTGTTTTTTTTTTTTAACATAAACTAAAATTTCATTAATAATTAAAATGTTACAATACTAAATAAAAACAATACGAAATACATAAATCATAAATCTAATCGAATGCTCCCATCGCGAGAGTCATACGAGAATACGGCCGAGCTTCGGCGACGAAATCTTCCTCGTCTAGCGAGAGGTTCCCGTGCTCGAAGTTGGTAGTCGGATTGATGCACCTACACCATCGTTTTTGTTCTCCGATAGATCCAATTGATTTTGTGTGTGACGTTGTCCGATACCTTTTGAACACACCGCCCGCTCTTGGAAACAATCTCGCGATCTTTGCGGGCTTGATCTTTCAAAAATTTGTCGATCACGGCTTTTCGTTCGGTAATGTCATTGCAACTCTTGTAGTTTTCTCTCATATGCTTCTCCGCCTTCGCTGGTCAAACAATTGATGACGCTTATAATAGCGTTTTTGAGCCTCATCGTCGTTATGGCATTGATTTTGAACGATACACTTGCATATCTTATTGGAATGGGGAGGCGGCAAGCCATAATAAATCTTGTGTTAAGAAGTATTTTGAGGTTGAATTGTGTTTGAAATTGTGTGTTAAGAAGTGTATTTGAGGTGAAGTTGGTATTTATAGAGTGGTAAAATTGGTTTAAAAAAAAGTTTTTTTTTTAGTTTAATGACCAAGCGGTCACTTTTGAAAATGTATTGATAAATGTGGTTGTGGTGGGATATGGAACCATTTAACATCAGTGAATTTACTTTCGATATTGCAAGATTCTTGTACTTCGACGATTTGCCAGAGGTCTACAATCGACACAACCGATGTTCAAATCGGTTGAGGAGGCATATTTTTGGTGCCCAACCGATCTCCAAGTGTCGACTGCGACTAGCCTAATAGATTTGTAAAGTAGAGCAAGATAGAAGATAGATGTTTGGTGACTGTACACATATGTTGTTAGGCTAGAAGGCAAGACAACACCATACTCACCTTACACCTCAGAGCTACGACAACTTTCTCTATCTGCTTTCCTTCCACTTTCACTTCATTTGTGGAGAAGGCACTCACTTTTACTCAACTTAATTTTTTTTTTCTTTTTATTACTTTGCAAAATATACAAACCAAACGACTATATTTGGCTTTCTCGTGGATCAAGAAGGTGAACGAGTCACTGTTAGACAATGAAACTCGTCGGTATGACTTTATTGATAATCATTATTTATAATGGTAAAACCCTAATTCCCAAAACCCTGGCGGGCTTGGGCCTAATTATCCACTAATACTCCCCATGATTCGGCGGCGAAATCGCAAAGCTTCAGGCGGAGAAATAAACAAGAAAGAAATAAACAATAACTTCGACAACCAACGGTGGTCGACAAACGAAGCAACAATGGTCGACAACTCGTGGTCGACAAACAAACCAAACTCTTGGTCGACAACTCAAAGGTCGACAAACAGGTAAACGGAAAAAATAAATAAATAAATAAATAAAATACAATAAAACATAAAACCTAAGCTGCAAGAAGAACATCACCACCAAACTGAATCGTCTTCCCGGCAACTTTACTAATGGGATGTTTAATTGGCACATATCCCGTTACATCAACAACAAGCACCATATCTTTAGTAGCATTCTCTTTAGCTTCTTGTAGGACCATTGACCAAAGCTTGTCTTCGTTGACTATCATCTTGTAGGTATTTTTTATCAACAACCCTGCTTACGTCTTTTATTAAAATATTATTTTCTCTTCCCTCCACCTACACAAAATAGATACAACCAATCCATACCATTTATCAACAACCCAACCTAAAATAATATAAGTATTAAAAATAAAATAAAAAAGGTAAATAAAAAAAACAAATAGTCAATAAAATAATAACATAACTGGCAGTTAGGGGTTTGTGATCTTGAATTCTTTATATGACTTAGAAGGAAAGTTTGGATGGGAGTATTAAAAATTATTAATTTGTATGAATAGTGTATTATTTGGGTTGACAACCTAATTGATAAACGTACTCTTTATAATTGACATATGAATGCAAGGTATGTATGTAAAGGATATAATATATTATTGTGCTGGAAAATAATAAAAGATAAAAAGGAGATTCAACCAATGAAACAATAACAACAAGGCTTCGAACGATCAACGATGAGGACACTGGAACAATATTAATTCAGAACAGAGGAAAGGTATGGTTGATAGGAAGGTTATGTGTGATGACGTTTTTGTGATGTCAATGTAAATAATTGATATTTAGCCACAAAAATTCAACAATTGTTGGCTTGATAATAAATAAAAGAGTAAACTACACCGTTCGTCATTGTGGTTTCGCGTTGGCCAAATGATTTCATCCTTTTGATCGAAAAAATGCACCGTTAGATCTAAATCGCAGCGTTATCTACTAGTTAGTCGCCCATTTTAAAAGACACACTAACACTTGTTAAATATCCACACATGATATCCACATAAGGGTATTTTGGTCTTTTATCATAAACTTCATCTTCTTCTTTTATTATCTCATCATCTTCATCTTCAAACCATCACCACCAAACATCTTCATATTCATCCACAACCACTACCAACATCACCACTCTCACCACTTCCAACCACCTTCACGATCCTTAATCATCATATTCATAAAAAAAAATCCAGAAAAACCGATCACTAAATACATAAAACTCAAACCTATGAAAAAAATTCCCCGGTTTTCTTTAATTACAAACCCCACACAAATCCAAAACAATCATAAAAACATCATTACACATAAATACATAACCACATTACAAAACACCTCTATTGATTCACATCTCCATCTGTCCAATGAAATCTTAGTTGACTTTTTTTTTTCCTTCAAAATATTTTCTTCTACTCCAACTTGTTGTCATCTTTTTTGTTTATTCTTGTCCAACACCACATATGTTAGTGCAAATATTACGATATTTAATCTATACAGTCTCGTTTGTTTTGATTGATGACAAACATGTAACTTGTAATACATAACGTAAAATGTACAAGTTACTTGTAATCACACTTTGTCTCAACATACATTCAACTCCTCTCGATGTCTCAAGTCCTCGTATGTTACAACACAGGTTCGTACATGTTTGTTATGTGACATTATGATCAAACCCATTAACAAATCATTTAGAATGTTTAAAATACGTTTAGAGTCACTAAGTATTTTAATAGGTTAACCATTCTATTTAGAACCTCATTTTACATTTTGCATTCACAAGTATTTCAAAGGTAACCGGGACATTTTATTAACTAGTTACATATTACATTTTACAAGTTTACTTTGATAAACTTTTAATCTAAAATAGAAATACATATTACATCATGGCATGCATCATCCTTGTAATCTTTAGAAGATTTCATAGAATATTTTGTTTAGATTTGGACTCTACATAAACACACAATCTTGGATGGATTTGGTTGACTTTGGTAAGATTTTGGTAATCTTCTTCCGAACCCCGGTACCAAAATGGTACCGCAGTAGGAACCCTTTGAGGGTTCCGGTCCGTGAACACTCACATCCATTTTCGCTATAAATAGCAAGCCAAACCAAGTTGTTTAATCATCCCTTCAACACACTTTCTCTCTACCCTTCTTGCATCATTTAGATCTGTAGATAACAATGTAGAAACATACATTAATCACCCTTACCATCACATGATCATAATGCTTCTAACATTCATCTTTGTTGTAAGCATACTCTACATCTTGATCAACCAAGGAAAGCTTGGAGATCTAGCCATTCCCACTCACCACAAGCTGAAGATCTATCACAACAAGTTTAGGGAACTTGTGATCTTCATCATGAAGGCTTCCTATCAATGGAAGATCATTTAGAAGTAGTTATTCATATCCATTAGACATTTGTGTCATGGATCATTAGTATAAACATCATTGCATCATAACAACACTTTCACCAAACTAGATTAGATGGTTTATGTGTTTGTGCCATAAACACAAGGTTTGTTATGTTGGGCCATAAAACATAACGGGAGTGGTTGTACCCTTGTAAAAGAACTCGACATCTAGCTTAGTGTCGGAAATATTGTATAAGCGACGTTAGGTTGGTTCTACCTCGAACTAGAACCGGTATTTAGCTTTTATTGCAGGAAAAAGTGTAGCGGCGATTGTAAGGTTTTCTTAGCGAGAAGGGAGCTTGTTGATTTAGTGAAGTAACTCGGAGTTGGGTACTTTCGAGGGAGTGGAGTAGAGCGGAAGGAATCCGTGACGAACCTTATAAATCCTCGTGTTTGGTTTGCACTTTCCTTTCTTTATCTCTTTACATTTATACTTGCACTATACTATTGTTTGTGATGTGGTTTGGTGTTCATGATTGTGTGATAACTTAGTTTACTATGTTTTATATTAGTTTCAAACAATAATTGGTACTTTCATATTATAACAAATTTCATAAGCGATTTGATACTAAAGATCTAAAGTTTTTAAACGGTAACGTATTCACCCATGCGTTTCCACAATTGGTATCGAGCCCGTATGCGTATTTTCAAAACAAATGGTTTTAAAATAGATGCGATCCATGTATCAAATTACCATTTATGCGAAAAATAATATGAAAAATGCTTTGCTTGTTTTACTTAGAAATTTTGTTGTTAAATGTAACTTTGTATACAAGCAAGGAGTTTTCTTGAAAAATAAAATAAAGTTTGTTGAAAAGAACTAGTAAATATTGTATTATGTGCTTATAAAAATTCTGAAGAAATATGATTTTAAAGGAGTGTTTGGGATAACTATAAATCTAGTTGAAAAATCACCTCCTAAATGTTTAAGATAAATTACATAAGTAGATATGTTGTTAAATAAGTGTATTATATGTTTACTATGAAATCTAGTAAGTCGCACACGTTTTCTATATGTCAAATATTAGTTTTGGTGAATCGTGCCGAGAGGACCACGACACCAAATCTTATAAAGGTGGATCCCTTTATTTGGTTCCGTGGAATCCATGCATGCATATCGGATTTTTGGGCAACTTCAAAATCATAACTAATTAACCGTAAGTCGATGCGAGTCAACCCACCTATCATTTTAAAGGGAATTGAGTCTACTTTCACTTAAAAATACCTTCATGGCATGAGTCTAATTTTAAATAAGTAAAATAGACCAAATACTACAGTATGTCTAAAATATTAAGTTTAAACTTTAACATAAAAACTCAAAATTTTGAATCAAACAATTTAAGTTGGCATTCTTAGAACTTTGATACAACTTCTTTTGAAACTAATTAATTTGGTAATATGTTTAAAGGAAACTAATCAAGCTTGGTATACATCGTCATATTTAAACGCAAAATGACGAAAAGTGTTTTCTTGTCATACTATGTGATATGTGTCTAAAAACACATATATTTTATATTATTTAATCCCACAAAAATGTCCAAAAACACACAAATGACTATATAAATGCTATAAATATCTTTGAAATGTGTTTTTATGTGTTACATGTGCAAAAGGAGTAGCCGATGAAAAACAACAAAGTTTACATAATTCTGATTAATCAGTCCCTAAACTTTCATAAATTGGCAAAACTAGTTCCTGGTAATTCAAAACTTGTAAAATATCATTAAAGGTCCTTGGGGATTCACAAGTTGTAAGAAATAGTCCTTTGAAGTTAAAATTGCATATTTACAACTTTGGTCCCTCAACTTTGAAAAATGTCAAAAATGGTCCCTGGGTTATTTAAAATGGAAAATTAATAAATATAACCTTTGTACTATTCATATATGGCATAATTGGTCCTTGTGTTAACTTTGGAAAAATTGCAGGTTTAACCCCTATACTTTTAGAAAATTACAAGAATGATCCTTGGGCTTAAATTTCTACAAAACCAAACGGACCCTTTTTATTAACCCAAAACCAAAACCCAAACCAACCAATTTGGCCACAAATGACCCAATCCACTTGAACCGGACCTTGACCCTTGAGCTTTTGAACCGTTCAAAACCCATTTGAACCCCCCAATTGAACCCTTTCCTATTATTAAAAACGGGGTCAAACCCAGTTTGACCATCTCCTTCCCTCCAACACACCTGCTACCACACCATCAACGCCACTGCTCCTACCACCCTCATCACCACCTTTCCACCTCACCTTATCTCCCCAGCTGTCTACCCACTCTCCTACACCTCACCCTAAAGCATTAAAAGCCCCTAATTTGCTTTACGCTATCTACACTTCAAAATGATTTTTCCCGCCAAAAGTGGAAATCAAAGGTCAGGATGAATTAGACCACATCAAAGGCTGAAAACAAGTGGGAAAGTCAAAGAAGTCTTCCAGGGAATCTAATATTGTCTATAAAGAAAGAAAAGAAGCTCAGAGAAGAAAAGAGTAGAGTAGCTTAGTGTAAACATGTCGACTTAATGTAATTTTAACTTTTGATCGTATTTCTTAGTTCAAAATGGTTGTAACCAGTATTTCTAGTGTAATATGAATCTTGTTTAACTTTAATTTCAAGTGATCTTTGTTAAAAAATCGAAATTTTCATTTTACCTTTAAATTCTCATATTAGTTAAAGATTATTAAAAGTAGTGTTTTATAGTTCTTACAAGCTCATATTAGCTTATTACTAAGTTTTTATAAGCTCAGTATCATTAAAACCGTTTATTTACTAATTGAGAAATAAAAAAAATAAATAAAAAAGACAAAGAAAAGAAGAAGAATGTTGTAGCAAAGTTGAAAGCAGATGGATATGGTTAGTGGTTCGTGGGGACCTTTAGGAATGTTTTATGGTCCTTGTTTCAGTCTTGTGCTCTGGAAATCCTTGTAAGATTTTTCTTTTTGCTTAAGTTTTATCATGCTTTGCTCATTGGTCCATTTGTTTGCCTATTCTTTGTGTACTATGCTTAGTTCTAGCTTAGTTTATGATAAATAATTAGATAATTCAGTTTTAGAGCTTGAAAAATCTTTTTTTGCCTTGAAAATCATCAAAGCGCCTTCATAAGAGTGTTTGGATTAAGGTGTTATTCTGTGTTCTAGGATTTTTCAAATTTAAAACTAGCATAGGTAACTCACTTTAGGCTTAATTAGACCTTTCAAGTCATAAAACCAAGTGGTCTTTTGGAAAAAGTCAAAATCCACTTGAATTGCACCTTCACAGTCCACTGTTGGACTTTTAGAACCATTGATCATACTCCTTAGCTTATAAGTAGATAACCAAGCTTATTCTAGTCTTATAATAGCTTATAATAACAGTTTAAGTTAATTAGAAGCAATCATAATTCACATTAGTCAACTTAGCTACGAATCTAAAAGTCAAAATTGCATCTTTGTGCGAGAAATCCAAAAGTTCTAGGATTTTTGTGATTTTGTGTTTAGATTCGAGGACTTGAAGCTTTTAAGTTAAAGCCCCTAGCTAGTCTTTGTAATCCAACCTTTGGCTTAATTTTGTGATTTTTTTCATAGCTTATTTAATGGCTTAAAGAGGCCTGCAGGGCACAAGTATACCCTGCACCAGGGCATCATTCCAACAAGCCCCTTTCCAATTGTTCCTAGATTGTTCATTAGTGGGCCCCACCTCCTGTTTATTGGCTTATTGGAAAGCCAATAAGCCAAACTTTAAGGCTCATAGCTTATTTTCAAATTTTTAGCTTATTAGGTATGCTTGTCCCTTGAACTTTGTCCAATTCCATCCTTAAGCTGAGCACTTAGCTTTTGTGCACAACTTCTAAGCCTTCCCCTGACTTCAATAGTGGGTCCTAAAGGTTGAGCTTTAGCTTTTTGAAAAGCCAATAAGCTCAGCTTTGGATTCATTTTTTGTTTGGGCTTTCAATCTCTCCTGTGGGCCCCACAAGGCCTGGAAGTTGGCCAATTAGGCCTGTTTGCTACTCAGTTTTCAGCACAAGTGCTTATTGGCTTATCATAAGCTTATCAGTGCTAATCTTTGTAAATTTTTACTCATTACCAGTTCCCTTTTTCTTATTTTCATCTTATTTCAGTTTTGTTTCTTTTTGTTTAGCTTATTTGGCCACTTATTTGAACTTAAAAATCAATTTAAGCTCATAAGCTAAACTGTTAAGCTATTAAGCTTTTGTTCTGCTTATTTTCAAGTTCCAAAATTTTTGTCTTTATTAAAGTTGCTTATAATCAGTAGTATAATAGGTTTATAAAATAAAAACACAAAAACATCATTTTTAAAATAGTGATAGCGTTTATTTAATATAAATTAGCTTTTTAATTTTCTTTTCAACTTATTATTAAGCACTTATATGTTTTTATATTTTTCTTAAGTTTCTGTCATATTAAAGTATTTTTAGAAATTTTCTCAGATTTTCCTTTGTCATCTAGTATTTTTAATAATTAATAATAGTTTAATTAATAATTAATTAATATTAAAGTATTAAATAGTAAAATTAATTTTTATTAAGTAAAACCATGTTTTTATATTTTTCCTAGCTTTTATATAATATAAATTAATTTTAGGAAATTTTTCATAATTTTTCTTTGTTCATCTTCTATTTTCTAGAATTTAATTAAGTTTAAATAGTTTTAAATTAATAATAAATAGATAAAAAGTGTAATAAATATATTTTCAGTTTTAAAATAAGTTTTCTAACATTTTAGATTTTTCTAAGTCATAATTTTACTTTTCTAGCTTTATTTCATATTTTCTTATATTTTAGGGTATTATTAAATAGTTAAAAATAGTTTTTAATTAATAATAATTAAATAATAGTCATAAAAATAATTTTCTTTTTCCAACGAGGTGTGGAAACTGTAATACAACGACTCTGTGATCGGGTGAATATTGAACAGGAAAGGGTTATGATTGATTACACTAAGGAAATTAAATCTAATAATCCTTTGTCATCTAGTATTTTTAAATAATTAATAATAGTTTAATTAATAATTAATTAATATTAAAGTATTAAATAGTAAAATTAATTTTTATTAAGTAAAACCATGTTTTTATATTTTTCCTAGCTTTTATATAATATAAATTAATTTTAGGAAATTTTTCATAATTTTTACTGTTCATCTTCTATTTTCTAGAATTTAATTAAGTTTAAATAGTTTTAAATTAATAATAAATAGATAAAAAGTGTAATAAATATATTTTCAGTTTTAAAATAAGTTTTCTAACATTTTAGATTTTTCTAAGTCATAATTTTACTTTTCTAGCTTTATTTCATATTTTCTTATATTTTAGGGTATTATTAAATAGCTAAAAATAGTTTTTAATTAATAATAGTTAAATAATAGTCATAAAAATAATTTTCTTTTTCCAATAATTTTCTTTTATTATTAGGATTGTAAAAATATCATTTTCATATCCGTAGGTGTTTTATTCTTTTAAATTTACGTTTTATTTTGTACGTTTACATAAAATTCAGTAAACGTACGCGTTTTTAGGTTTTAAACGTTTTTAAGTATTTTGCTTTCACGTACTTGTTCTTATAGTTTGTTTAAGCTATTTTATTTTATTCCTTAGTATAAATCACTCAAAACCTTTTTTTTTTTTTTTTTTTTTTTTTTTTTTTTTTTTTTTTTTTCATTCAATATCACCCGATCACAGATTCGTTCTATTACAGTGTTCACACCTCGTTGGGACTTAACGACCCGGGGATACACTAAACTCTTCTGGACTTAATTGCTTTGGTTTTAGACTGTTTGACTTTTATTACGGTTGACCATTCACAAGTGGTTGACTTGTGTAATAAAAGTTAGACCGTTTGGAACCGAATCAAATTTTGGCGCCGCTGCCAGGGAGGTGTGCTGCGTACTACGAATTTGAAGCATCAGTGATTGTTGAATATACACCCATTGTATATTTATCATCTTTGTCCATATTTCCTTATTTTCATATAAAACCAAAATTATCGTGAAGTTAATTCGTTTGACTAATCGATTACCAAAAATATTTTCATTCCTTGTTTTTACAACATGTTTTTCAAAAATACCAAAAATATTCCTCTTTATCCTCTTACCCTTTTGATTCTTCATTTCTTACCCTCTGGAACCCTTTGATTCTTTCTATGTCTTATCCTCACCTTCTTGGTTGTCAATGGTGTGGTGGCCCTCATAATGATGATAATTGTCTCCAGTTTAGCATGGTAGAGTCGGAAATGGGTCCGTCTATAACCAAGATCCTATTCTTACCATGACACACGACTGCGATTTATTCCATCAGATACCACATCATGAGATTCAGACATATTCATGTGAATTTTGTGGAGGTCCTCATCAAGAATTTGAGTGTCAAACCGGGAACACGTTTGTCTATGAACAGTTTTACGGTAACACTCGTGGACTTTGGAAATGATCAAATTCCATATTATTCACATGACCAGCCACAACAATCATTTTGTTGTGAGTACTGTGGAGGTCCACACTTTAGCTCTGATTGTCAAACAAGGAAACCATTTCCTTGTAACAATAACGACTCTTCGTATCATAACCAACCTCTACAGTACCAAATGAATCAGGCACCACCTCAGCCTAAGCCACTTCCTCAAAATCTTCTCCTTGATCTTTTGGATTTAGTGAAAGATTTGAAGGAATGTAAACATTCCCAAGATAATCCAAATAAAAAATCCATGGAAGAATTGTTAGCTGAAGAGCGGCGCTAAATTAGATTCCCAGATTGCGGTGAAAACTCTATTAGGGAATTAATTAAAATACAAAAGCGACCAAATCTAGCTCTCGATTCCGTTTCATTCCTGACGACGATGATGATGAAGTTACCCTTGATATTCGTCAATTTTGTACAGGTTCATCAAGTTCATAAGTTGAAATTCCTTCCATGAAAAATCAGGGAGAAAAGACTATGATGGAATTACTAGCAGAAGAACAAATGGAAATTGTAAAACATATGTATGCTAGTCCTTCTCAACTCCCTCAGTCTGTTGTTATCACACCCGAGGTTCACACTCACTCTCTGAGCATGGGGGACGAGCATCTTGACACTTGTTCCTGAAAGGAATGGACGAATTCATAAAGTCTAGTGTTGAGAACCTTATCCCAATTCCAAGAGAGTCATAGGGAATTCTTGATCATGTGTGTGATATCCCTCCTCCTCTTGTCTTCCAAAATGATCATATTGAGATGTTCTCTCGATTCGATGAGGACTATTCTTTATCTTGTGGAACATAAGTTATGTGGGGAAATACCTTGCCGAGCTTGTTAGCTTAGGAGAAGAGAATGATGAAGAAATAATCCAAACGGCAGCTCTTCGTCTTACATTATGAATGTTAATCTTCTCATTTCTAGAATCGAGGCTTTTATGAAAAGCTACTTCATATCCTATTCCCTTTGAGGATAGTGAACTTTTGTTCGATGATTCTATTCCGGAATTGCAAACGTTCAATTTTGATCATATGAGAGAGAAGATTAGTGGTTTTACCACTTCTCATTCTCATAATTCTCTCCCCGATTATGAATCATTCACTTTTGAGGAGATCCCCAGTGAACTCACTCAAATCAATCCCGAATATGAATCATTCGCCTTTGAGGAATTCTCTGTGAACTCACTCATCATATCTCCACGGAGTATGATAACTTCTACTTTGATCTAGACACCCGGGATATGTCTAGACCAATTGAGCTTAAAAGATGAAATTCATGCTATTATGAATTCTCCTGTGTGTGATGATGAGTTAGTCAAGATTTTTATCATGATTTTCTTTCTCTTCTTCACCTATCCGTGGCTTCTCTGTTTTCACTCCTTCGGGAATGAAGACATTATCTTTGACCCCGGAATTTTCATTTATTATTTGTGAGCCGGATCTATGCATATCTCATCGGTGTGGAACTTTCATGTACTTCTATATTTATCCAAACATCTTGAATGAAAGTCCGATGGAGATTGTCTCTTCCACTTACTTCCCCATGAACAAATTAATTCGGGGTCGAGTCAAGATAGCGACTCGGTAATCAAAAACAGTAGTTAAACATGGGTTTTCACCCGTGTGTACCACCCTAGTGTGGGGGAGTTGCCCCCCCGCTGTTGTATATAAGTTTTCTAACATCTAAAAAAAAAAAAAAATCCAAAGATAATGGCCGTAATATTTCCCTTTTACGTTCTAAGTTTCGGCATAACAGCCGGTACTTTGAATATTGAGGGCAATATTCATTTCTAGTGTGGGGGGGAATTCTCACGAATTTTATCATGTAATTATACCACCCAATTCCCCCATTTTTGGCCAATTTTTTTTTTTTTTTTTTTTGGAGTAAGTGTTTTTCACTTACTCAACATATGGTTATCAGTCCACCATGTCTAACCCACAAAAGGATTGGCTAATCCAGGAGCAAACGGCTCTTGGTAAAGATATCTCAAATCCGTTGACGGCTTGCAATTTGCCCAAAATTGTATGGTGTTCAGCTCACCATATCTTTAATAGTGAAGAGTTGGCTAGCCCGCAAGTTTATGGCTTGTGGTAAAGGCAGTTGGAAAACCATAATTGGTAATCGACTCACCAAAGATATTTTATCTAAAAGTTGGCTAGTCCAGAAGCAAACGGATTCTGGTAAAGACAAATCAAATCCATTTACAGCTTATGATTTGCTCAAAATCATTTGGTTATCATTGTACCAAGGTTCTTACTTGAACTGAAACAATTGGCTACTCCAGAAGTAATGGCTTTTGGTAAAGGGATGAAATCCATTAAATTTTCATAAAATATTGCTAGGGACTAGCAATAGTTTAGTGTGGGGGATTTGATATGTGTCTAAAAACACATATATTTTATATTATTTAATCCTACAAAAATGTCCAAAAACACACAAATGACTATATAAATGCTATAAATATCATTGCAATGTGTTTTTATGTGTTACAAGTGCAAAAGGAGTGAAAACTGATGAAAAACAACAAAGTTTACATAATTCAGTTTTTCATCCCTAAACTTTCATAAATTGGCAAAACTAGTCCCTGGGAATTCAAAACTTGTAAAATATCATTAAAGGTCCTTGGGGATTCACAAGTTGTAAGAAATTGTCCTTTGAAGTTAAAATTGCATATTTACAACTTTGGTCCCTCAACTTTGAAAAATGTCAAAAATAGTCTCTGGGTTATTTAAAATGGAAAATTAATAAATATAACCTTTGTACTATTCATATATGGCATAATTGGTCCTTGTGTTAACTTTGGAAAAATTGCAGGTTTAACCCCTATACTTTTAGAAAATTACAAGAATGATCCTTGGGCTTAAATTTCTACAAAACCAAACGGACCCTTTTTATTAACCCAAAACCAAAACCCAAACCCAACCCAGCTGGCCCAGTCACAAGCCCAACCCAATCCACTTGAACCTTGGACCTTGACCTTGAGCTTTTGAACCGTTCAAAACCCATTTGAACCCCCCAATTGAACCCTTTCCTATTATTAAAAGCGGGGTCAAACCGGTTTGACCATCTCCTTCCCTCCCACACACCTGCTACCACACCATCAACGCCACCTGCTCCTACCACCTCATCACCACCTTTCCACCTCACCTTATCCCCCAGCGTCCTACCCACTCTCCTACACCTCACCCTAAAGCATTAAAAGCCCCTAATTTGCTTTACGCTATCTACAACTGTCAAAATGATTTTTCCCGCCAAAAGTGGAAATCAAAGGTCAGGATGAATTAGACCACATCAAAGGCTGAAAACCCAACCCAGCTGGCCCAGTCACAAGCCCAACCCAATTCACTTGAACCTTGGACCTTGACCCTTGAGCTTTTTGAACCAGTTCAAAACCCATTTGAACCCCCCAATTGAACCCTTTCCTATTATTAAAACGGGGTCAAACCCGTTTGACCATCTCCTTCCCTCCCACACACAACTACCACACCATCAATGCCACCTGCTCCTACCACCTCATCACCACCTTTCCACCTCACCTTATCCCCCAGTTGTCTACCTACTCTCCTACACCTCACCTAAAGCATTAAAGCCCCTAATTTGCTTTACGCTATCTACTGTTGTCAAAATGATTTTTCCCGCCAAAAGTGGAAATCAAAGGTCGGAGATGAATTAGACCACATCAAAGGCTGAAAACAAGTGGGAAAGTCAAAGAAGTCTTCCAGGAATCCTAATATTGTCTATAAAGAAAGAAAAGAAGCTCAGAGAAGAAAAGAGTAGAGTAGCTTAGTGTAAACATGTCGACTTAATGTAATTTTAACTTTCAGTCGTATTTCTTAGTTCAAAAAGGTTGTAACGGTATTTCTAGTGTAATATGAATCTTATTTAACTTTAATTTCAAGTGATCTTTGTTAAAAATCAGAATTTTCATTTTTACCTTTAAATTCTCATATTAGTTAAAGATTATTAAAAGTAGTGTTTTATAGTTCTTACAAGCTCATATTAGCTTATTACTAAGTTTTTATAAGCTCATATCATTAAAACCAGTTTTATTTACTAATTGAAATAAAAAAAAATAAATAAAAAGACAAAGAAAGAAGAATGTTGAAGCAAAGTTGAAGCGATGGATATGGTTAGTGGTTCTGTGGGGGACCTTTAGGAATGTTTTATGGTCCTTGTTTCAGTCTTGTGCTCTGGAAATCCTTGTAAGATTTTTCTTTTTGCTTAAGTTTTATCATGCTTTGCTCATTGGTCTATTTGCTGCCTATTCTTTGTGTATTATGCTTAGTTCTAGCTTAGTTTATGATAAATAATTAGATAATTCAGTTTTAGAGCTTGAAAAATCTTTTTTTTTACCTTGAAAATCATCAAAACTGCCTTCAATAGGAGTGTTTGGATTAAGGTGTTATTCTGTGTTCTAGGATTTTTCAAAGTTTAAAACTAGCATAGGTAACTCACTTTAGGCTTAATTAGACCTTTCAAGTCATAAAACCAAGTGGTCTTTTGGAAAAAGTCAAAATCCACTTGAATTGCACCTTCACAGTCCACTGTTGGACTTTTAGAACCATTGATCATGCTCCTTAGCTTATAAGTAGATAACCAAGCTTATTCTAGTCTTATAATAGCTTATAATAACAGTTTAAGTTAATTAGAAGCAATCATAATTCACATTAGTCAACTTAGCTTATTAATCTAAAAAGTCAAAATTGCATCTTTGTGCAGAAATCCAAAAGTTCTAGGATTTTTTGTGATTTTTGTGTTTAGATTCAGGACTTGAAGCTTTTAGAAGTTAAAGCCCCCTAGCTAGTCTTTGTAATCCAACCTTTGGCTTAATTTTGTGATTTTTTTCATAGCTTATTTAGTGGCTTAAAGAGGCCTGCAGGGCACAAGTATACCCTGCACCAGGGCATCATTCCAACAGGCCCCTTTCCAATTGTTCCTAGATTGTTCATTAGTGGGCCCCACCTCCTGTTTATTGGCTTATTGGAAAGCCAATAAGCCAAACTTTAAGGCTCATAGCTTATTTTCAATTTTTTTAGCTTATTAGGTAGGGATGCTTGTCCCTTGAACTTTGTCCAATTCCATCCTTAAGCTGAGCACTTAGCTTTTGTGCACAACTTCTAAGCCCTCCCCTGACTTCAATAGTGGGTCCTAGAGGTTGAGCTTTAGCTTTTTGAAAAGCCAATAAGCTCAGCTTATTGGATTCATTTTTTGTTTGGGCTTTCAATCTCTCTTGTGGGCCCCACAAGGCCTGGAAGTTGGCCAATTAGGCCTGTTGCTACTCAGTTTTTCGGCACAAGTGCTTATTGGCTTATCATAAGCTTATCATGCTAATCTTTGTTGTAAATTTTTACTCATTACCAGTTCCTTTTTCTTATTTTCATCTTATTTCAGTTTTGTTTCTTTTTGTTTAGCTTATTTGGCCACTTATTTGAACTTAAAAATCAATTTAACCTCGTAAGCTAAACTGTTAAGCTATTAAGCTTTTGTTCTGCTTATTTTCAAGTTCCAAAATTTTTGTCTTTATTAAAGTTGCTTATAATCAGTAGTATAATAGGTTTATAAAATAAAAAACACAAAAACATCAATTTTAAAAATAGTGATAGCGTTTATTTAATATAAATTAGCTTTTTAATTTTCTTTTCAGCTTATTATTAAGCACTTATATGTTTTTATATTTTTCTTAAGTTTCTGTCATATTAAAGTATTTTTAGAAATTTTCTCAGATTTTTCCTTTGTCATCTAGTATTTTTAAATAATTAATAATAGTTTAATTAATAATTAATTAATATTAAAGTATTAAATAGTAAAATTAATTTTTATTAAGTAAAACCATGTTTTTATATTTTTCCTAGCTTTTATATAATATAAATTAATTTTAGGAAATTTTTCATAATTTTTACTATTCATCTTCTATTTTCTAGAATTTTATTAAGTTTAAATAGTTTTAAATTAATAATAAATAGATAAAAAGTGTAATAAATATATTTTCAGTTTTTAAAATAAGTTTTCTAACATTTTAGATTTTTCTAAGTCATAATTTTACTTTTCTAGCTTTATTTCATATTTTCTTATATTTTAGGGTATTATTAAATAGTTAAAAATAGTTTTTAATTAATAATAATTAAATAATAGTCATAAAAATAATTTTCTTTTTCCAATAATTTTCTTTTATTATTATGATTGTAAAAATATCATTTTCATATCCGTAGGTGTTTTATTCTTTTAAATTTACGTTTTATTTTGTACGTTTACGTAAAATTCAGTAAACGTACGCGTTTTTAGGTTTTATACGTTTTTAAGTATTTTGCTTTCACGTACTTGTTCTTATAGCTTGTTTAAGCTATTTTCTTTTATTCCTTAGTATAAATCACTCAAAACTTTTTTTTTTCATTCAATATCACCCGATCACAAATTCGTTCTATTACAGTGTTCACACCTCGTTGGGACTTAACGACCCGGGGATACACTAAACTCTCCTGGACTTAATTGCTTTGGTTTTAGACTGTTTGACTTTTATTACGGTTGACCATTCACAAGTGTTTGACTTGTGTAATAAAAGTTAGACCGTTTGGAACCGAATCACTATGCTAAATTAACACTTGTTTATGTTGTTTGCATATATGTTGTTTGCTTATTTTCAAATTGTTGTTTTCGCTTGTTTGTTTGCATAATATAAGTGTCAATATTGCCATGTTATTTATTCGCTTGCTTGACGATTTCTTGTTTATGCACAATAGGACATTTGCCAGATTATGTGCACTAAGTTGGAAAATTGTTTTACCATCACTTATAGACTTAGATCACTTCTTTTGCATAGGTTATACTAACATCTCGCATAACTTATGAAATGTCATAACTTACTTAGCAATGAGTACTAAGTAAATTAGTCAAGTACTTTGAAAAATAGAGTTTTTAAGAGAGTGTTTGGTACAAGGACAAAAACAATGTTGTATGATGTCATTTATGTGTTCTTGCTTTGTAGGATGATAAACTAACTTAAAACATTGATGTTTGCTAACCGGTTCATGCAGGGGGATAGCACACGGTGTGTATCAAATTTTACCCACTTTCACTTATATGTGAAAATCGTTAGCCCTTGTTCAAAATCAATGCTCCATTATGTTTGTGTATGCGTTATTGACTGTTCCTAACTAGAAATAGTTAATGCCATATGTTTTGAGAAAAATTTTAGGTTTGAAAAATTCCCGACACCAAAATGGGTCGTAAAGATTTACGGTCTCCACGGACCCGGCACCATTAATTTGGTTTCGTCTGTTATGGATTTTGGTACCGCCATACATGTACAGGCGGACCAGGCGGACGGTGACCAATTTAAGGGTTCGGTTGTGTAAAGAAATGGTGCCGTGAATCCTCTGGTAAGTTATTGAATTTTACTAGATCCCGCAATCTAATTTACCAAACTTCGTTTCTAGGATAGTTGATAATGCATATCTTTCATACCTCACACTCAACACATCTCAATGGATTAACTTAAGATGTTTGACATGATTTTAGACACTTCCATCTCATTAGAAACTACCATCTTTGTATGGATTAACATCAAATCCATGAATCCTTAGTTCCATAAATTGACACATTCAAGATGATCATTTTCACACCTTCACTGTTACTTTTCCTTAAGCTTAGCATTTCTTAAAGCAAAGTCAAAATGACTAAATCCTTAACCTCAAATAAGCCACTTAAGAAACCCACTAGGATTAGCATTCGATCTTGTTGCTTCATTAACTTGAACTCTTCATCCTCAGACTCATTACCTCTCAACATCTCATCACCCATTCAAGATGTGAACTTTTTAAACTTGAGTACTCCAACTCCACCACCAAAATCACCCACCATCATCCAAAAAACCTTCACTACCAAAGTCTCCAAAGCTTGTACCTATCAAACTTTGTACAACACCACCAACATCTCCTCACCCATTTGCGGATGACTTAGATGACTTACCGAGACTAACAAATCTGGACTCATTATTTGCAAAGATATCATACACAAGTCTATCATATGACTATAGATATTGTTTTGTATCTACATGTATTGCCTCACTTGGTTAACATGAAAATAATGTGTCATCCTTCAAGACGATAAGTATTTACATAGAGTCATAACTCACACGTATGTTAAAGACATACTATCAAGTCTTGTTATCCTTGAGTTCAATCTAAGCTTTATAATCTCAACAAATTAGGATTGACAACTTAAGTATTTCATCCAGAATATTCAAGTATATGCGACATACGATTGTAGTCATTAAAAGTCATATCCGAAAAATCAACACCCAAGTATTTTAACAACACATGTTGAAACACTTATCCAAAAAACAACCATTGTGCCACTTATCCATCTTTGACACCTACTATCCCTCTTCCATCTTTTGGCACCATTAAGCGTATTGCTCATGATCTTCCAAGAGCATCCTTTAAATAAAACGTCCCCTTTCAAGGTGAACCTATACCTCAGCCCCTAAGCTTCATAGACATGACCAAAACTTCAAGCACTTCACCCACTAGTTGTAGCAACCAATGAACCATAGAATTAGTATCCGTACTTCTTTGTGTTCAATGTCTATGGACAAATAATCAACCTAAGTACTCCCATAGCACAACAAACCCCTACATCACCACATCCTTATTTAGACACACTAGAAGACATACCACCTAGATCAACCAATCCACCATCCTTACCATCATTCGAATTCGTTGAGTGAATTGCTCAAAAAGCCTTTGTGTCCAACACTTGTACTGAATCAAATGCATGTTTGAACAAACTCAACCATCCTTTCCCATATATAAGGACTTAGATAATTCATTATGGCTAGAACTATCAAATAAGCATGGTGCTCTTGTTAATTGTTGTCAATGTCCACTAGGTATAAGTAGTACTACCTTCACAAATTATCAAAGTATTAGTAATACTTTGTCGATAAAATTCTACGTAAATTTCGTTAAACCTCAAATCAACATTTTAACAACATATGTTAAAATACAATCTCAAAGCCAACATCATACACCCCAAGCAACAATGACTTTTGAGGAGTATACATAAGAAACTCGAGTGAATTCCTCTTGTCATCATCTAGTGAATATAATCTTGAGACCAAGTTTATTTAGATGGGACTATCCAATTCAAACACTTTGGCTTCATATCTTCATTTAGGAAAACATGATGTTTTGAAGAACATTATGACTAAGATTCATGCTAAGATTTCATCTTGTTAAAGGGATATTGTATATCCTATGCATCATTCTTGCGACATAAATAGTTATGTTACAAGAGATTTCATTACACCTCATTGGCTAAATGATCATGAAACAAACACCTATAAGTTCTATGAATTAGCATATCCAATTCATCTTGTCATACTTGTTTTCATAAGCATGATAACTTTATCCCATGGGATAATCTCATTTGTTGAAAGATACTATTTGTATCTATTTCCTTTCAAGCGTACATCATAACTTAACCTTGCTCAAACCGAGTGCACATCCAAGGTTAAAACTACACATCTTTAGAGCATACACAAGATCTATTGATGTTGGTAACCTCACTTAGATTCTTGTTAAATAATATTCCAAAGAGCTCTCTTGAGAACGTTCTTAGTTTAACATATTCCATTCTCTAGTCTTAGATGATCAATTCACATTTAAGTACACACTTCAACTCAACATAAAAGATGTCATCCATTAGATCATACAATTAACTGTGTAATTTGAACAACTTTAGATTCTAAACACAAGATTCAAACACACCATTGTTAAAATTCATGTGTATAACAAGACGTCTTCATCACCTTAGTTATATTGCATATTAGTTAAGTCACATTAAGCCAAGTATTGGTAAACTATCATCTTTTATGCACTTTAATATGCAAAAGTAGGAGTTCCCATCTTTCTAACATGAGAATGACTACTGGAGAACCTATTGCACTAGAAACTCAATTTGACCTAACGGTTGAATTGCTTCCTGGAGAGAAGTTGGGTATGTGGAATCACCCGTAAAAATGGTCGTGTTTAGCCTTAATTGAGCACCGCTAGTAATAGTCTCATATTCATTCTCCAACTTGAAAAATCTGTTGATTCGTCCCGAACAGTCAAGTTTTCTCACACAAGCTAGCCACTTGTGAATGGCTAAGCGTAAGAAACTTAAAACAGTTCAGACACAAAATGCAATGAAGATCAGAGGAATATAGTGGATTCCCAGGTCGTTAAGTCCCACGGAGACTCAATGGTGTATCAAAACTTATCAGATGATAGAATGATCACTAAGGATAGTGATCAGTAAGGATTTGGATTGATAACTACACTACTGATTGATTGGAATGTATTTGGACACAGAATTGATAAGCACAACAATCAGATGAAACAAACGTAAAACGTACGTTTAAAAACTACGTAAACGTACAAAATTAAAAATTGAGATCTAAGAAATAAAAGACCTACAAATATGAAAATGACATTTTTGAAAACCTAAAAATAAAAGAAAATTATTAGAAAAAGAAAATTATTTTTATAACTATTTATTTAATTATTATTAATTAAAACTATTTTTGACTATTTAATAATACACTAAAATAAAAGAAAATATAAAATAAGGCTAGAAAAATAAAATTATGATTTAGAAAAACCTAAAATATTATAAAACTTATTTTAAAACTAAAAATATAATTTTTTACACTTTTTATCTATTTATTATTAATTAATTATTATTTAAAATACACTTAAATACAAGAAAATATAAAATTAACCTGGAAAAATAAAATTTTAACTTAGAAAAATCTAGAATATTATAAAACTAATTTTAAAACTGAAAAGATATTTTTTTATGCTTTTTATTTATTTATTATTAATTATTTAATACTTTTGACTATTTAAAATTCTAATAAATACTAAACAGATTAGGAAAATTATGAAAATTTAACTTTTTCTAAAATAACTAAGGTGACAGAAAAATAAGAAAAATATAAAAACTAGATTTGCTTAATAATAAGCTGAAAAGAAAAATAAAAAAGCTAATTAATATTAAATAAACGCTATCACTATATTAAAAATGATGTTTTTGTGGATTTTCTTTTTGAAAACTATTATACTACTGATAATAATAAACTTTAATAAACACAAAAATTTTACAAACTAAAAATAAGCTGTTTGATAAGCTTATGAGCTTAACAGATTTGCTTATGAGCTTATTTTGGAGAAATAAGCTCAAACAAGCTCACAAGCTAAAACAAAAGCTAAAATAAGATGCTAATAAGCTAGAGCAACTCAAATGAAGCTAGAAGACACAAAGAAAACGATAAGCTAGAATAAGCAGATAAGCACTTATGACTCTTGTGTTGAAGAGCAGAAATGAGACAAAGTGAAGGCTTATTGCGACCCTACAAAACAAGCTTCAAAATAAAAACTTAAGCTTGGGACCTCAAGATGGCTAGGTCAGCTTCCCAAAGAACCAAGAATCACAAGCTATGACCAACTAATAAGCTCTGTGTGAGCTTATCAAGTTGGACTACTGGCCAACTGCCACAGGGCACCATTATCAGACAAGGGTCCAAAAGAAACTAGAAAATAAGCACTTTATAAGCTGATTAAAAATGAACTAGTATTTTTCTAATTAAGTTAAGCAACTAAACTTTAATATCCCAAAAGCTTTTAAGCTAAAACTCAATATTAAACACACACTAAAATTATCTATTTTATTCAAAGCGACCAAAATGAAAATTTTGACTTTTTAAGAAAAACACTAAGGTTGACTTTTATGAACTTGTGATCAATACTACTTACTGAATATGTAATATTAAGTTATATTAAGACTAATTTAAGCTAGATTACCAAGTTTTAAACGGCTATGATGAGTTTTACTCTTAAAATCTCAACAGTTAACTGTTATGGTGAAATTGAAACTGATTTTGACTTTTTACTGAATAAGCACTAGTTTTTCTTGTTTCTATGAGCTACTAAAACCAGATGTGACACATAATAACAACAAGCAACAACACTAATAACCTTTAACACAGTGAACACAACAAAACCAAACAGTCCTTAATATAACTGTTATGAAGATTTACACACTAAAACAGGTTTTTAAGCTAAGACATCTAGTAATTAACTTGTATTAACTATATTAAAACAGATTTACACTAAAATCAACAGTCTCTAAGCACTTATACTATAAAATGCAAATTACAAGAAATTGCTTACAAAATGAGTCTAAGCTCAGAACTGAGAACCAAGAACTTGTAAATACTTCCTATAGCTTCCCAAGAAGCACTAAACCAAGGCCATCCACAATCAACCCTGCTCCAGCTTCTTGATAACCTTCACCATGGATTTTTGATTTTTCAACTATTTATTTGGTATTTTTGGTATTTTTCTTTTTTTTACTTCTAAACTGCTTTTAAAGGTTACTAATAACTTGAATAAGCTATCTAGGAGCTTATGTGGTTTATCAGTTCAATACAATAACTAAAAACAACATTGGAACATTCACATGAGATTTTTGAAATTTGAAAATACACAAACAGAAATTGGAACTTGAACACTGAATTTTATTATTGAAAAGGATTCACAACACACTAAGGTTACTTAAAAAGATACTCAAAAGCTTTAAAATACACTGGAAACTTGAAATTAACTAAAACGACATAAGGAAACTAAATTTTCACTAGATATCTTGCTACATTGCTTCTCTCCTCTTTATAATGATCTCTTAAGCTCTTGTCGACATCTCTGATTGTATCCCACTTATTTCCAGCCATTGGATTGGTCAATATCATCAGAATCGTCCATTTGGATATTAGGCGCCAAAAAGTCTATAAGCAGGTTTCAATCAATTAAAGCTTCTTGGATGATTGTGAAGGTGGAGGAGGGTTGGTATACAACTTGGAGGACAGGTGGAAGGGAGTAGGAGCAAGTGGGATGAAAACTACCATGGTTTCTGGTTTTGGCGGGACAGAGAGGTAGGGGATGAACAGTGGCCGGTGTTTGACTTTTTGACCACAGGTATTAATAGAAGAGGGGGTTCACAATGGTTTTGACAGGGATCAAAATGGATATTGGCCTGGCTCAAGGGGGTTCAAGGGTCAAGGTCCAAGTGGTGGATTGGGCTAAGGTTGGGCCAGCTGGTATGGACTTGGGTTGGATTTGTGTTTTGGGTTTGATATTAAAAAGGGTGTCCGTTTGGTATAGATTAAACACAAGGACCAATTTTGCAATTTATCCAAACATGAGGGGCTGAACTTGTAATTTCTCCAAAGATATCAAAAGGACTAAACTTGACAAACTTTAATAGTACAAGGACTACTTTTGCATAAAATTCCATTTTTATAAATCCAAGGACTATTTTTGACATTTTTCAAACTTGAGGGACCTTGTCCGCCATTTGACCAAAGAATCATTCAAGGACCATTTTTAACAACTTAGAATATTTCAGGGACCTTGAATGATATTTTTCTTGATTTTGATATACCAGGGACTGGATTTGACAACTTTTGAAACTTGGGGGACTAAAACTGCCAATTTTGCAAACTTGATACGTTTTTCATCTGATTTTGATATTTTTGCATTTAAAACACATAAAACACTTGTTTGTGATATTTTCATCATTTTGATGCATTTCTGAGTGTTTTCAGATGATTTTGCAGTCTAGATGGTACAAAAATGATGAGTATTTAGACACTCATCAATCCCCCACACTAAGATATTGCTAGTCCCTAGCAATGTTTTAGATCTTTTAATGGATTTTAAAGAACTCTTTACCAAAAGCCATCACTTCTGGAGTAGCCAATTTTTTAAGTTCAAGTAAGAACCTTGGTACAATGATAACCAAATGATTTTGAGCAAATCACCAGCTTTTAACGGATTTGATTTGTCTTTACCAGAAGCCGTTTGCTTCTGGACTAGCCAACTCTTAGATAAATTATCAATATTATCTTTGGTGAGTCGATTACCAATTATGGCTTTTCCACTGCCTTTACCACAAGCCATAAACTTGCGGGCTAGCCAACTCTTCACTTGTTAAAGATATGGTGAGTTGAACACCATACAATTTTGGGCAAATTGCAAGCCATAAACGGATTTGAGAAATCTTTACCAAGAGCCGTTTGCTCCTGGATTAGCGAATCCTTATGTGGGTTAGACATGGCGGACGGATTACCATTTACCGAGTAAGTGAAAAACACTTACTCCAAAAAAAAATTTTTGGCCAAAAACGGGGGAATTGGGCGGTATAATTACATGATAAAATTCGTGAGAATTCCCCACCACACTTAGAAATGAATATTGCCCTCAATATTCAAAGTACCGGCGGTTATGCCGAAACATAGAACATAAAGGGA
>OU343221.1:203815689-203884932 GCA_910596185.1 Chrysanthemum makinoi
TTAACTTACGACTCCTAGTTAAATTGTACTAGTGTTGAATGATAAAATTTTGTTTTTTGTAAGTGTGAATAGTCACTAGTTGGTAGTTATTTGTACATTGTAGAATCACGACTATGCGACTAGAAGGACTCCTTGGTTTTATAAAAGTAGTCCAAAGGGAAAATAAGTTGCTTACCTAACTACAACTGATTAGTTGCCAAATTGATTTTTGCAAACAAGCTGCTAGTTGCCAGGATGAAATAAAAATGGATAATGGGATTACACAGCGAATAGTAAATACGTTAACATACAATGTTTCATACAGAAAACCTACTACATATTACGATTACTACATAATTATAAGTTTAATGGTTACATATTATATAACCATTTGATATACAGACATGTTAATACAAATAAACCGTAAAAACATTTATTAATATTTTGCGATATCTTTGTGTTTTGTTGATAACAAATATGTCTTAAGTATAAGTATAATATAATGTTATTTTTGTAAAGCATTTACATATAGCCATTTAATACAAAAATGTAGTAATTAATCATTTGTTGTAATAGTTTATTAGGATGGGTAAAATCACAACCCATGGATCATATCCATAACCCATGGTATTGACCCATACCCACAAGACTAGATACAATGTATTCATTAGATACATTGAATCTAAAAGAAAACCCATGGACCAACCCATAACCCATGACCCATAACCCAAAAACCCATGGGCAAGAGGATCCCACGGATCCCTAGGATTACACTAGACGGATCCCTTGTGGGAGGGATCCGTGGGATCGAGCGATGGCAGAATTTGCCTATAAATAGAGAGCCATTTCTTCATTCTAACTCACCCCTCTTCTTACTAAATCTCTCATATACTCTCATTCTCTTCTAACAAAAGATCACTTGATCTAGAGAGTTGTTTCTTTATTTCTTTAGTGATTCTCATATAGGTCCTTCTCTAAGGCGAGATCACGAGCATTCTACAAGTCATCCAAGCAAGGGGTCCTTGATTGATTTGTTCCTCCACAAGATTTACGTAGCAAAGATCTTGTATTTGATATTTCACATATTTGTTGTGTAATAGTCGTGTTGGTTTGGTCCACCGTGTTACGGATTCGGTATTTAGCTTTGGAAAAAGGTGTAAGCAACGTTGTGAAGGCTTCTCCGCCAAGTTGAAGGAGTTTGTTGACATAGTGCTTGAACTCTCGAGTAGGTGACTCGGGGGGTGGAGTAGGGCAAGGAAGGTGTCCTTGTAGCCGAACCACTATAATCGGTTGTGTCATTTCTATCCCTTTACTTTACTTTATTTACTTGCTTTATCATTAGATCAATACTTTCTCTACATCCAAAGATCTCACATTATCGAATCTAAAGTTTTGAAACTAACTTAAAATCGGCAAAACTATTCAACCCCCTTCTAGTTTTCCACAATTGGCATCAAGAGCTAAGTTTATAAAAGTTTTAAAGTAAAATTGTATTTTAAAAACTTTTCGATCACTATGGGTTCAGAAAATTATAAGGAAGGGCAATCTATGCAACGACCACCACTACTTGAAACTAATGGTTTTATATATTGGAAAAATAGATTTGAAACATATGTGAAGTCTAAAGATATTGATCTTTGGTACATTATTGTTGAAGGCGATTTTGAGGCTACCTCAAAAGATGATAAATGGAATTTAGTTAACATACCTCATGATAAACTAAATGATGAAATGAAGAAAAACTTTCTAAAAATAGTGAAGCAAAAATGGTTTTATATAATGCTTTACCCAAAAGGAATTCGAAAGAATTTCTATGCTTAAAACCTCTAAAGAAATTTGGAATTCTTTAGTTGTAACTCATCAAGGTAATCAACAAGTTAAAAATAATAAAATTGATTTATTTGTTCAACAATATGAACAATTTTCAATATCGGATGAGGAAACTATAGATCATTCATTTGCTAATTTTAATACTATTATTACATCTTTACAAGCACTTGATGAATCTTTTTCTAGTCGTAACCATGTTAGGAGATATCTAAGGGCACTTCCATCTAAGTGGAGATCCAAGGTGGCGGCGATCGAAGAGTCAAAAGATTTGACAATCCTCACCCTTGATGAACTCATAGGCAACTTAAAAGTCTGCGAGCTTGTCCTTGCTAAAGACTCCGAAGCCTCAAAGGTGAAAACACAAATCTCTTGCCCTTAAAGCCAAAAAGGCTTCAAGCGATGAAGAACTCCTCTTGGGATAGTGACGACGAGGAGTATGCTATGGCAGTAATGGACTTTAAAAAGTTCTTTAGAAGGAAGGGAAGATCGTCAAACAACGTATGGCGACAAGAAATTCGGAAAAGCAAAAGAAGGCGAAGCCAAGGGATGATCACGCTTGCTTTAAATGTGGGGACCCAAACCACTTTATTAGTAAGTGTCCCAAAACGGGATGATCAAATTGATGGCACATGGGGGAAGCTACGAGGAGGACGAAGAAATTTGTCTCATGGCAAATGGCGAGGTATGTCACGAATACTATAGTAGCTCATCACTGATGACGACTCATTGCATAATGAATATGACAAACTATGCAATATTAGCTTAAAACTAATTAACAAAAACAAGCTTTTGAAAAGTCAAAACCAACGTTTAGATAAAGAAGTCATAGAATTAAAAGCAAAACTGAAACGTCTAGAAAAGGGTAAAATAGCAAGTGGTGAATGTGAACTTTTCGTTCAACTTCAAACACTAGTTGATCAACTAGATTCTAAAATTGCTAGAATGAGTACGAATACTTTAGATATGATATTAGATAGTGTTAAAACCGGTAACAACCAAAAGGTTTAGGTATTCAACAACTTGATCCATCAACTAGTGAAAATAAAGAAACACAATTTGTTAAGGAACTAGAAAAACCAGCCCCTTGTTGTGGCGGATCCCACGGATCCCATAAAAAGGGAACCAGGCTAGTGTTAAGCCAGGGATGGGTCTGCTTTGTAGCAACAGTGGTAATAACGTAGCTTCTTCATCTAGAACTGATTTTGTTATAGTTAATAAGAAGAAACCAACTCATTTCACCACTAGACAACCACCTCCAAAATATAATCCTATTTTGCAAGAAACAAAGCTCCATCTTTTTCAAAACCTAATCCATCTAAGAGACCTAATAATGTTTACCGAGAGTAACCATCAAATGGGATGGAACCCAATATAAAAATGGTTTCCTTTTCAAAACTTTGCTCCATGGAATACATATTCACCTTATCCATACATGTCTAACATGAATGGAATGTTTAACACTAATGGACCCATGAACAAATGGGGACCAAACTTTTGAGTTAATTATTTTCTTAGGTGTGCTTAAAGGTCGACCTAGACCTGGATGAATGGGTCAAGGATAGCGGGTGCGAGGCATGACCGGCAATAGATCTATTCTCCACATATGAATCCTTCAATGGAGGTAATGTGGTGTTTGGAAATAGGAAAAGTAAAATCATCGGTAAAGGTACGATTTCTAACAAATCTCTAACCATTAACGATGTGTGTCACATAGAAAACCTAAACTTTAACCTCTTAAGTATAGGACAAATATGTGATAAAAAGTGCAATGTACTTTTTACCAAAACCGGTAGTAAGATATTAAAAATGGCATAACCATAGGAAGAGGAATTAGGAAACATGGAGTCTATGTCATTAAAATGGTAATGAACCTAAAGACAAACTATGTCTTACCTCTATGGATGATACTTCGACCTTATGGCATCGAAGATTGGGTCATGCCAATATCGACTTTTCAATTATCATCCAAAGATCTAGTAAGAGATCTACCTAAGTTAAAATATGAACATCACTTTTTGTGATGCTTGTAATGTAGGAAAACAAGTCCATTCTAGTCATAAAGCTAAAAACATGGTGTCAACAACTAAGTGTCTAGAATTACTACATATGGATTTATTTGGTCCATCCGCTATCCAAAGTTATGGAGGCAACTACTACACTTTGGTCATAGTGGATGATTACTCTAGGTACACATGGACAAAATTCTTAAAGAACAAAACGGAAACCTTTAATTATTTTGAAATATTAAGCAAAAAAATCCAAAGACAACTAGGAAGTCCTATAGTGTCTATTAGGACGGATCATGGTAGGAATTCGATAATGAAGTGCAATTCGGAGCTTTTTGTGACGCTAATGGTATTACTCACAACTTCCGGCTCCACACTCCACAATCGAATGGGGTAGTTAAAAGAAAGAATAGAACCCTACAAGAAATGAGTCGCACCATGCTTAATGAGCAATCCATACCTCAAAAGTTTTGGTGCAATGCCGTTGATACTTCAGCGTACATACTCAATCGAGTCTTAATTAGACCAATCTTAGGTAAAACTCCATACGAGTTACTCCGGGGCAAAAAGCCTACGTTAGATCACTTTAGAGTCTTTGGTAGCAAATGTTTTATTCTTAACACTAAAGATTACCTTACAAAATTTGATCCTAAATCAACCGAAGGTATCTGTCTAGGTTACTCTCCAATATAGCAAGCTACGTCATATTAAACAAAGAAACAATGAAGGTAGAAGAGTCATTAAATATAAAATTTGATGAAAGTCCACCCAAACCCTCTCCACCTCTTGTCGATGACGAGATTATAGAAAGTGAAGCTATAGTAATAAAGAAAAGATAAATGAAGAAGAAGAACCTTTAAATGATGAAGTCATAAACATTAAAGTCCAATCACCAGTAGATAAGGTCATAGGAAAGCTAAATGAAAGAACATTAAGGTCTCAAGTTCAAAACCAAAGTAGCTTATTTTGTTTTGTTTCAACCATAGAACCTAAGAATACACAAGAAGCCATAAAAGATGAAGGTTGGGTAATGGCTATGCAAGAAGAACTAAATCAATTTGTTTCTAATGATGTTTGGACACTTGTCCTCCACCTAGTAATCAAACCATAATAGGAACCAAATGGGTTTATAAAAACAAATTAGATGCAAACGGATTAGTGTCTAGAAACAAGGCTAGACTCGTTGCCCAAGGGTATAACCAACAAGAAGGAATAGACTTTGATGAGACCTATGCCCCGTGGCTAGATTAGAGTCTATAAGACTTCTGCGTATGCTTGTGCTAATGATCTAAAGCTTTATCAAATGGATGTCAAAAGTGCTTTTCTAAATGGTTTTATTAATGAAGAAGTATATGTAGCTCAACCTCAGGGCTTCATCGATTTTGAAAAACCTAAACATGTGTATAAATTAAAGAAAGCCCTTTTTGGTCTTAAACAAGCTCCAAAAGCTTGGTATGATAGACTCAAGTCATTTTAATTAAACACAACTATACCATGGGGTTAGTTGACAACACACTTTTACTAAGAAAAGAGAGTCACATATAATCATAGTTCAAATATATGTAGATGATATTATATTTGGATCCACTTGTCAAGACATGTGTGATGATTTCTCTAAAATCATGCATGACGAGTTCGAGATGAGTATGATGGGAGAACTTAGTTTCTTTCTTGGTCTACAAATCAAACAAGTAGAAGATGGTATCTTCTTTAATCAATCTAAATACATAAAAGAGATGTTAAATAAATTCGGTCTAGAAGAGTCGAAACCAATTAGGACACCAATGTCATCCGACACCAAACTCACAAAAGATGAAGACGGAGAATCCGTAGATAATACTAAATATCATGGCATGATTGGTAGTCTTCTCTACCTCACGGCTAGTAGGCCGGATATCATGTTTAGTGTTTGCTTTTGTGCTAGGTTTCAAGAAGACCCTAAAACATCACACCTAGAAGCCGTAAAAGAATATTTAGATATATTAAGGGTACAACACAATTAGGATTATGGTATCCTAAGGGCACGGGAGTAGAAACAATTATTGTATATGCAGATTCGACCATGCGGTGATTATGTTGATAGAAAAAGTACAAGTGGGGTATGTACTTTTATGGGATGTTGTTTAACATCTTGGTTTTCAAAGAAACAAACGATATTAGCAATATCAACAAGAAGAATGCGTCTCCGGCCGAAGCATGCCAACAAGCACTATGGATGAAACAAGCGTTAGTTGACTACGACATTCATCTTAGTGACATAGCCATTCTATGTGACAACAAAGGTGCCATAGATTTAAGCAAGAATATGGTATTACATTCTCGCACAAAGCATATAGAGATTGTCATCACTTCTTAGAGACAATGTTCAAAAGGGAACATCTCTATTGAGAAGGTAGCATCCGAAGACAACATAGCCGGCGTCCTCACCAAACCGTTGAAGCAGGAACAATTCAACCTACTTCGTCTTGGTCTTGGTTTAATGGAACAAACGTTAATTAATTTTTGACTCTACAAGGTATGTAAACACTAGCCTTCTTCTTTCTGAGTCTAGGATCTCTATTTCACGCACAACTCACAAACAATACGGGAATTTTCAAAACCCAAGATAAGTTTTTACTTATAACTCATATTTTTCTTCAAAGACATAATTACATACACATCTTCTTTTCAAAGAATAAACGATTTTATTTACAAATGGAAACCTCTTTTGGAATGTTTTCTAAAATGATACTTCTTCCCGTATCAATTTCACAAAAGCAATTTCTCACGTCTAGGACAAATCGCTTTTCATTATTAATACAAAGTAAAAACCCGTTTTCATTGCATCTCATGTCTTTTGAATGCTAAAGGGACACATAACTAATATGTGTTTTCGGGTACATTCATTTAAGCAACAATGAATTAGGAGCATTGATAACACAAAATTATGTACTCATGTACTAAATATGTGTTTTCGGGTTATCTCACATAATATTATGCTTTTCCACTTCTAGTTTATTTTTCTTTTCTTCTTAGGAGTCGAGATAACCGCAACTCCAAATAGTTTGCATATAGGCACACACTAGGCAAAAATGTTTCTAAAAAGGAAAATTTTGCACGAATCACCGAACCCACGGATCCCGGCCTTATCTTGGGCCGGATCCCCAAGGGAAGGATCCGTGGGATCCGTGAGGACAGCTTTTTTACCTTCTATTTTCTCACTTTGGATGAAAAATCAACATTTGTTTTATTTTTTGGAGTATGTTCTTTAATGCTTGTGTTCTCATGATCACATGCCTTAAATTCATATCTAATCATTAGATTTTAATCTACATTTTGGGTCAAGCATTCATTACAATGCATTGTTTTTCTATATATAGAACTCCCAAAATGCTTGCATA
This sequence comes from Chrysanthemum makinoi, assembly GCA_910596185.1. Taxonomy (NCBI): domain Eukaryota; kingdom Viridiplantae; phylum Streptophyta; class Magnoliopsida; order Asterales; family Asteraceae; genus Chrysanthemum; species Chrysanthemum makinoi. The sequence continues at coordinate 203,822,885 of OU343221.1, forward strand.
TTCATCTCATCTTCACAAACAAACAACACCATGTCATTCACTAGCTCTTACAACTTAGATGAATCACCTAGTACAAACAATCCTCATCATGAAACCCAAACTTTGTACTACCACCTTCCAAAATACCATAATCAAACTCTAGGATATCTGCACGGATTAGCATCCGATCTTGTTGTTTAGGAAAACCATCATCAAATGGCTCATCACCATCAAATAACTCACCACAAGATGCTTCCATTATAGCACCTCTTTCATCACCAACAAGTACACCATCTTCATCACCTAAAGTCACTCTTTTTGAACTCCTTACGACTCCAACAAGATCTCAACAACCAAAACAAAAAGAAATAGCCTTTTTCACACCTCCCACTTCTCCAAACACAATATTCAATGATCTTGAAACATCACCACCATTAGCTCCCATTAAACTACAAGAACATCTAGGTTCTTTTCCACCACCACTTCCAAACATTCCGGACTTTGATCCATATTTTCCTATTTTTCCACCACATATTCCGCTCACTCACAAATCAAAACAACCCGGAAAACTTTCGCACTCATTACCCACATCACTTACATTGTGAACATTGCCAATCCACTAGGGAAATTGCAATAGAAGTTAGGGAAGAAATGCGATTCATACTCAACCTCATCCTTGATCGCATCAATACCATTACTCATCAAAACCTCCATCCATAACCTTATGCAAGCATGGACGGAATCATTACTACTATTTTTCTACTATTAGTACTTTTATTTTGAGTCATTTTCAAGAACAAGTCTTGTTCTTATTTTTACATGCTTGTAGGTGGCATAAATACCACTACACTTTGTTGTTTTATTACAAGGCCTTGTTTACATACCTTGGCTCCCAATCTTGATTCTCGTCAATCACAAGATTATTTAAGCATGTTACTAACCTTTCTCTTTGTAGGATTTTTTATATTTTTCTTCACTTGGCCCCCAAACTAGGGGAGCTACCGTCAAGGGGAGTAAGCGATCGTGGACCATTTTTTTCCACACTTTTATTTCTTGAAGGGTTAACTTTTGTTTCGACAAAAGGGGAGAAGAAGTAAAACTTAGGGGCTTTCAAAACATACATCTATTCTTAAGTTTTACTTATCATAACATTATGTTTTGTCATCAACAAAAAGGGGGAGATTGTTAATACAAATAAACCGTAAAACGTTTATTAATATTTTGCGATCTCTTTGTGTTTTGTTGATAACAAATATAATGTTATCTTAAGTACAATTATAAGGATACATGTTATTTTGTAAAGCATTTACATATAGCCATCTAATACAAAAATGTTATAATTAATCATTTGTTGCAATAGTTTATTAGGATGGGTAAAAATCACAACCCATGGTATTGACCCATACCCACAAGACTAGATACAATGTACTCATTAGATACGTTGAATCTAAGAGAATACCCATGGACCAACCCATGACCCATAACCAAAAAACCCATGGGCAAAGAGGAGCGTACCACGGATCCCTAGGATTACACTAGACGGATCCCTTGTGGGAGGGATCCGTGGGATCCGGGGAACAGTGGCAAAATTTGCCTATAAATAGAGAGCCATTTCTTCATTCTAACTCACCCTTTTTCTTACTAATTCTCTCATATACTTTCTCATATCTTAACAAAAGATCACTTGATCTAGAGTACTTCTTTCTTTTTCTTTGTGATTCTCATATAGGTCCTTCTCTAAGGCGAGATCACGAGCATTCTACAAGTCATCCAAGCAAGGGGTCATTGATTGATTTGTTCCCTCAAGATTTACGTAAGATCTTGTATTTGATATTTCACATATTTGTTGTGTAATAGTCGTGTTGGTTTGGTCCACGTGTTCTGGGACTCATTTAGCTTTGTACGGAAAAGGTGTAAGCAACGTTGTGAAGGCTTCTCCGCCAAGTTGAAGGAGTTTGTTGACATAGTGCTTGAACTCTCGCGTAGGTGACTCGGGGAGTGGAGTAGGGCAAGGAAGGTATCCTTGTAGCCGAACCACTATAAATCGGTTGTGTCATTTCTATCCCTTTGCTTTACTTTATTTACTTGCTTTATCATTAGATCTATACTTTCTCTACATCCATAAGATCTCACATATTATCGAATCTAAAGTTTTTGAAACTAACTTAAAATCGGCAAAACTATTAAACCCCCTTCTAGTTTTCCACAAGACACACCAAACTTTCTGTACAAAAATTTAATTGACACGGGGTATTCAACCCATGCATAAAACTACAACCACTAAAACAAGTCTACTTGTTTTGTGTGAGGAAGATCGGGGAGTTTCCAGCGACTTCTATGAACTCCCAATTCTTCTTGATATTATCATAACCATCGTCCACCATCATTGGCCCTGATATACATTTTCTTTAGCGACGTGGAACAAGCAAGTATAAACTTTATAATGTGTAATTTATTCTCTGATCTAGGTAAGGATCGAAAAAGCATATTCTGAATCTGCCCATGGCTGAATGTGGTTGTGTTTGAATCTAATGAAACTTGTTCCAAAGGTAAAACACTAAGCGTGTGTGCATCCTGGAAAATCAAATAGTATTGAGATACAAAACATGCCAATTCTGGATGTTTATTTGATCGTATGAAATAAAGTATTACACTTACTCCGGTTTCCACATTTTCAAGTTTGGAGATCATGAATCATTTGGACAATGAGTGACGATAACAGTTGTCGCCAAAATCAACTCCTTTTAGATTTAGATTAACGAGGGATACAAACGGCAAAGGGACATTCATCCTGGAATTACCATCACGCATCAACTATAACAGATCGACTTTTAGGTTAGTTTTAAATATTAAATGTCGTTAGAGTTACACATATCTTTAACATTGTAAAATTAGAAGTGTAAAACTCAAAACGGTCTTACCGTGCAATCGTCAAAATCTAATGTAAGGGTCTCAAGAGATGGAAGTCTTGTCAGGTGAAAGATATCGGATGCTATGATTGTCGTGACAGCATTCGAAATATCGAATGCCAAATGTAACTTCTTCAAATTCCTAAGACTTACAAGATTCCATAGTCTCATCCCGTTTGTACTCTCAACATCCACTCTAAGAGACACAAGTAAGGGACAACCAGCAATTAAATCCCAAACTGTACCGGTTAGAAAATTGACTAAACACAATTCTAAGCTCAGTAAATTTGGAAAATTAGTAAAACACACCAAACTCGGAATAGCACAACAATGAATTTCTAGATATTTCAATTCCATACGAGAGTAAAGTTGGGATGGCAATGTAACTGGTTGTCCATACCATTTTCTAATTGTCATGTCCTCAATTCCTTGCAGTGCCAAAAGTATAAGCCAATCACGAATCTCTTCATAATTCAAGTCTTCCATTCCAGACAACGGTTTGGGATCTACGGAGAAGACAACCTTTTTTATGGGACCCGTAAGCTGATTTAATAGTCTAGTAACATGCCTCCCATCAAACTTATATGTTAAATAATAAAAGAAATCCTCATCAATTATGACTTCGGTGAGCAAAGTCCACTTAAACCTCTAGTTTGTAGATAAAGTAGAGGTGCTCACCTCTTCTTTTATTGGCAACCGATTCAAAATGTTACCGATCACTATATCGGCATGTTTGCTAATATAATCTCTCATATTGGTGTTAACATTAGCTCGAAGCGACATGGTTTCAAGGAAATTTTGTTGGTTTTGAATTCTTGACAGGAGCCTTTGGATGAGGTTTTTTGATTTGGTGAGGAATGGGGGTGGTTATTATGATCATTAAATGTGGTTGTTTGGTTTGGATTTCCTTCGCCAAGATACAAGCTTTTCAAATTTGGTCCCTAAAATATTACGTAGTGGTATATTTTAGTAAGCCATGGTAATATCAGATGGCTGACATACGCGCAAAACTAAGGTAGTGCCTTCCAATAAAATATTTAGAAAACATAAGGGAAAACCTATTACACGATCAGTGCGTGGCGTGTCATGCCGAGTCGGGTCCAATTTAACACAAGTATGTTAATAAAACGATAAATTCAAACTGTTTATAATTAAGTCAATATAATTGCCTAATTGTTAATACCTTCGACTACATTTTTATATCAACGTACGAAACTATTTTATAGACCATCACTTATTCAAAAAATCAACGTCTTCACTTTGGCGTAAGCATAACGGACATCGGAGGTTATCGGATGTGTAGAGTTAAATTCATTTGAGTTGATTATTTTGAGCTATATACGACATTTCTAAGCGTAAAAATGCTACTGCTTTTAAGCTCGATTACTTAAATTAAATATCTCAAATCATAAAATGAATTGGTTGTATACTTACATTTAGTTATTTTACTACCCTTTATTTATTTTACTACGCTAGTAAAGCTGAATTGGTTGTATACTTACAACTGCTAGTAATATGCTTACAATACACTAGCTATTTTAATTCTTTATGGTATAGAACATCAACGAAGCGATGCCCAGTCGTTAATACTTGTTGTGCATGGCGTGTTTGTCTTTGCGGGTGTGTAGTCTGCTTGATACTATCTGTTGCCCTTGTGTAGGTGTTGCTCTTACTATTCGGGCCTGAATAGGCACATAGTCGTTTAGTCTTTGCTAGTATTAAACTTACAACTGCTAGTTATATTGTACTAGTGTTGAATGGTAAATCTGTTTTTTGTAAGTGTGCATAGTCACTAGTTGGTAGTTATTAGTAGATTGTAGAATACAAATTGTAACAACTAGAAGGACTCCTTGGTTTATAAAAGTAGTCCATAGGGAAAAAGTTGCCCTACGTTACAGCATTAGTTGCCAAATTGATTTTGAAACAAGCTGCTAGTTGCGATTAAATAAACATGCATAATGGGATTAAGAGCAGAGGAAATAGTAAATACGTTGACATACAACGTTTCATCAGAAAACCTACTACATATTACGATTACTACATAATTATAAGTTTAATGGTTACATATTATATAACCACTTGCTTTATAACATTCAGCGATACCTTGAAAAAGCTAACCCCATGCTTCCTTCCATACAGAGACAGTGTACTAAAACCACAAAGCTTCATTTCCATTAGCATGATCCCTAACCTGGCGAAAAACCTATGAACATGATATAATGGTAAGTTAAAATAAAAAACATGAATAGATATGGTAAATAAAAATAAAACATACTATACGGCCGCAGGCTGATTTAACAAAGAAGAGATTCTTTGTATCTGGCGATGTAGAAGATCCGCATCTCCTAACATTCCCATCAGGACAAATAATTCAAGTTCTTTGTTGTACACAAAACCGAGTGAATGATTGTCGTTGTACGCTTCCACTATTGGAGCCTGATCCTTTGTAAACCCAAACAAACGAACCAAAAATAGGGTAGGGATGGCGAATAGGCTTCTAAATGATCTTATGGAAGAACCATTCACGTCCAACAATCATCCGCAAAACAATGGAATATCTTCACCATGATCATCCAAAATCACTAGAGGTTCCAAGATCGAAAACATTGAATGAAACTGGGAGTTCATTTTTTTTAAATATCTTGGTAGGACTATAACTTTAAATTGGTGGTTACCAAATCAAAAAATCAACATATAAATCTTGTAAATAACAGTCTCATTAGTTAACTTTTTCACTCCTGTCCATAGATAAAAGGACCTACAACTACATGACTTTTACGTTTCAATTTGATAGTTTCACGAGGGGGTGGAAATTTTCAAGGCGCGTCCACCTTAACGAGTTCAAAGAAAAAACAGATACATACGAAACCACTTTGGAAAACAGGATAGGAGACCTTCACGATCGTCGGGTCAAGAGTGTCCGGACGGACGCCAAAACCAAAACAAATCTTTTGACATTAAATTTGATGCGTGTAAGCGGACAAATCTGCAAGTGATTTTTTGATTGTGGGTTCCAAATACGAGACATTAGATTAGAAGCATACACAAAACACGAAAGACCATTAGAATTGCCAACTGCAATCATAGATGAAAGCATTAAATCGTATGAAGTTGGTAGCAATAAATTTGTTCATCTAAAGCTAACATAAAACCTTGGTGACCCATATCGAATGTTAGGGTAAAAAAATACTCATCATTACGACGAACAGTAATTAAAGATGAAGCTTCCACAATCTATACTAGCCTTCCATAACTTGCAAACCTCTCGTTGCTGGGTATAGACTTAGGAGGTAGCCTACGGATGATATCTAGTTGAACATCGATTGGGATATTGTCAGACATTTTGTTAAACAAAAGCAGAAAGATTGGGATAAAGATATGAAGTGAATAGACCAAAAGAAGAAAGAAAGATTTTGTTAAACAAAATAAGAAAGATTTGTATTGAAGAAAAAGATTGGGAACAGAAGACATTAATGGACATGTACCGTGATATACTTTTGGGCAACCAAATATTATATTTTGCTATATACCAAATATTAATAAAGTATACATAACCCATATAGAAGTGGTTTGCAAACCATAGGCCTTTTTTGTATGTGGTTGGATTACAAAAGAAATGTCGTTGAGTTAAAAAAATATAATAATCGACTAATATATAACACAAGTAAAAATACCTATAGTAAAAGTTGAAAGAAAAAGACTTCACAAGTGAACATTTGACAATAATTATGGGTCAAACGGACATTAAGGATCGTACCTTAAAAGACGGCTATCAATTTGTGTATTCAACCTTGTGTTCGGAAGTATTCAAGCATCTGTTCACGGTAAGCTACTTATTTGTTTTGAAGAGGGTCGTCTACTTCAGAGGCGGTTATGGAGCAATCTGTACAAAATAATACACACCCATACTCCGTCGCCGTATAAGTCGATTGTTGTGGGACTTTTGGACGGTATGTGATTATATAATCCCCTGGTGATATGCCCATGCGGTACCCCAACCTTTGTTAGGTACAATTTAAGTTGTGTTTGTAACTTTCTCTTCAAACCTCGCCACCACCGTTACCTCTTAGGCTGACCCGAGAGAGTCATAAGGTAAACAACGATGCGGATATGGAACCTGTGCCAGAGTACCCGATGATTTCGGTTTCATTCACGGGAAACTACACGATATATAAAACAAATGCGAGAATATTATAGTACATTTATAAGCTGTAGTGTTATGCGGTAAGATGCATAAGCCCGACCTTTTCAACATCTCGACAAGCCACAGGGTATGTTGTGCCATCTGAATAAGTGGTAGGCATTTTTCCATCTAGGATTTGAGTCAGAAATTACACCACTGCTTAAGCCAATCATCGGTGGTCTAAACAACCACATCAAATCAACCCATACATCCAAGTGCTGCGGGCATATAAAAAATGCGTCAAGCGCCCTTTTAGGCGAAAATAGTAGATATAAACTTCTTGGCTACTTGAAAAAGCAAGATAAGATATAAAAGCTTAAAGGTTAGAAGTACTTGTATGCTAGAGAAAATCAATTCAAACAATACCTTAAAATATCATAGAAGAAGTCTAACAAGCTATAGTTGCTCCATTTGCAAATCAATATCTCACATTCAGAACACCATTCCTCCTAAATATATCTAGAGTATGAAACAAGATATAATAATCAATACCGAGCCTGATTCACATGTTTTTTAGCAGAAAATAATTGCATCAAATTAAGAAATTTACAAAACACGAATTTCGGTTTAGGGTGATAACCCTAATTTTGACTTTCATCAAGGGAACAACCACAATTGCAAATTTAACTAAAATTACAGATTAAATCGAAGATAAAACACATTAAGTAGATAATAATAAAAGATTGTGTTTGGATACGATCAATTTTGAGAGGATTCATTTTTTGACACTTAAGTAGATAATAATAAAATATTTCTTCGGTGATTTGAATTTTTGTAACAAGAACAAACCCTTTGCACAAGAAGGTTCAATTGTGTGGTGGTGCCGCCGGATGGTGGTGGTGTGTGTGGTGGTGCCGCCAGATCGTGGTGGCGTCGGGTTGTGATTGGTGGTTGTGGTGGTGTTAGTTGTGATGGTTTATGTGGAGGACAAGAGGTGTGTGAGTCAGTGTTTTTGTGTGAGCGTTTGATTTTTTTTTTTAATTTAAAATGTAAAATGACCAAAGTATCCTCGTGTATAAATACAAGTTGCCAAAAAATATAAAGATGCCCAAAAAACAATACCTTGCAATACATGACATATACTTTCAAAATACGTAATTGTGTCATAAGTTGTCGGCCACGTGGCAGCCCCTGGTTGGGTCCAAGAAAATCGGTGGGCAACCGGTTTAGTTTCAAATTAAAAAAAGGCGTGGTCCGAAAAGTGATAAGCCTCAGGGCACCTGGTCTATTTGCCTCATTTTCCCATTTAAAAATTGCATATTTACTCAAACATGCTTTAAATATATTGTACATTATGCATTCATTGGTTGTACAATGGCTATATATGAAACTAATTATGAAAGTAGGGAAAAATATGAACTCCTCCCGCTTTTTAAAATCTGTAAAAGTTAATATATAACTTGTAGTTTTTTAGCTTGTGGTTCGAACATAGTAATGTCGAATCAAATAAAAAAGGCTAAGTGTAATGAAGAGCATACATGACCGCGGTCACCACTGCCACATCAGTGTCAATTCAAATTTTTTTCTCTACAACCAAATTTACAACCAACTAGTGTGATAAAACGACCGCGGCCATCACCAAAATATACCCCACTTAAATACATATATCCCCCAACAAAACACGCACTAAAAAAAGGAGAAAAAAAATAGGTTAAATATATGACCAAGTCCTTCACATTTCAATTTCAACTATGACCATGACAATGATTGTGGTCCTGTAATAGTCACAGGTGCGTCTTGCATGCCAAGGCGGCACACATGATCACAACTATGACCATGTAATAGATTTTACAATCTTATCATATGGTTAAGATCGAAATCCTATTATTATTTATTAATATCTTTACGTAAAATCAAATAGGTTATTATTCGTAACATCGTAAAATCATAAAATTTTATTTTAATGTAAGATCACAGTATATGAAAGACGACAACAACAACAACAACATACCTAATCCCGCTGAGGCAGGGTATGAGAGAGGTAAAATGTAGACAGATCATACATTCATACCCCTATCCCAGGATAGACCCGGGAGTAGAGAGACTGATTCCAACGAAACCTCTGGCAAGTGCAGGTGTGCGGGTGAGAAATAAAAGAAAAGAGAGGTGAGAGCAAAAGGTAGTAAACAACATGCAAGAACAGGTAAAAGATAGCAGGCAAAACAAACAAAGCTCGCAAACAAGCATAACAAAGCAGATACAAAAACAAGAAACCCGAAGAAAGAACCAAGCAAAAAGCACAAAAGCAAAGGTCAAACAAAAGGAGCCGAGGCACAAACAGCAGACAAACCAAAGGACAACACACTATATGAAAGACATACTGTAATTGTTGAGTTTATGATATATAAAATACAATAAAACATAAAGACATCAAGAGTACACAGCGGAAGACTTAAAGATCATAACAAATAAATTAATTAACTGAAAGTATGCGTAACGTACCTCTTGCGAATGTCAAATCCCTCGAGCAAAGCAAAACAACCCTCGAGTAAAGCAAAACAAAGAAGTACTTATTGGTGTAAGAATAATGTCTTACAACCACGTTCTTGTACACACGAATTAACCAACGAATCAAGCGATTGCTAGATCTAACACAAGTCCTCGTTTAAGCAAAACGAAACCGAACTCCCTTACTTGGGGTGCTCGGCCGAATTAAGGACAAAGAGAGGAGAGGAGAGATCTAGGGTTAATTCAATGCACACGTGTATTTGAAACCCTAGAACCTAATCCTCTATTTATACAAGTAGGTAAACTTAGGGAACAAGTTTGTGAATTAGGCTTTGTATAAGCCCTATGGCCGGCCACCAATGAAAGCCCAAAGCCCAATCCATAACTTTTCCAAGTTTTCCATTTCTAGTCCTTCTCTTTTCATTTAACGGTCGTTAGTCATTTTTCCGTTAAATACTTAACGATCGTTAACTGGATTTAATGTGTAATAATGTCGTAAACATAAACATTAATTATTAACTTTAATTCTCATTAAGCTAATGTGTGCAATCCGTGGTCACGAGTTGAATCGGACATTCACATGTTTGTAAATATATACATTTCAACGGCTCCTTGGATATGTTTACAAAACGTGAAATGACATTGGTTAGCGTCTAGCAACACGCCAATGCCCCGGTACAACTCGTGTATGGTTTTCCGGAGAAAAACCAAGTTTGATGATTCATCATCATATTCATCCTTTTGTTTCTAATACTATGTTAATAAGAATATGGATCTCACTCATTTCTTAATTAACTATTCCGTTTCTCGCTTTATGTGATTGATTAAGATTACCAATTCTTCTGAACATATTCCAGAAGACCTTGGGCATGGCCATGCAAACATCTTAACAACCCTACGAGGGGCCCAATAGTATTATACTTCAAAATAAATTTGAAGGAAACAAATCCCATTTTGACTACAAGCAGGATTCATAAATTTCGCAACACTTCGGAAAACAACCCTTATAACTACCATTCGTTATAGCGTTAGATTGCTTCACAGAAATGCACTACATCCATGACATATCTCTTGCATCTCAAGTCAGAGGATAAATATTCATGATATACTTAATGACTAAGATCCATAAAGTATCATCATGTGGGTGGGATAAGTCCTATACTCAATTCATTGAATATCATCCGAAATTAGTCATGCTACGCATCAATATACTTTCAAGTATATTCTAACTAATACTCCGATTTGTCTTAATTCAATATCATTCCCATGTTATTGATCGACAACGGACTATTTAGAATAACTTAAGTTATTCAAGGATTTAAACATGCAAACACAGGACACAATATTATAAATGAAATTAAACATATACCGTACTTTAATTCATTATAAATAATAATTGTTTAACATCCTTTATCCAAATACTAAATAGATCAATGCATGATAATACTAGTTAATGAATTTTGCCACAAGTCATGAAAATCATACTTGTTGACAAGGCATAATTTCAATTAACTTTGATCTATAGGAATTTTGAGAATACTTATTTCAAAATTCAATAAGTGAATTTCTTGTATATGTTTACACATATCTTGATATTGTCATATCATTCCATAAGGTGCGTGATAACCTGAACCACTTTTATATGACAATCATCTTTCAAAACTTTTAAAGTTTAAAGTATTCTTTATTCTTTAATGTATAATGCAACTATGCTCTTAGTTGAGCATAACTAGTCAACATGGTCATCATCAAGGATACCATGACTAGATATGAGTGTCATCTCAATTATACTAGCATCATTGTGTACAACAATATGCTCTTTAAATATCCGTAAACTTTTGAACAGTTATAGTGTAATGTTGGTGCCTACCAAAACTCAAGTTTGTTGGCAATGACAATTATGAAACAATTGTCATATAATCATCCATATAATCTAGGAGCATCTCAGTTGTGGAATGTGATTCTAAATCCAAACATATTCCTTTAAAATATTTATTACACTAACAACTTTCAATGTTGTCAAATCATCTTGTAATCAAGCATGACACAACAACTTTATACACAACATGATGTTCATGATGAATCTTCAAGTTAAACTTTAAGATCTTATCTATCTTGTCAAAGATATGTATTCATCATGTTCTTTTTGACTCATTTATTTACCGCATATGTTTATAATAATAAACATATATTCCAAGGTTATATATCTTATTTCCAAATCTTACAAGCGAAGTTTCATTCCCAACTAAAACTTAATTTAAGTGGAATGTAGTTGCCCATACAACATATAAGATTTAAGATAAATAAATAATACTCCCACTAGCTTTCAGGAATACTTATGAGCAATCTTATTTTAATTATTAAATCAAACATTGATTTAATATTAAACATAAGAATCATATCCTAGATGCATGCATATATCCATTCATGGATTCTTGCAGTTTGTACATATTCAAAGATTATTTGAAATCATAAAACTACTTTGTATTACTTATCGTCCTCGCAAAAATAATTTCACAACAAAAGTTTTGACATTCATTGTCAAAATTTCATATCAATGAAACTAAGTATGACAATTATAATCTTTATACTTTTATTTAATGTATCTAGAAAGAATATTCAATCATAGTTAATTGCTTAAATATGATTAATATTATTATCACTAGACATGCATTAAATATGTGTACAATATTGTCCATATGATTTCTACATGAAGATTTAAACCACTAGGGTTTCCATCCTTTGAAGAAAATCATCTTCATTTAGATAAACCAAGTATCTAAAATTGATTATATTTATGGACAGCATCTCAACATTCATAGTATGATTGCTTTACCACAATTCAACATTTGGTAAATTCATCATCATGATTAACAGGCTTACCATGATCCTGTAACTCATAATCCTCAGCATATTAAATATCTGAGATATCCTTACGGATCTATGAATGACAATTCCATCATATTAAGGTCTATCATTTTCATGTTTAGCCTCATCATGATATTTGCTAGTGCATTTTAGAAGATTGTGTATTTTGTAATTCAATCTTTCAAGATCTAAACAAAAACTCCCACTTGCCTTTAACAATTTAAAGATTACCTTTAAATAGTTTAGTAAGTAGAGCAACAATACATTGTTCTCTTTAGGGATATTACAAAAACATTGTGAGTTCTAACATTAGTTTGTTACAACTCACTCTATAAGTAGTTTAACAAATTCTGAACTTCATTTATAAGACTTAATGTGATTCATCACATTCCATAAACAAATGGTGTCTTATCAATCTTCTAGGTTGGAGTCTTATTGAGTATATTCAATCTATACTCAATCTACTAACCTTGAAAACTTTTGGAAGAAACTATTGTTATCTTGAATCAAATAATGCCAACAGATTTTGATTCTTCTAACAGAACATACCATAAAACTATGGTATTTCCTTAGAATTAATATTGTAAGAAAATCTAACAATATTTTAGATAACCATCTACTCTATGGATTACCTATTTACCAACAAAGTAAAACTTAATGGTACAATAGAATTACCAAGTCAATTGCATGCATTATAACACAAGTAATTTTGACCAAGTCAAAACACATATCAGTTATAATCCCACTATACGTTATAAGTCATTGATCAACTCATTGACTTCATGCATATGTCTTAAAACATAGCAAGTTAACGTCTTACTTTATATTGTAAGTCTTGTATTAAAAGACTTCATGTTTGTGACTTTACAAAATCATAAACATTTATAATTAAAGTAATTATGAACACCACCTCGGGTTTCAATTCATATTTCAAGTTAATATTTACTACATATATTTAAGTCATTCAACGAATACTCAAATTCAATGTAGTATTAGATTACTTCATTTAATTATGTCATTTCATGAAATGTTCCATGTAAGAAACTGCAGAATCATCCATGCTCATTCTCACGACACGTGGATATTTTACCTTGGGCTACAATCTAGTTCACGTTCTCACGTAACATAAATTGTAACTACAAGTGTTTCTTAAATATTGAATGACATAAATATTTAAAATAAAATAGTCTTTGTTATCATCTTGACACATGTTCTTAATAGGGCAATCATACATATATAAATGTATACTTCCTATTAGAACGTTATTCTCTTACTTTTCAGTCAAGAGAATTCATTTAAATCACATTAATATGTATTGTACCTTGCACACAATAAAGATTTCTCCCACTTGTGCATGGAACAATATCATGTAGCATATAAACAACACGATCCACGTTCGTTTATTTGATTAATATGATTTGTGTCATAGATATAACTAGTAGATATAGGACTATATTGATTTGCAAGGAAACGCACATGACAATCCTTAAAAACCATAAGTGCCTACAATTGGAAAGTAATTATCTTTGAAGATAATCACGGGTTACTACACGGAAATAAGGCTTGTAGCTCCCACTGAATTAGAAATCATTAAAACAACTTCTTATTCAGTTAATGCAACACAAATGCAATCATGCTGAATCGACAACATTGTAAGTGTTGCATAACCAGTGAAAACAACTTGTTTGCTTTTACTTTCCTACACCTTTGAAGAACCATACGTAATCATTACTAAGGTACTAAAGGTGTATTCTACTATATGAATGATAGGTTATCCATCAATGTTATTAACTCGAAAAATTGGGTATGCAATTTCTTCCTCAACAGGCCTACCATCCCCATACTGGTATGTAGTACCTTTAAAGGCTAAAGCAAAACAACTAGATAAAAAAATGCTAGTTTGCCTTTTACCAATTTTTGCGGTAATTAGTCTAGCTTCTAATTTAGTAACTCATATACATGTTTTCCAGTTAACCAATATTCATGTTGTTACAAAGGATTCATTCACCAAATGAGGGTAATGAAATCTTTATGGAAAATAAGATGTGCAATTCATTGCTAAGAGTTACATTAGAATTTAGACAATTCAAATGTTCCTATTATACCTTTCTCATTCATGAAAAGGAATAGTATTGAGTCTCATGCTTCTCCCATGGAAAAGAGACTTCGTTTGTCTTATCAGTAAATTATTCTCTATCAACATTTGTTAGAATGCTAGAATGGATCAATTTACAAATCAAAGACTAAACCACGTTTACGGTTAAATGTTGCATTTATACATTCAAAAGAATTACAAAATTCAATTTTAGTATTTTCGATAATTAACCTTTTCAATAAACAATTAAATACCCAAGGTTCATATTCATATAACCAATTAATATTTATTGAAAACTAGGATCCAAATTGTCATAATTTCATTACATCGGTTGATCTGCTAGTAATGAACCTTATACAAAATGGTAGAGCATTTGCTCAATTGCCAATTTCAATTGCAATTCCTAGATTTATGGGATTTACATATAGCCAATATCAATTGCCATGTAAACATGTTTTATCCCATCTTATGCCTTGAGTTGCCAGCTCTCACTACAAAACTCAATTAAGTTGTCCAACTTAAGAAACTGCAAAATCGTCCATGCCCGTTCTCACGACACTTGGACATTTTACCCTTCGATTAAGATCTAAGTCACGTTCTCACGCAAATAGAAAGTAATCTTAGGTGTTTCCGTTTTGTTGGATGGCATATAACTTAAATTAAAGGGTAATAGTTTTGATGTTAAATCAAATATGTACAAAGATGTCATGCATTCATCTTTGTAGCATAGTTTTATTAAAACATTTATATCTTGTTTTAATGAATAAGCTTTTCATCATCAAACTTTAATTGAGGTATTGGGTTCACCAATCAAGGAATTTAGTGTTAATTATCATCCATTATACCGTACTTTTGCATAAGTGTAAACACTTAGTGTTTCGGATAATTACCACCGAAGTGGGGCATGGAATTAAAACTAATTCGCCCTTAAGATGAGCTTGCACATTTAATGGCTTACTAAGGAGCTCCACTCGAACTTCTGAGGCAGGAGAGGACCAGTGCGCGCTAAAGCACAACCTAAGACATCCTTCAGTGTGACTGTGGCACTTCTTTAAACCCCTTTTAGTAGTTCATTCTCATGGGTGAGCCGTTCAGACCATTTGTACCAAAGTCATCAATCAATTAAACGATTATGATTACTAGTCTTAAAAATACATGTTTCACCATTGTTTAGGTCAGTTTATTTTTTTCTTGTAAAAATACCCTTGTTACACATAACAAACAAGCAAGTATTTATAAAAAATAAACAAATAAACAATGAATGCATAACAAATAAAAGTCATGCATATCAAATAGCCACATGCAAATGGTTTGATAAATCCTATTAATAACCAATTCTAGATTTTACAATATGCATATATTTAATTAAGACTTTCACCCGTTTTCATCTATGTACAAGGTGAACCACATGCTTCGATTCATCGATTGCATGAAGTCAAATTAAATACATACCACATAGCACATAATAGATTAAATAATAATTATTGAGGTCTTCCCCAATTTTAGATCTATCAAAATTAGTGTATATCACTTAAACATGAAAGACATACAATAAAGCAAATCCATGATAAAACATGCAGATAATTATCATGGACATAAAATTACACTTAACAATTAATGCAATTAAACAAAGTTACATATACACATAAAGTTGCATGCATCTTAGGGTTTCTAATCCAATTAAAACAATAGTTTACAAAACCCTAATTAGGGCACCACAAATAAGCGCCCCCCTCAAAATTAGGGTTTAGGTTTTGCAAACCCTAGATCTAAGCATACAAATAATAACACATTCATGTTTATTTTAATTATGTGTTTCAGTAATTAATTACTTGTTATACAAGGCTCGTGATGCCACTGTTGAGTTTATGATATATAAAATAAAACATGTAGACATCAAGAGTACAGCGGAAGACTTAAAGATCATAACAAATAAATTAATTAACTGAAAGTATGCGTAGCGTACCTCTTGCGAATGTCAAATCCCTCGAGCAAAGCAAAACAACCCTCGAGTAAAGCAAAACAAAAGTACTTATGGTGTAAGAATAATGTCTTACAACACGTTAACACACTGGTACGAATTAACCAACGAATCAAGCGATTGCTAGATCTAACACAAGTCATCGTTTAAGCAAAACGAAAGCCGAACTCCCTTACTTGGGGTGCTCGGCGGAATTAAGGAACAAAGAGAGGAGAGAGAGAGATCTAGGGTTAATTCAATGCACACGTGTATTTGAAACCCTAGAACCAATCCTCTATTTATCTAGTAGGTAAACTTAGGGAACAAGTTTGTGAATTAGGCTTTGTATAAGCCCTATGGTCGGCCACCAATGAAAGCCAAAGCCCGTCCATAACTTTTCCAAGTTTTCCATTTCTAGTCCTTGCTTTTCCATTTAACGGTCGTTAGTCATTTTCCGTTAAATACTTAACGATCGTTAACCGGACTTAATGTGTAATAATTAATCGTAAACATAAACATTAATTATTAACTTTAATTCTCATTCGCTAATGTGTGCAATCCCGTGGTCACGAGTTCGAATCCGGTCATTCACATGTTTGTAAATATATACATTTCCAACAGTAATTAACAATTGTTTTGTAAAAACTAGTCAATTTTAGATTGAAGAACACGAAAAAGATAAAATTTGAGTCATATAATAGTAAGATTGAAGCAGTAGAAATATTATATTCGGAAGAGTGTGTAAAGAAGAATGATCTTGTTAAACTAGTCAACGCACGTGAAAAGACAATAGCAACATCTCACCCAAACTCCCTCTCATAATCAATTCTTCTATCTTCCAAAACACTTTTTATCATCAAAAAAACATTCAATCTCACACACACAAATCTATAAAACTCATGTTAACAAAAAAAATAACACTCCTCAACAAAATCAACAAAATGTCAACTCACAACAAGTACAAACACAAACCAAAAGTACTTGATCGAAAAAACGCACACAAAAACATTAATTACGACGCTTCAACTTCCACGCCATCATCATCATCATCAGCTTTACGAACTCAGTCAGCTGACAGCTATTTACTCCTCTGTAAAAACCAAACTAGTTTTCGGATTAAAGGGATTGACGATGGTGAGATTGACTTCATTTGTCAGACGTTGGGGCTCTCTGGACCTGATGATTTCGCTATTCCGTCTGATGAGTATACCAGTTCTATGTTTACACGTCATCAAGTCAGGGCTCGTGATCATCGTGCTGATGACGTCAGCATGACGAATGCTTCTTCTCTTGAGCCAAAAGAAGCTGCTGAGGAGGGTTTTGATGTCGTCAGCGTGAGTGATGGGATAGGGAAAGGTGGTGACGTAGGCGGTGACGTCATCACGAGTCGCAGTTTTGAACGGATAGAAAGGAGAGCTTGTGATGACGTCATCAGTCGTGACAAAAGTGATGAAGCTAAGTATGAGGACGTCATTAATCGGGGAAAAAATGAAGTAGCAGAAGCTAGTGTTAATGATGACGTCAGCGTGAGTGAACATAACGAGGTTATTATTTTAGGCGACATTGGGGCTCGTGATGACGTCATCAATCCTGAGACTGAAGAGGAAGCTAGTGTTTGTGAAGACGTCAGCTTAAGTGTAGTAAATGAGGTTACTAAGTTAGGTGAAAGTGGGATTAAAGGTGTACGGCCGTCGTTACTCGCGCCGCCACCGGGTAGGTTACGAGTGGTTGCAGAGGATAATTTGGGGTCGAATTGGGAACTGATTCGCGGTTTTAGTACAATGGATGGCGAAGATCAAGTGTCCTCTGCATTGGGTACAACAGTTGAGGGAATTGTTGTTGAGGAAGAAGGGGACGAGGTTTTGTCAAATGAAGAAGTTGAGTATTCGGTTGTTTCGCCTGATGGGCCGTTGAAGTATAATATTAAGAATTGGCAGAAGGGTGACTTTCTTGGAAAGGGGTCTTACGGAACTGTTTATGAAGCCATTACCGAGTAAGTACACTCAAATTTCAATCCATTTACACTGCAACTTATTTCATATCGTGTTTTAATCAATGTTATAGTTTGCTGATGCTGCATTTTCTAAAGTTGAAGCTGTATAACTTTGTTGGCAACTTACTGTATATCTTATCCCCGATTAAGACCTATAAGTTTAATCAGTAGATAAGATAACAAATTAGATTGGCTAATATTGGGTAAGCGTTTGATTATTAAGAGAGGAGAGAGGTCATGGTGTTTATCATAAGTTTGGCGTGACAAATAGGGAATTGTTAAATATCTTTTTTTCGAGTCGCATCATATAATAAGGTAGTCATTTATGGCTATTGTAAGGCAGTCATGTAATAAGGTAGTCATTTATGGCTATTAACATGATTGCTTTTAGTCATTTAGACTTGTTCGTTGACGGTCATTTTCAAGCCACCTGCTTAATTTAGTTAGAAAATGATTGCTTTGATATTTCTATGCTAAGAAAATAAATTTTTTAACATTTAAAATTAACAATATGTATTTCATTATCAAAGGGCTTGTGTCTCAATGGTACCCCTTGTTGTGAGAGAAGCTCCTAAAAAACAGATATAATATGGTAATATTAATGCAATGGTCATCACCTCAATTGTTCTTAGAGAAAGTAAAGCGAAAGAAGAAAGTAGAATATAATAGGGGTTTGGGAGAAGTATAAGACATTAACTTTGAAAGGAAACAGAAAGCGGATGGAACAAAAAGCGTACAGCCCTGTTTTTATGTTTTAAGTTAATGAGTTTGTCTCAATGCAAGTGGGTTGTCCTTTTACTGATATATCAATGTCACACTGGCATTTAATTTGATTGAAGTAATATTGAAGGTTTCAGTATCCAAGTGGATTGGGTCGACTGTCATCTTTAATGCCGAAAACACACTTTTTGACTGTTGACCTTATATTCTTCCATATCATAGATAAGTAATTAATCATGTCATTTAGTTAAGGGTATTATAACGTTGAATACTTGAATCTATGAGATACATAAAAGTACCATGGAAGCTGTGTTTCACGCTTTTTCAGGTTCCTGTGTTCTGCATGACTAAGGGAATGGGATGGGAATGGAAATAGTAGATGATGTTTGGTTTAAGGGTATGTGTTCAATAATTGGGAATCATATCCTCAAAATTGGGGATCCTTCATGACTTTGGGAGGGGGTGGGTTCTGAAATTGATTCCCACTCCCATTAACCCATACCTATAATGATTCCTGACTTTAAACCAAACGCCACCTAAAGCAAAACCTCACTGATTAAAGGGAAGATGCATCATTATGCAGATATGAGTGTTTTAAAGCCTTTTGCTAATACTCGTCCTTAGAACATAAGACCTTACCTAATCATTTGTGTGGCTCATGCATAGTGGTGACTGCTTATCAAGTAATAATAACTAAAATGCTTATCAATGAGTGACTGTCATGTTTTGCTCTTATCTTTTGTGCTTGAGCCAGACAGCCGGTGATATGGCAAGTGGTTTGTATAGTATAAGAGAAGAATCATCATATTGATTTGTATCTCTTTCTTCTCATATCTAGGATCCTCACGAAATCATAACTGCAATGCACTTACAATTTTATGAACTGACCCCTCTCAGTGTAAGAAGCTATATTCCAGTTACTTCCATCAACACATTTCTTCACCTTGACTAGCAAAGAAAATCAGTAGGTTAGATAGTTACATAGAGCATAGGAAGCTTTAGAAACGAGGTGCATAAATTTCATTTTGCTAGAATATTGAAGTGAAGTAGTTTTTTTTACGTACTTGTCCAAGTATACTTTTACCTCACTGTAAAAGGATATTATATCTGACCACAACAAGGTGGGAAGCTTCCTAGTTGAGCAATATGTTGCGAGTGTCAGATCACATGATAATGGTAACTGGTAAATACATTAGGCTGGTTTTTATAGGGGGTGAATTAACTTCTCGTGATTCTCTTGATTATTTTTGTAAGTCTGTTGTGGAAATATGTGGAGCAGAGTATTTGTGAAAACCTACTCACACTGATGTTGAAAAGCTTTATCGGTTTCACGAAGAAAAACACGGGTTTCCGGGAATGTTAGGAAGCCTTAGTTGTACAGATTGGGAGTGATTTGGTTGTCCGAATGCATATAAAGGGCAATAATGTAGACGTGATCATGGTCCGAATTCGTTCATTTTGTCGGAAGTTGTTGCGTCACAAGACTTATGGATATGGCATGCTTTCTTTGGTGTGTTTCTAGGGCGAACAATGACATCAACATTATACATCAGTTTCCTCTATTCAACAATCTCAAAGTTGGAAAAGCACCAGATCTTCCGTTTGTGGCTAACGGCGTAAGTTATGTTGACGGGATATATCCGGAATGGGTGACACTTGTTAAGTCAATTTCACATCCACAAGACGATAACCAAAAAGCGAATGCATGAAGCGGCAAGAAAAGATGTGGAACGAGCGTTTGGTGTTCTCAAGAAAAAATGGGATATATTAGCCATTTCCGCATGACCGATGCTTCCGCAAAGAATAAGGAATATGATGTATACATGCATCGTATTACATGATACATGCACATCATGTTAGTAGTTTTAACATGCTCAGTTGAGTACTGTTACTCAGGCTAACCTAAAAGATCAGATGTGCTATTGTGCAATTTCTGCTAGAGTAGGTTAGGCTAGACGCATGATACTTTTTTGATATAGAAGAGATATGTTGAGCCTAAAGATGAGCAAGTCACTAGGACAAGTGCTAATCCTATGCCAACTTTATGCATTAAATCCCTTTTCTTAATTTTGTTTAAGAGTATGACATAGTTGTTTGTTTGCAGACATGGGTATTTTTTTGCTGTTAAAGAGGTTTCTTTGCTTGATGAAGGAAGCAAAGGAAAACAAAGCATTGTTCAACTTGAACAGGTATTCATAAGTTGGTTTTTCTTCTAATTAGACGTATATCTTCAATCATGAGTTATCGCATATACGAATTTATTCATGAATTATGTTTCAGGAAATTTCTTTACTAAGCCAATTCCAACACGAGAACATAGTTCGGTATCTTGGGACTGATACGGTAGGCATTCTTCTTCTCTAAGAATTTTTTCTTAACTTTGGAGCAGAACAGATTTTCGTATTTAGAGAGATACGTACAAAAATGCCATCATCTAAATATGAGGGATAAGGCTTCAAGAAGTTATAAGTTTAGAAAATGTAACATATGTAAGTGTGATAGATCTTGTTTATCATCCTGCTGTCATCTTACTTGGGGCCGAGCATTAGTAAATGTATAAAGATTATGGTCAAAAGCCAGTTTCATCTTTTTGAAAGTAGACGTTACTAATCTTTGATATGTGTTAACTGTTGTTGTTTATTTACTGGTGTTTCAGAGTGATGGCAAACTATACATTTTCCTTGAGCTTGTAACTAAAGGTTCGCTAGCAAGTCTTTATCGTAAGTATCACCTAGGAGATTCCCAAGTTTCTGCTTACACGAGACAGATTTTGAGTGGTCTGAACTACCTCCATGAGCGAAATGTCGTTCATAGGTACAAGCTGTTACGCTTAGTTAAATCTTGGTAATCGTCGTCAGTCTATTAGTTTTCTCCCAATCTAAGCATTTAATATATCTTCTAGGGATATCAAATGTGCTAATATATTGGTTGATGTAAGTGGATCTGTGAAGCTTGCAGATTTCGGGTTGGCAAAGGTAAAGATGGGACATTGTTTTCTTCCTTTGTCCAACTGATTATTGTCTTCTATGTTGATTATATGTAACATTGTTTTTCAACACAGGCAACCAAATTGAACGACATTAAGTCTTGCAAAGGGACTCCATATTGGATGGCGCCAGAGGTTTTTCTAATCTTCTGAATTCTAATATTAGTCTTTCTCATAACTTATCATAAGCCATGGTGTATAATCACTAATATTGCCTTGTCACAGGTTGTTAATCGAAAGAATAACGGGTATGGACTTGCAGCTGATATATGGAGCCTCGGTTGCACTGTGTTGGAGATGTTAACAAGAAATATTCCTTACTCCCACTTGGAAGGGGTATGCTGCTGACTTTTGTCCTTGAAAGCGTCTGTAAATCTACGAACCATTAAAATAAAAAAAATAAAAATAAAAATAAATAAATAAATAAAACCGCCTTGAATCTTTCAAGAAGTTTTGGGCTAAGTAGATGTAATATAGGTTAGCATAGGGTAACAAGTCATTTTTAGTTAGGGTTGAAAGGGCCGAGTTGAGTTGTAGTGACCTACAAACAATTTTTTGATCAGTTACTATAAACAAATAAAGGGTTCATTATGATCATAAAAACATATGGTTACAATGATAATCTACATCTTTTTAAGTAAAATAATAAGGACTTTGGAGGTTGTATTCATTGAAAAATAGACTTTGGGTGATGGTCCACCTGTTTGACCCATTCCCTTTTAGCTGAATTTTTTGATTTGACCCATTTCAGATAAAACACAACCCAAATCGACCACTGATTAGTAAATGGTTGTAATCGCCACCTATTGCCACGTGTACAAGGCCCTTATTTTGTCCATAACAGCCCCTTTATTTGTTTCCGATTGCACATACTGCTTATAAAGATCAAATTCTTTCATTGCTCTTTGCTTGATAGTTAAAAGATATTAGTTGTTTAGTTTGATATTGTTTATAATCAGGATGGGTTATATTGTGCTAACGAGAATATAATGTTTTGGTATGACAGATGCAAGCATTGTTTAGAATAGGCAGGGGTGAACCCCCTCCAATTCCCGAGACATTGTCTGCAGAAGCCCAGGATTTCATTGTCAAATGCTTACAAGTTAACCAAAATGATCGACCAACTGCCGCTCAACTTTTAATGCACCCGTTTGTCAAGAACCGTTATCTATAATCCAAACCATGCCTCTCCATGCTATGGTGCCATTTGTTCATAACAGCTACAATTAAGCTTCTAACAGTTATAATACTTGGCAAGTTCGTCTCTAAGTGGTTGTTTCGCAACTAGATGCATACATTCATGAAGAATTGCAAAAGATTAAAAAGAAAAAAGAAAAAAAAAACACTTTTGCAGGACTAAAAGAGCACAAATTCTTTGTAAGAGTGATAAGATGTGATTGAACGTCTTCAGATGTAACAGTTGATTTATGAACGAGCACAAGATCATGGAATTGGAGGCAAGATTCTTTTTAGGTTGTGGTTGGGTGAGAACTATGAAGACGCGTGTTGCTACTCTAGTGAGAATTGATACTTACAAAGATGTCAAATTTGGTTTGCGATTTCTGCTGGTCTTATTTGCAGAGGTGTTAGAAAATGTATGTTGTAGATTAGAAACTGTAAATGTCTGTTTCTAAAGTGGGGTTGTATATAAGTTTGACGAAAACTGAAAAAGTGTCATTCATTGGAGCAAGTCTCAGTGTATTCTTTATTGCAGTCAAAATTTGTGCATTCTTTAGATATCAAAGTTTGAGGTAAAACTGTACAAGTTGACTTATGTATTAAGACTTCATGTTAAAGTACGAAGTTTGTCATTGGAAAGTTTTGAAAAATCCTAAATAATTTGTCAATAAGGGTGCTTCTTTGAATTAAAACATACCCATTTGAGAAACGTCCTACATAATCTGTTACCAAGGATACTTCTTTTAATTAAAGTTTGATGAAATTTAACGATGCAAGTTATTCGACTAGGCGTAATAAGAGGTTCATCCGCGCGATCCCTTCAGGCGTTGCAGTTCAGGAGTGGACAATATAAGTGATAGCTTGGTAGCTTAGTGAAAGATGATCGAGTTTTAAGTTTTCAGAATACACACCAAATTCCGTTTAATGTAGATAATTACTATAGAAAAGTTTTTTTTTAGCATTAAGCTCAAAATCAAACATTATCATAAAAACTTTTGTTTGCTATACTAAATTCTTTCTGCAAGTCATCAATTTTAGTCACAACCATTTGTTTTTCTTTTTCAAAACGTTTTATTTTTCCCTTTATTTGAAAGCTCATTTTTGACATCACCAAAATCTTTGGTTTGATTTGCTAATATCCTTTCCAATTTAGCAATCTTAGAGCGGAGGGTGTGGTATTGTTGTAGCTCGCCGTGGGCTTATGTGGCAGCCTTGTCGTGGCTCTTCACCCCCCCCTCTTCGTCCCTCTTCATCACTACCTTCTTCATCACCACGGCGAAGGTAGATAATGTACTTTTGTCAGTTTTTTTTTTTTTTTTTTTTTTTAAATGTAATGTTTTATTTAGTGGTGGGTCCCAAATGAAGAGGTTGAGATTTGTTATGAGAGATGGGGGTTTGTTGTGGTTAATTGTGGAGGTTTGTTATGCTGATGTGGCGCTGAGGTGGCGGTGATGAAGAGGTATGAGTTCTTCACCACACCCACCCCTCTTATTCACAAACACACATTTCTCATTTTCAAAAAGTTTCACTTTCTCTCCTATTTCCGGCTGCCCACAATGGTCAGTCGATCATGTGGGTCGATGTGGGTCGCTCTAGGTCATCATCATTGGATGTGGGTCTTCGAAGGTCGTTCAGCTCCAAAAGTCACGAAGGGGTCGTGGTTTCGACCTTCAATTTGTGGTGTGTTTTGTGTGTGTTTAATTAATTAAAATATATTTTTGTGATGTATGTTTTTTGTAGTGCAAGTGCTTTAATGTGCTAAAAAATCGCATGTAGATCTTTGAAGAGAGAAAAACAAATTGGTCCTCTTTTTATGAAAACATAAACTTAAAGGACCAATTATATAAAAAGAGTGTCATCTTCATCTATCTCCTATCTTATTTCAACAAAAACGTTATCTGTTGTCTCAGTTTTTTAACAACTAACAAGTGTGTGTGTTTTACACCTTGACTGTGTGTATTGCAAAAACAACAATGTCATCAATGTCGTTATCATTTCTACAAAGTGCAGCAGCCAATCTTAATCAAACTAAGCTCTTCGTTCAATCCCCGTTACCGTTAACTAACGGGAGAAAAACCTCGTTGGTTGTAACTGCTGCTGCTAGGACTAGACAAGATAACAGACAAGCGCGTCATGCTCGTATCCGTAAGAAGGTCGATTTTTTATATCCCTAGTTATTTTATACATTTTTTGTCCTAATTTTATAAATTATTAGGGGTGTTTGATGATGAAAGTATCTTCTTAATTGGTAACTAAGTTTATAATTGTCTCACTTAATTTAAACCACTAAAGTTTCAATATAATATACTTTTTTTCTTACCTGTAAACATGGTTTCTGACTTTTTGGACGACTAATTTGCGGGGTAAAGCCCTCCCTTTTTAGGATGTTGGCGTGGCCACTTTAGAGTTGTTTGCACCTAGCAGACGTCACACGTTTTATAATGATAGTCATCAGCCTTTGTCCACAAGGCCACCCCTGAGTTTGTTTGTTTTATAACCAATTTTGGCAATTATAAGTTTTTGGAATGGCGTATTGTGATATATGAAGCTTTTTAGTGTCCCTATCTGTTTATTGTTTTTTGCGCTATATTTACTAACGTAGCCGGTTGTTACTAAACTGGTTGGAAATATTATGATTACCAAAACGGCCAAAGGCGTAAAGTTTTTTGTTAGTCTGTGCTTTCGTCATTTAAGAAATAATTTTTATAATTCCAGTGATTTAGATGGACCCGTGAAACTTGGATATAATTTATGGCATTTGCACATTGAAACTTGGATATACTTTCTGTGCAACTGGTAAAAATATTCTAACTGAACCTGTAAAGACTAATCATTTTTCAAACAGTTGGTTGACACGTTTGAAACAAGTAGACCTTATCTTCGAGCCTTGAATAGCTTTTTACAGGATTGAGTGAATAAATGGTGGATTTTAGTTGCAAGCTGAAGTTTGATCTATATCACTTGCTGTGCAGTAGTTTATGAATCATGTCATTCACAACTATTGTGAAATTTCTCACATTATTTTATTATAGGTGGAAGGGACACCAGAGAGACCAAGATTGTGTGTTTTCCGCTCCAACAAACATATGTATGTCCAGGTGATTGACGATACTAAAATGCATACTCTTGCATCAGCTTCAACTATGCAGAAACAGCTCTCTGAGGAATTTGATTTCACCTCCGGTCCCACTATTGTAAGTAGCATTTTCAACAAAACTTACTACGCAATAAGCAATTACACATAGAAGTCGCTAGAAGATTTTACATATGCGTAGAATATGCCTCTTGAATGCTGCAACATATTAACACCTATAGTTAAACTTATGCTTAAAACGATCATTGTTATGGTTCAGCACCTAAAAATATACTATTCAGCAATTTTTTAGGGTGTGCAAATGACCGATTGTTGAGAATGCATGCAGTATTAGTTTGTTCTTGCTACTAGACAGAGAATGGAAATTAGCAATATCAATAATAGGCTCATGGAAAGGTAACTAAGTATGTATATCGTCTTATAGATAAGGCCTATGTATGTGTGTGTTCCTGTCTGTATACTAACCGAAAAATATTGTTGCTTGATTTTAGAGAATCAGGTGTTAATGTTGAGTTTTGAGTTTCAGGATGTTGCTAAGAAAATTGGGGAAGCGATTGCAAAGTCGTGCATCGAGAAAGGGATCACAGCTGTAGCCTTCGATAGAGGTGGTTATCCTTATCATGGACGTATTCAAGCACTTGCTGATGCAGCTCGAGAACATGGTCTTCAATTCTAGTTTTCTGGTCAATCTTTTTTTGTTGTATGTCAAGCTTGAATCTTTTTTGTCGTTTATATGTATCTCCCAAGAAGATTTGTTGTTGAAATATGCCAAAGCTGCATATATTTGTTAGTATTAAATTAAATGGTTAATTAACTGGCAAAATTAAATGGTTAATTAACTGGCGTTTTGTTTAAATTTAACCCATGACTGATCGAATTGAGTTCTCTTTTATCTCTACGGGTCGCACAAGTCAAGTTAAAAAGGAAATGTGTCAAGTGGGTCAAACGTGTCAAAACATATGTATTTAAATAAAACATCCTACGTATACGATTCTATTAAGAATACAGGATTTATCAGTGAACTAACATAGTTTTTGTGATCATATTTAACACTGTTAAGTGTTTTAAAAAATATTATATAAGTTTGGACCCCAGGTGTTTTGCTCAACCCAACCTGTACCAGTAAGTTACCCATATGACCCAAATCTCCATAGGATTAGGCATACAGCGGCTCTAAATAAGAAGTGGACATGAGAGACATTTGTTTGGTAAAGGAGGATAATACCTCCGGCAAACTTTTATATATGAAAAACACCATCCCAAGACAGGCCTCGGAGTGGTAATCAACCAAGACAGGCGTCGAGAGGTAATCAACTAAGCAGGTATGGACTTGTAAACCGCGTGTCATCAGTGATTCTAACCACCCACCTAAATTTGACTCGTTTCTAAGCAGCAAGCTACACACTAGCAATTCCACAATGACTGAATAGATGTTTTTATATATTTTTTTATTTGTATTTTTTTTAAAGCATGTGTAATACATACATTCTCACAAACCACAAGAATCTGCTTTCCAGAATCTCAAAATTCAATAAGCTTATATATAAGCCAATTTTGTGGGGTTTGTAAAACATGAGCTTATTCATTTTTCAAAATTTAGATAACCTTATAGATCATCAAATAAGCCAAAATAAACGCCCTTCATAAATGGTTGTTTGGAGAAATTTTATTGAAAACAAATTGCATAAATGGCATGAGAGTCTGCAGCTGATGTTTATTTCTCAATTGAAACAATAACTTTCTTTTCTTTAGTCAATCAACTATTTTAATTGAACATACTATGACGATAGACTATTCAAAACGTGTTTTATAACACGGGTGACATCAAATCTACATTATCTCCAGAGATGATAAAGTTATGTAGAGAAATATTAGTTAAGAGCATTGGATTAAAGATGCTACAAACATAATTTGCAGAGTTAATATCCTAAGATGTGATGTACATCCTGAAACCACGTTCCCCATCACCCAAAAAATGACAATAACAATATGAAATCAAAAATGAGTTGTCTAGCAGCAAAGGGTCGATCACACCGCGATTATCTTCATGTTATTTTAAATAAATAAAAATAAAAAAGAACAATTAATTGCTGCATTTCCTTGAATACAGGATGATTCTAACATCAACCAACTTTCACCAATGAGCAAAACATCAAAGAAGCTGCTACCAAATACAAATGCAAAGGAAAATAAGCAAACATCAATGACAAATCCATGGTAGTCAACCATGATCCATACTTCTTTCCTTTGATTTAATTAGTTAATATTTGTGAATAAATACAGGTTACAGTCTACAACTCTACATTCTATTGCTCATGTAAACTGATGCATACATAACCCAAGCCAATAGAAGCTCAGATGTGTAAACGAATTTGACTTTATATCAAGTTTAATAACTTAAATTCTATATAAACAAAATTTAACATATCACAAATCTTTCTTCCTAATACCTGTTGGAACACCGTAGCATACTGGAGCAGCTCCAATTAGAAATGGTAGTGCACAAGCTTGGCGGGCATTTCCCATAAATGACCCAACTTTTGGTCTGTGTTTACAACCAAACGTACAAGAATTAATTTTACTAACTTCAAAGGATTTAGTTTTTGTTATTTTCTTCTTCCCTTTTCCTTTGCACTCATCTATGTTCAGTTCCTTAAACTTATCTGCAATTTCAGTGCATTGAGCACAATCAAGTGATGAGGTAGATCTTGCTGTTATCCATGCATCAAGCATCGCCTTACCAAACCGATCAATATCTTTGTCTGTTACATCCCATAGATTGGCAATAATGACAGGTGAACCTGCAAACAGATAGTGTATTGGAGCACCTTTTGGCGTGTATGATCCATTCAAATATAAAGATCCACTACTGCAGCCCATAAGAAAGGTAGCAGCACAACCATCCAGTTTTTGAATCTCACCACCCGGAATATATTGTACCCCTAAATCACCATAAATACATAAAAAAGAGAAAAAAAAAATTACAATTACGATATATATCAGATAATAACACTCTACCCAATATAGCTTAACCTCATCTAAGAATGTCTGCAAGTCCTACATGTTTTATAATGTCTATATAAATAGAAAAGTAAAAGCCTGCATACCACTTCCATGGCCAAGGTAGATGAAAAGGTCATGGTTTTTCAGGGCCATGCTGAGTTCATCCACTGTAGGTGAGGTCCCACTAGTCCCCTGCATAGTGATTTTTCATGTAATATTATATAACACCAAATGATTTTAATAGTTAAAATACATGTATCTAGTTAATGTTATAAGAAAAAAACTAGCAAGACAATGGAAGCCAAGTACTATAACATATTCAAGTCACACAAGACAAATACAAATAGTTATTTTTTCACAATGGGAATGATCAAGTATAAAACACTTACTTGTAAGTTTTGATCTTTGAACCAAGCCCCAAATTCAGCTTCTGTTTCGCTAAGATCTCCACCTGGATTCAGCAAATAGTAGGCATCCAGTGGATCGATCATAGGGAAGACTGCAGAATCTTTGCCAACCTTGTCTTGGATATGACAGCATCTATCGTATGTGCATGAGATGCTCGCGACGGAAGGCATGCGATAAACCTCCTGTTTTTTTAATAGTGGCATGCTCTCCCACGGTAGCATCTGCGGGACCAACAGCAAGAAAAGACGCTTAATTTAAGATATATATGATGACATTCAAAAAAAAAGTTCAGCAGAGCGTAAAGAACAAAAATAATATCTTTATAGGTTTTGTTCTAGCTGTTTTTAAAAATCACAAGTAGAGGTGGCAATCTGGTCCAATTGTCTAAATATAGGTCAAGTTGGGTTATTTTTATACTTTAAAAAGGTCAAACGAGTAAAATTTGAAGCTGAGCCAGTATGAAAACAGATTAAATGGTTGGCCAGATCAAACTTGGTGAAACTAGCCCAAAGCGTATTTAAATAACCTCCTACATCATTTACTTTAACTAGTTTATTGATTCAGATTTTATTAATAAATAAAGTTCTACAAATATAAAAAAATTGACAAAAAGGGTGTTGCAGGCCAGCCCAAAGTGTTATACTCATTACCAACCACCCCATTTGCCTCTAAAGAAGCAGCATTAAGTCATCCACAAACTAACCACATAACTGAAACTACGTACAAAAAGATTTTATTGCAGCAAATTTATGGGGACTGCGCCCAGAGAGAACAAGATTACCTGGATGTCAAAGTCAGGCACCAATATGACAGGTTCTCTATCTGCAAGATCTTCATCTCCAATTTCTTGTATTGCATTTGTTAAGAAATCAGAAACTAAAGAGGATAAACTGCTAGAATTCTCCCCAGGACTTGTATCATTATCACATTGTTTTCCACCAATGTAGCATCCTTTCTTTAGAATTAACTCTGATAGGCATTCTTTTTGTTGAGAAGAAGCACCACTAATCACAGATCTGAGAATGCTCTCAGTTACGTTAACTTTGCACTTGGATTTAAGATCCTTGATTAGTTTCTTGGTTACAGAATCAAGGTGCTTGCAGTTTAACAATCCACCCAAAAGAAGGTATTTCCAAGGGCCAAACCATAAATCTTCCATATCCCTGAGAAAACGTAAGATCCCAGGCATTAACATTGCATGTAAAAACAGAGGTCAGATAGTTATAATTTGATAACGAAACAAAAGTGAGCATCAACAAATGTTTATTATGATTCGTTCAGATACAAAAATTATACTATATGATTTAAGAAGTGGTAAAATTGGCTGGTAGGAGCAGGTTGCTTAAGTACAGGTCAAATGAGCCATGTCAGGTTGGTCCACAAATCTTTGTCTTTTTTTTATATCTATATTATGAAAGCATTAAATATAATTAACCTAACTAAATTTACAAAAAAATCATATGAGTAACGATTTATGGACTGTAAATGTATTAAAAATACACTTTGGGCGACTTTAAGCAATTGGACCACTATGGGATATGCTACAGCCCAAACTGAACCATTTCTGAGTAAATGGGTTTAATTGTGTTCACAAGCAATAAAGGTAGCAGAACATACCTCAGAAGATCACCAAGACACTGATCAAGTTTTTTCCTATGATTCCACCATAGTGACCTGTTTTCTTTAGTATCCTCCAAAGTATGCCCTGATGTAGATGCATAATTTTGCTCCATAATCCTTCTAAACAGCGGTGCAACTTCATCAATAATAGTGTGGTCCCATGGACAATGCCATGATTTGTCACAACTTGATAAGATACAAGAACTTGAATCTTCGTCATCTTTTAAACTTCCTAAAGGTATTAAGAGCACACATCAGATAAGATCAAACGCACATGAAAATAGAACTGTTAACCTATATAGTTACCTGCTAATACTGAATCAAGAGGCAGAGCAATGACAATAGGTGCATTATCTGAATTTAAACGAGAAAACATTATCCATGCATGAGCGGAATATTCGTATGGCAATAACGCTCTTAAAAAGCGAGCATAAGTATCTCCAAGAACGCTGATACAGACAATCGTGGCACGAGGAAGATCATGAAAAAACTTTATAATGAATTCTTCAAGATCCATAACTGATTCAGGTGCCAGCCTGCAGAGGAGAAGGGGTGATTAAAAACAAGGTCTGATTTTGTGCTCCGCACTGTCATTATTATCCGTAAAGATGCATGACACATACCTATGCAAACTGAGAGGAGTTGAGTTGGCAACACTAGATCCCTGAATACAAAATAAAAAAGGTGACACAGTTAAATAATAGATATAATCATATAATCATTAATAGATATAATCATATAATCATTGGTTCCCTTTAATTTTCAGTTATATATTACACATATATAAACACATAAAATGAGCGAAAGTTATGACCAGTTATACTTGATAGAAAGCTAGCTTAACTAGAAGAGTAAGCAAAATTCATGACTAAATATAGGGCATACTGCAACTACACCATAGATAGCTAACATCAATATATCGCATAAGGAAAATTGATAATAATAGCCAATAAAATTAAAGTTAATACAAAAATAGACATCCATCCCGCAAATTCTCAAACAAAATGATTGTTAAAAAATCAAAAAAGAACATTGAATAACAGTTTATTTCGATACTTTTTCAAAAGTTAAAACTAAAAACCCATATATATTTATGGCTATCTTGATCATTTCCCCATTAAACAATGCACACCAACACATGAACTTTTCTTTACATGTGTTTAAAAACATGATAAGGATTTTGATAAAAATACGTACATCAACATCCATTGTGTTCGGATCTGTAGGTTTCCCAAGATGAGAAAACAACTGATAATTAAGATGAGTTCCAAGCGACGCTTGATGAAAGTACGACGCCCACTGACTTTCACATAGAGCTTTACTTGCAAAC
This sequence comes from Chrysanthemum makinoi, assembly GCA_910596185.1. Taxonomy (NCBI): domain Eukaryota; kingdom Viridiplantae; phylum Streptophyta; class Magnoliopsida; order Asterales; family Asteraceae; genus Chrysanthemum; species Chrysanthemum makinoi. The sequence continues at coordinate 203,855,660 of OU343221.1, forward strand.
AGCATAGAGAATTCTTTGTTTGAGGGAGATAGTGTATATAAAACACAAAGCAAACGTGACACCTGTGACATGGTCATCTCCAATGGTCAAAATTAAACACAACACTCAATTCTGATAAGAAAAACTCTCTGAATTTTAATATATCAACAGAAGAGATGCATATACTGGGTGTTTGAAACTGTTATTACCTTTTGAAAGAGTTTGGGAACTTCACGGCTGAGTATGAAAGAAAGCTTTAATCCAGACAAAACTGTTGGCATGGGAATGAATGACAAGTCGCAACAATCGCTCCTAGAAAAGTTACATAGCAAAAGAGATGATACATTATTAGAATCAAAAGGTGGGTGAAGATATTCATATACAAACTGATTAATCATTAATGTATAACAAAAAGCTTGTTTGAAAAATCGAATTAGGAAGAAAATAAATATTCCAAGAAATACCAGAAAAATATCTGATCTTGTCTATGAGAACATAGCTTAAAAATGATATACATATCAAATTTAAGTGCATTTTTAAACTTAACAAAATATAACACTTAAAATATGATTACAAAACAGTAATATCACTATTATGTCAGTAATCATCTAAATCTGTGGGTAAGACAACTTTAAAGGTTGCATATACCACATATACACTTCAGAAGTATTTCCACCTGTTTGCCTTTTTCAGACCACTTGACCCATTGTTTAACTATTGTTTCTTATTTGACCCAGTTGGTTCTTTTGAGATTATTAATTAACCCAAATCAACCAACTCTTTAGTAACATGGTCAAAATCGCCACCTTTGGTAATCTCTCTTACAGACTAAATTAGGGTAGCAGATACAATTAATAAGATTTTATTACAAAAATGACTTACAGACTATACATGCTATTTACAAGTAGGATATTCGAGATCATTGGGAAAGAATCTAAGAGAGTGATGTTATCAAACTTTGGTTATATAGCTGTCATATATAGCTTATGAGCATATAGCCATTTCCTTCCCGTGTGTGATATTTGCAAAGCGTGTATAAGTAGACATAGATAGGCTTAAAAACACGGCATAAACAATTGATTAATAATACCTTGTACCCTTGTCCCATGAGCTTCTTAATGAAAACCAGCATATGCTGTACAGTAATGATGCATGCTCAACTGCAAAGACATCTCCAGTTACATTCTTCTCGATTAACTCAGCCAGAAAAGCGAATGAAAGTGAGAAATGTGAAGGGCGAAACGTGCTCCTGCTGACTAGGACAGATATGCTCTCCAAAAATACATTATGTGCTCTCTGAGTTTCCTCGACGTTCCTTAAGCATTTTCCTAACAATACAAATGGTTAGCTATTGCTAATCATAGAAACCATGCCTTACTGAAGCTGCAACTAATATTGAATATTTTAATGAATAAACTGCGGGTTTATAGTGCCAAAAACAAAAAGCACAGGATTCAAAAAAATGTGCAAAACAACTTCATAACCTGGCAAAATTTTCATTGACTTGTAAAAGGTGGCAATATGGGCAGTTTGGATAACAAGTCAAACTTGGTTTGGATATAAAAGGATATAAATACATACTGGACAAGTCAGACAGGATTTGGATAAACCAGGTTGTGCGAAGACATTTTGTCCGAAATTGGTAGATTATTCTTTTAACAGTCTACACATGTTTTTAAGAAAAAAAATATGCAAACATGACGTATCAAGTATGTTTTCCATATATATTAAGACATAAGATAAAGAAAAAAATTAAAATACCTATCCCGGTAAGTAGCCTGAGCAAAAGACGTCTGCGATTGATCTCCCATTTCATTTGTATAATACTTTTCACTGATAATGACTTCATTACTCCATAAGAAAGACAATGCCAACAATATTTATCATCACAAACACATGTAACTTCACATCCACAAGAAGTAATGTAGCCAACCTTTGACTTTTGTGTTCCCTTTTTAACAAGTGCATCATTACAAACAGAAACTATTTTTCTTTCTACAACATTTTGCGCCTCATTTTGAGCAGTTTCACTTCTTTGCTTAGAAGATCTAGTAACTCTAGAAGTCGCCCTTTGCTCCTGGGGTAAAGGCTTAGCAGTTTTCTTAACTTTTTTAGTTACTTTGGGTTGAATCTTTTCGTGTTCTGTTTGATTTCCAAAATCAGAAGAACTGTTGACATCAATTCCACCAGCCAAGAGAGAATCACAGAATATTTTGTTACTTGCAGTTGTTGTTTTAGGGTGACTAACACAGTTTTTCCATTCGGTAAGTTTCAGTTTGTCTAAAGCAGACCTGTATAAGGTTTCAGCCTTTGATAATTCTTCGTACAGCTTATTACCAGTAGTGTTTTTAAAACGACTTCGGTATAAATCACCAAGTTGTTCGTCAACTGTAACTTGTAAAACCAATTTGCACTTTAAGCAAGATATGAGACTGCTGCTATCAGCCAATGTATGTTTAGCACTTTCTAGTTCCTTTTCAGCTAGATGCCAAAGTCTTCGCTTACGATATAGCTGGGCTGCAAAATTAAAAAAAAATGAAAATTTAACTGAATAAGTATTGACTTGATAGCTGCCAGTGAAGCACAAACATGTTTAAAGAATACATGTATGGACATGAGTAGAAAATTACGCCCAAAGTGTAGTTTTAATGCATACAACCTCCTTTAACATATTAGTTGAAACAGTAGATTTTTAATTAATTATATCACTTTTGTAATCATGTGTCAACCACTATTTTTCCTTAGAAAATTAAGTTCATTTTCAACCGCAGTGTTTAGTGTTTCAAGCCAACCTAATCCTACCCATTTAGCTCCTTACCAAAAAATTATCATTTTGACCTGAGGTTGTTATGACTCACTATACAACCTGCCAGACCCGCTCATGTTTCCTGCTCTACAAGTACTTGGTGTTTGAGAAAAGAATTCCAATCATATGAATTATTACATACAAGGGAGCTGTAAGTATGTGGGTCTTAATTATGAATTAATTGGATTAATAAAAAGAAAAGAGTTAAACAAAAAAGAGAAAACAGTAAGTAAATAAATAAATAAAAACTGCATACCTAAAGCGGAAGAAAAACTAACTAAAAAGATTGGCAAGCCATGAAAAACAGAGATGTTCTTGCCCCATGTTAAAAGAGCTTCAGCCTCTGATCCATTTCCAATAATCTCTTGAATGGTTCCTACCTGAATATCATTTAACAAACATGTACCACGAATATTACAATTTTAAAATCGAAAAGTTTGAAGTGTGTATAAAGCTAAGAAGTTGAAAAGTTCACCTGAAGGATGCTTTCAAGGTAACATTGAAGAACATTCCATGGAGTCAAAATAAAGTCAAGTAAGTCACTTGAATCCATATCATGAGACGACCAAGCTGACGTAGCGACCGAAGGATGCATGTGGAAACTCTTAAGTTTATATCCACGTTTCTTAATGAGTTCCCCATTATCACCGAAGATATCATTATGTTGCTCTGTTGAGTATATAAATCTTTTTTGAAGAAGTTTGACACGCAAACGATGGGCTTCTTTTGCATACGATAGAGCCTATAAAACAAAAATTGCTCTTCAGCGAAGATTAAGTTTTATACAAGTAATCCACTAAGACTATAATCATTTAGGATATGAAGCCATATCTAGAAGAATTTATTACTGCCTGATATGATGTATTGTTGCTCTCCTAGGCTAGGTGTCTAGGTGAAATAAGACCATTAATTTCTTCCCCATAAGCCTATAGAGGTCCATATTAGCAACAAACATGACTATAGATCAACAAGAATTGCAAAATAGAAGAGGTCATGCATACAAGTTCCCTTTTTGTTGATATTGCCATCAAGAAAACAAGTTTTGAAGTCAAACAAAAAAGCAGTATAGTGTTTATAAAGGAAGCATTTATTACATAGAAAAATAATACTTGGTTAGAAAAGCACGGTGTCTTGGGTAAACAGAAAATCATATATGCTTAAATGCAGGAACCCAAACTAAAGACCTGCTTTAAAATGTCTTTTATGGCACGTAATTTTTTTAAACCACATATCCAATACTTAATAGGATCTTATTGGTTCAAAAAACCTATTATTCCCCAAAACCGCCATTTGAAAAACCTTTAACTTTTTTTTCTATGTATGAGTTTCACCCCAAAACAATACTGAAGTAGATGAATGGCCAAGTGCCAAGATAGGGCGACCCTAGCTGGCAAAGGTAAATGAAATTTACCCAATAAAATTCATTGGGTAGATTAAAGCATTGTTGTGATTTATTAACATTAAGAAGCTATAAAGAGATAATATATGTAGTTAACTAATTGCACAAAAAATAATTTTCATCAAACAGAACCCAAAGGGCGGCCATGATATATACACACACCCCTTACAATTTAATAAATGAAGTAGACAACCATTTGCTTTCTAGAGCAAACGTAACAAGCTTTATGGAACCTTAAGCTGATATAAAATATCAGGCAAACATACTCAGACATGAGCATAGCAAAGTCAAAAGGTTCACATGAAGGTCAAACAGTATCATGTCTTCAGATTATATTTGGTGCTCAGTAAACAAGAGGGGGTTTTAAACTAAAAAGTAGGCAAAGAAGATCAAATTAAACCTGCTCAAACTAGCAAAGTACAGTAATAATACCAAATTCACGATCTTCCAAATATTAATGCCTCTAAGATTAATAATGATCAACATTGATTAGCTTTAGTTTTCATTATTAACTAATCAATAGAAAACTAAAAGACATCCTCTAAACATTGATTCCCCAGAGACTAGTTTTCAGAAGAAAAAAAAATGACAATATAAAACCATCAGGCAAATTAGCTTTAGAGTTATAACTGGCAAGTTGGGGATATAAAAGATATAGAATTAGAACCTCAATCTGAAAAGGTAACATCTATCAATAGAAGACATGAACCAAAACACACACCTCAATCATCGATCCCTTTGCAATCACTCGTTCACAGAGATCATAATAGAGATGCGCTGCCAAAAACAACGATTTGCTAGACAGAGGAACCTACAACAAGACGTGATGATGAATAAAAATATGTATAACCAATTATTGATGTAATCGCATAACTAAATTCAGCAATTTTAACCCATATACTTATAATGGGTCAATTTGTTTCATTTCCAACAGGTCAAATGGGTTAAGCTAAAAGATTTATATAAGAAAAAGCGGGTCAAATGAATTAAAACTTAGAATTCATCCAAGTTATTCAAATGCATAATCCTCAATTGTTTTTGTCAAAGAAGTTAGTTATATTGTAATAATATAGTTTTTGTAATCACGTTGAGATAAAATATTTACACAAATTGTAATAATATAGTTGTTTACACATTACCCATCCCAATCCACCCGTTATGCAACATGTAATATAAACAAATCTATAAATTCAACCAAAGGATCATACATTGCTAATAAGATCAGAAGCAGCCTGTTTGACGTCAGCAACTGTTGCAAGTTGTTGAGTAGCATGTTCATGATTGTAAAAATCAGGGGATGAAAGAGTTGAGATTACTGACAAACTCTGCCTGAATCCAACTTCTAGTGATTCTGATCTCTCCATACAACTTATCCAAAACTCCATAGACTTGGACAATTCACAATACTTTGACAATGTCATGATAAATGCATCACTGACAGGTGAAGTGCAAAGGCAATGACGAAGGCTTCTGGATTGCCAGAGAATGGTAATGCACTCCTTCAAAGGAACATCCTTCCATGTAAAAAATTTGAACATCATCTCATATATGTCAGAATGATCTTCCATATAGCCCTATAATAAAAAGGACATTATAAAAACGAGGCATTGTAACAGTAAAATTCCAAAAGGATAATTAAGGCCAACAAGAAATCAAACCTTGAGGGATAGTAAATCACCAACATGATATAGCAAGGTAAGAGTATTCAAAGACGCAATACGAGTTTGTTCAGCAGATTGAGGATGTTCCTGGCTTAACCATAGCTTTAAAGCATTGCCAATATCTTGAACAAAAAGCTGTTTGCATAAAAATAGTATATATAAGAGACTACATATAGAATAATACACATATCTGGCAAGATAAGCACCAATACGGGTAAGGCAAGCTGAGGTCACAAAGAATTTAAGTTGTAGAGCTCATTTTTAAGTTTGGATCAGAACGGACGACCGGACGAGTTAGGTACGGTTCACCATCAAACAATATTTTGTGAACTTGTAATAATTAATAGATGTCTTATTTATGAATACATAAATAAAATTATAATAATAAATATCCAAAATCTCATGATGAGATGATTTACAAGGTCGTATTCACTAAAAAAGACTTTTGACGTCTTTTGACGACTTTTAACTTGTTTAACCAATTTGGTCTATTTAAAAGATTACACAGCCTTTGATCAAAAGAAAAAAAATTACAACACATGCCAAATTAACCAATTCATAAGCAAATGGCTCAAATTGTCACCTCACAAGATATAAGAACTTAAGAATATAACATCTACAGCCCGCAAAGCCTAAATATTCACTTGTGCAAGACTTGGACGTTTATGAAGTAGTACCTTTGAGTTCGGTTCTGCCTCTTGGGTACATAATGTACGTAAGCAATACGCTTGAGCTAATAGATCACTAGCATACTCGTCCTTATTGTACAAGTCACTCTGGCTCAATAAATACATATTTCATAAGAAACATATACATTTGCTAACTTAAACAAGGTATTAGAAAAGTTACAGAAAGTTTGAACCTAAATTGAAGATAACTCACCATTATAGATATCGCTTCAGACAAATATTTGATGGAGTCATTCAGACCTTCTATTCCACGTGCTCGTGATTCTCTTGCATTTGCAATAAGAATTCTGGATTTTTGTAAAAAGCTATCTTTTGTATTGCAGGTCTCTTTTAGAAGAAGGTTTGAGATTTTCAGTTGCATTATCTTACATAATTCTGGATTAAGAGACTTAAATTCCATATAAGCTTGAAGCTCCTGAAAAAATAAAAAAAATAAAAATAAATAAATAAATAAAGAGCAGTGGCTCTTATTAAACATGTCTATTAAAATAAGTTACTGTTAACACAAAACTAGTTGGAATTAAGACTTGAAAGAGCATACAACAAGTTTGTAACAAAATATAAAGGGAGATACACATGGTTAAGGAAGGTGAGAGAAACCTGCTCTGATAAAATACACAGAGTTTCCTTCGACCTTTTCATAGAAGATGACATTAGAAAATATATGGTTGTAGCACTATGTCTAGCTTCAGGAGCCTTTATTTCTTTACATTGGATCTGCAAGCAAAGGGTGAATATAAGGTGAGGCAGTTAGACCCATATGCCTATATTAAGTCACTTTGCTTTACATTATATCTCTGAAAGAATCAAACAAGCATAAACAAAAAGTAGCTTACACTATAGCGAGCCAAATGGGTCAAAGAGGTTGAAAGTCACGCAAATGTACTTTTAATGTATAAAGCTTCTAAATCATTTTATTTAAAGTTAAATTACTAACAAATTTGAGTAATTGTTGTAATCAGAGTTGAGAAACTCATTGTTGATAAATAAAAGATAAGCTTTTCGAACACAAATAGTAAATATGCCAAAAAGCATTGTTTTGTCACTCACCTTCACCCATTGTTTAACCAGAGCTACCGGGATTGGCATCTTCTCAAACAAGCTATGAGCAACAGACCATCTTTCAAGACAATTTATTAGAGTGCTAGATATCTCCTTACTACCACACTGGTGAAGTATGTCCAACAGTAAAGCACTTTTTGCACATGCTTCTGTGGCAAAAACAGTTATGGCATCCTCTGAAATATCACTTGATGACTCATCTAAACTTGAAGCAAACATCTTGCATAAGTGTATTACACAGCACCACGCTGCTTGGCAACACAATTCGAAAGACTTTGTAGCCTACAGACAGAATGCAGCAAATGCAGCATCAGTAAAAACCCAACAACCATTGACATCTAATCGAATACCAAATATAAGTATAGTATTGGCAAAGTCATCACAGTCATTAATTTAGTTAAATACATAGCTACTCATCAAAAGTATATATTTCATTCCTTAACAACATTAAAATTTTGAAGCATGTTGTTTTATGTGCAGGTTAATCACTCCACTCATATGTATTCCAGGAGCAACACCTCAAACTGTTTCTACAAAAGTGCAGTTTAAGTTTTAACAACTCATGTAATAACTCATACCCATTTTTTGACATTTACTAAGTTTTATTCACTATGTCTTCATGATAAAATAATGATGTCTGCAATAAAGATTTAAGCGAAAAACACAAGGAAATGTCTAGCTAAAACATATAAGATCAGAGTCATCAGACCAATATCCCAACAAACCATCCTATCCCAAGTCTGATTTTCTATATACATTATTAATGATCTAAGCTCTACTATGCAACGATTGGTGTAGTACCTCTCTTAATCTATCACTTTTGTACATAACTAAACCAACATTGTGCAAAGAGGCATAGAGATGTTTCAGGCCCTTGGTTTGTAAACAATCGATTGAAATAAGATCCTTAAGAAATTTAGTACACGCCTGCAATGAGTAAAAACGAACATTAAGTCAGTATATCCTTGGATCTCTAGATCATTTGTTTCTATCAACAACGATAGAAACAACACAAAATGTAACTGTTAAATAAGTATACAGCAATAATAAGTAATTAACCTCAGTTTTTTTCTTTGTAGCAAACGAGAGAGTAAAAGCAGCGATGGCTACAGAAAGTACAGTATAGTTGTTGTATAAATCTCCATCCTTGTCAGATGCACTGTAAACATAAGTAAAAGAAAGATGAAACTTTCTTAATGGCCAGATTGGCGAGTAGATGGCATTGGTTTGAATATTGTAGCTGTTTTTTATCAGAAAGGAGAAACAAAATGTTGTAGAAAAATATAGAAAAATAATTCAACTATTCGACGTCCCGCATCGTTGACATAGGTCTAAACCATGATTAATTATGTTAAAGGCATTTCAAATTACCAACATCAACATGTAATTGGCTTACCTAGAAACAAGTATGAGCTGATGGAAAGCATCCTCAATATTAGGAAGCTTTATAGGATAAGAGTTGTCTTCAAACCCACAAAGTATATCTTCACGCTCAGACATCATCAGCATGGAAAGAGGCTCACACAAAAACATTAATGCGGTAAAGTAAGAAGACATATAGGTCCTCGTATCTGCAGCCATTGACATTCCATTGTCAACCTTTGAGAGTAAATAACCATGGACAGTAGTTGACCTTTGCAGCAGATTCTCCACGTCAAGTAAAAGTTTGGGTATAGAAATGTCTTTTTCAGATTTAGCCATTTTGGGGCTACGCCCTCTTGAATAATAATTCAAGTCACTCAGAGACAAAGAGATAGCATAAAGTCTCATGATCAAATTAATCGCCGATAATTTGACCTATAAAATGTCTGTTATTAAAACCGAATTCTGTCTAATACAGTCCATCAAAAAATGGTTACAAGCATAAGCATATATAATTACCTGAGAAAAGTCATTTGCTAGTTTGTTGAAGTGAGTTGCAACTGCACCACAAAAATCTACAGTTGCATTTCGACATTTGTTGGCAAAATAGTCTACAAATTCCAGAAAATTTACAAGAGATGTTTCCTTGGGAAGCTGCAAAGAAAAAATAAATTATTTAACAACAAATGAAACAACTTCCAGACTCAGGCATTTAATTTTGACATCTATTACCATCAATTATAGAAGATTCACCAAAACTTGTTAGTAAAGTCCTTTGTTTGTTGGTTTGTATCCTTATTAGTCTTTCTTATTATGAATATGTATGCCTTTCCTTGTGCCATATGTAATCTAGTTACCAAGTATTGAGGGAGAAACTGGGTTAAGGTTGTTCATGATATTTTTATTCAATTTCTGGTGGTTACTTTTAAGGGTTTCTTTGGCAAAGCTTATGGCTTCGGCGAAAAAGCCATTTCTAATGAGGTTTAGCATATAGTCCTTCTTTTAATCTTCATAAAGCTAATAAGCACTTTGTTACAAGTGTTTGGCTAAGCCTATTGTCTTTTAATAGTAGAATAAGCTAATAAGCACGTCAAATAAGCTTAGCCAAACACCCCCTTAATTCTGTTGTTAATTTAGTAACATATTGTTTGAGATGATGTTTTTTTCCACAGGGATGTTAAGGCCATGTTCCCTTGTGTGACACATGTACGTTGCTTATGCTGACAACAAGCAGGTTATTTATCTACGTTAGCAAACTATCAACTAAGCATATAGGTCAATATACATTGAGTATTTAATCATTATACGGAGTATAAGAATGAAAAAGAAGTTTCTTATCATAGCCTAGCTTAAACTTTTAGGTACCTATGTATCTTACACTATTCACAACCAACATCTCCTAAGGTCTCTGATGTTCTGTCTCAAGAATCCTAAAACTTTTTTCCTAACCATAGAGCATTTTGATAGCTACCCAAGATAACAATACACTGGTATGAACTATGAAGCACTTGGTGGCATCAAGAATACACCAAGATATAACTTTGCAGGCTTAAACACTAATCTAACCCTGATGACATCCTTACAACAGTTTTTGGCATAATACTATATAACACACTTAACAGTAAAAGACAGAACTTAATGACATCATGTTTTATTTAAGCAAGGAAACTGAGAACAGATGTACTTAAATACCATGCATTGATGAGCCATAACATCCAACACACGAGTTAGCAAATCTATACTACACATTATTTGATCGTCTGACGGTGAAAAAAGTGAACTGCATATCCTCCGTCCAAACTGCATAAAAACAATAAATTATAAACTCAAATAAACCTCATTTAAATATTAACCCTAAGATTAAAACTTCACCTTGATCAGATGCGTCACAAGCATTTTGTGCAATTTCTCATATGCATCCGCATCAATAATCCTGTCATATATACAACTCATCATTTAGATATACAACTACGATTATAAGCACAGATTCATTTACCAACGTTATTTACATAAACAACGAATTCCAATATTAAACTAAGCATCTTTAAACAGATGCTCCAGTGTCAATGACTTCATCTCTATAGTATGCTACTAGTTACCGATAATTCAATCATAATACTAAAAGCAATAACGTAAAAAATACCTTAACCACGACTCAATTTCATCGAACACATAGCATACTCTAAGACAAAACTAATGAATTCGATACACCTAAAAACGTATACCAACACTTAACTACATAAAGTACTAACTTTAACAGACGTATGACTCTACACATAAAATACTAAAAAAACGCAATCATTCCATATACCTGAACCACGGCTCGACATCAAAAACCATATCAACCACATCCGCCTCATCCTCAAACCTCGCATTCGCCACACACTTAACAATCGTCACAACCACTTCCACAATCAACATCGCTATATCCTTATCCCTATTCTCCTTCCCCAATTCCGGCACACCACCCTTCCCCGTCCCCGAATACAGCTCTCCAATAAATCTAAGCACGTAAAGCCCTTGCGTCTTCGCCTCATTGTACTTCCCCCAATTCTCATAACAATGTATTAACCTAACGCGCTGAACCTGTACCGAATACCGCTTACACAATAACTGCGAATTAATCGCTTCTAAGCAGCTTAAACAGAGCTTATACGTTTCGAAGAGGTTGTTAGCGTGGTTAGGGGTGAGTTTGGGTGTTTGGTTGAGGCGTTTAGGGAGGAGTGATAGGGATTTGGAGAGGAATGAGAGGTATTGTTTGGCGAGTGTTCGGGTTTCGGTGTCGGTTTTCGGGGGGAATGGTTTGAGATAGGATTTGAAGAGAGTGTGGAGTGAGGTTAGGTCTGGTGATGATTCGAGGAGTGTGAGGAGTGACGTGGCGGTGGTTGTGATGGTGGGATCTGTCATGAGTGTGTGTGTGTTTAGTGTGTGTTTTGATGTGTGTGTGTTTTGAGTGTGTGTTTTGGTGTGTGTGTGTTTTAGTGTGTGAGGGTTTGCGTGTTTGGGAAGATGAGAGCGAAAGAGATGGGGAAATTGGGGGAGAAGGAGCGGGAAATGAAAAAAGAGGGTTTTCGAAGTGAATGAAATTATTTATAGGGATTGCAAAATGAGACCGTCCTATGTAAAAAGTATTCATTGTCAACTCAATCTTCACTTTATACATACAAAAATAATATTATTTTAATAAAATAATACAACCTTCCTTCCATTAGATTGTCAACCAGTTCATTGAGCAACCTATTGTCATAACCCACAACTTGCCACGTGGCAACTCATAAATGAATGATTTAAGTAATTAAACTAAATATAAAGAAATACTCCCTCCGTCTCATATTTATAGTCCATATTTCCTTTTTGGGTTGTCTCAAATTAATTGTCCACTTACCTTTTTAAGTAAATACTAGAGAATATAGTAGGAGAATATTCCATTTAAGTGGTTGAAAATTAATATGGCCCCACTTTTATTAAACTTTGTGTTTTCTCTCTCATGACAATAAATTTGAGACGGAGGGAGTAATAGTATATGTTAGGTTGAGTTGTTGATAAATGGTATAGATTTGTTGTATGTATTTTGTGTAGGTGGAGGGAAGAGAAAATAATATTTTTATAAAAGATGGGGTTGGGTTGGGTTGTTGATAAAGATAGTCTCATAGAGAGGGTTTGCAATGATTGAACGCATTGTCGGGTTGTATGATATGCATCGCGGGTTGTACGGCTTGACTAAATCCCTATGATGTGACAATATAGGGAGTGTCTTGTATCACATCTCATGTAAAAATAGAGAGATGTGATTTGCACACTATCATGAATAATTAGGATTTGATACATTTAAATTATGAGTGTTTTGACATTTATATCTACATGACAAATATAACTAAAAATAATTTAAAAATATAAATGTCTAAACACTTAAAATTTGAGTGTCCTAATCATTTATGAGAGTGCAAATCACCTCCCAAAAATATAAGATGACCACAAATTTTAGATAAAAACTTTTAGAGAATGACATGTTTATGTTTTGATTTTTGGTTTTTTTTCTTTAATTTTTCTTTTTTCTTTTTAAATTAATCCGATCATATATAATTTTGTGAAATTTGTTTTCGTAAAATTTATATGAGTATAGCATATCTCATAATAAATTAACCAAACATAATAGAAACCGTGGAAGTCATATATCTTTCTTAAATACAAGCGTATCTCGCAACATACTCTTGCACATATAAAATAGCCAAGATTTAGTTCAATAAAAAAATTGGTGCTTAGTGATGCTTTAAACACTTAACGATGCCCACAAATTTGTTTAACATGTAACTGTTATGTTTGATCTTAAGTTGTTAGCGCATAAGGTGTGATAGGGTTTCTTTCTAAAGTGATGATTTGAGCACTCCAACTATTGATTGACACACTCTATTTTGTATCTATATAACTTGTGTTTTTGAATGTGTCAATCAATAGTTTGAGATTTTAAGTGTCATCACTCTTCTTTCTATCATATCATCTTTACTTCGCTTTTTTTCTTTTTTCGCATCACTTTTCTTTTTCTTTTTCTCTAAACTTTTTGTAATCATTAAGAATACCTCAAACACACACACGCACTCACCCACAACACACGCAAAAAAAATTTCTCGCTCTCTTGAGATGACTCAGCAAACTATTGCATCAAGGGAAGTGATGTATGATTTCCCGTAAAGGTGCCGCAAGGGGTGAATCAGGTCTGTCACATGGAGTTGGTTTTTCAGCTTGTTTCCCGTTCCACTACGCAAACCCTCAAAAAAGTTATGATCGTGAAATGTGAAGATGCTAACATGTGTTAGGAAATCAAATATATTCTATTATGTCTATGTAAGAGTGTATGTAATCAAAATGTATTTGAATCTTTTAAGTTAGTGGTGATATGTCACTAATGTTAATGTGCATATCATTATATCTGTATCAATAAACTCTTGTAGGTCTCATGTTGACACAAAAGATGGGCGAAAATTTCGTGAGAGTCCATATTTGGAGTAGTGTGTCTTGCAAAGCCCATCTTTTTTGCTCTAAAGGTGCTCGCGTAAAAAAAACTTGATCTACACGACCACCAATAGGAAAACGTGCAATATTTAATTTACAAGAAAACGTGCAATCTTTGATTTTTAAATGAACGAAAATGTGGAATGTTTAATAATTAAATTTTTAAATAAATGAACAAAACTGATTATTTGCGATATTTGGCCACGACTTAACATATGTATATGTAGGATTTTTTTTTTGTTGGTTATGTGATTTGATTTCTTCTTGAAAAGGTCTTCACAACCAACTAATAGTGTTCAAAATGGTGTTAATATGAATGAGATATCGTGTATGAAAGTGAGTCACATTGTGCTATCAAATCAATAGTGTAAATGACCATCTTTTTTTTAGTTGTCATTTCTACCATTTAAATAGGGTGGTTGTGAAAATACATGTTAGAATTACAAATGAAATTTGTTACAAAATACATAAAATATTTTACAATTTAACTACAACTACTAGAAAAAAAAACATAACAAAAAAGTACTAATTGGTTACAAACCAAATATATTAAACCAACTATTATTATATTCCTGAGTGTTTTGATTATTTAAATGTTGAGAGGCGTATGGTTGGGAGGCGTATTGTTCATAACCTTGAGACGGGTTCTGATGAGCATTTTGTTTATGACTTGTTTGACCTTGCTCATATGCTTGAGATGTGTAAAACATTTGATCATATGGTTGCGGTGAGTATGTATTTTATTGAAATGCTTGAGATTGGTATGTGTCATAGATAAGAAAGTTGTGATCATATGTTTGAGACAAATATGAGTCGAATGAATGAAAAAATAAGCCGAACATTAGGCTCCAACTCGAATTTAGAATGCACCAACTCAACTAACCTTGAGTACGTCATATTAGTATACATAACGACACCTCATTCAGTATTATCAAAATGTAATATACATTTGAATTTATGTATATATGAAGTCATGCCTATGTATATCTGAATTTATGTGTATTTTAGGTAATAGCTATGTTTGGATACACATTTGAATTTATTTATACATACAATGTTGTAACCAGTACATGACAATTACGTGTAGGTGTAATATTTTACACGAAATACGACATAGATTTGACAACTCTATGACAATGATTTGACTACCCATGATATTTGCTTCTAGGTGTAATATTTTACCCGAAGCTATCGGGTTCAATTAAGAAGTTATCAGGTTCAATTTTGAGAAAATGATAATTTTTAACAAAATTCACACTAAGTTGGAAAAAATCATGAGATTTTCGTGAATCTTCGAGAATTGAACCCCCTAGGTCCGGGCCTGTAAGTATACTAGCACTCTCGTAAATTGTTGGTCACACGTTATATGTTTTCGACATGACATACTCATTTATTTTCGGAT
Organism: Chrysanthemum makinoi; assembly: GCA_910596185.1. NCBI lineage: Eukaryota > Viridiplantae > Streptophyta > Magnoliopsida > Asterales > Asteraceae > Chrysanthemum > Chrysanthemum makinoi. The sequence goes on from OU343221.1 coordinate 203,871,030, forward strand.
CTGTTCTATTTGAGTAGTAAAAAGCAACTAATTATGTTTTATAATGCTTTTTTGGTATGGGCCTATGCGATTGTTTGATCTTGGGGGACCATAAATGCATATACTCACAATATGACATGTTAGATCACGGAAATGAACTGGAACAATAACATGTGATCGAGGGGTAAAAGATTAAAGTCATAATAAGTCAATGTTTGAATACAATGACAATTGCGTGTAGATGTAATATTATATACGAAATATGACATAGATTTAACAACTCTATGACAATGATTTGACTACTTCATGACAATTACGTATAGGTGTAATATTATACACGAAATATGACATACATTTGACACACTCTTCCTCTGTTTAAGTATTACTTTGTTACTATAGTTATACACACTCTATTAGGATACTGCTTACTAAAAATCATTCAATAATATATTCCTTTAAATTTTAAAAAATATTGGACACCATACCATTCGACTTTCAAGTTGACATGAATAGACTTCCAATTAAGTCTATACTATATGTGAAAACGCATAGGGGGTGAATACGTTACCGTTTAAAAACTTTGAATCTTTAGTATCTAATCGCTTATGAAGTTTGTTATAATATAAAAGTGTCAATTATCGTTTGTGACTAATATAAAGCATAGTAAACCAAGTTGTCTGTTGGGTTCAGTAAATACCCAAACCCCTTAAACTAGGATTTGAATAGAAAATATCCTAAGTGTTTAATCCGTTAAACACAATCAGGTCACTGAGCGCATAGTCTCTCAGTGAGCTATCTTCAAGACACTTAGTATGAGGCGAAGAAGGAGCCTCTCCACTCTGCAAGGCGGAACTTAAAGGGTGAAGACTAAGTCAAGGAGAAGATGGTGGATTCAGTGAGTGATGACAATAACTCACTGAATCCCTTCGACTCCTCTCCAACTGTTAAAACACTGAAGACAAGCGAAGGAAGAGGCGAAGACTTTAAAGACTGAAGAATGAGCTGGATTAGGCGGGAAAGTTTTACCCAGATAAAACTAAGTCCCTCAAGTATTTATCCAGTCAATACACAGTCTCAATCTATCAAGATCATATCTTCCCATTTATAGTAAGCGGCGATTCTCTATCAAGGAAAGAAGCTTCGTCGCCTACTATAGAAAGGTGAACAATAACCGAATATATCAATATTCGTGTTTGCTGTGATCCATGTTTTTGTCTTCTAGGATAAAGTTAATAATCATACTTGTATAAATAGCATAAGAGAATGAGTGAAAAGTTTAAGCTTGTGAATTGTAAAAACACACACACACACAAGCCAACTTTTCACTCCTCTAAATACGACTTTATCCTTGAGTTAGCTCAGTGGGTTCTAAGAGTTGTGCTCAGACTTAGCATGAGCTTAGAGAGGAGTCACCCAAACTTTGTCATTTCAATCCCAAGTACTATTTCGCAAGTACTTGGGTAACGTATTCTTTTGATTTATTTCTAATAAGAATATGATGTTGAAAATTACTTTGTGTGTTTTACTTATGTTAATTTCAGTCATTATTCACTGTTAATTGCTTTAAGTACTTAATTATTCCTTTTTAACGATAGTGAACAGGGAACAACAAGTGGTATCAGAGCGGGCTGATTATAAAACCTTTTAAGCCGCTCTAAAACGTTTTTAAATCAGGATTCCTATGGCTGAAATTGATGTACCCCAACTAGTCGATAAAAAGGGTGGAGCTTATTCATTTGTTGCCCCTAGACTTGAAGTTGGCAAATTCAACAAATGGAAAAAGCGTATGCTTTGCTATTTGATTGGGATGGAACCTTATTATATCAAGTGTATTAATGAGGGTCCGTTTGTCCCAAAGACTGGCGAAGGTTTGCCCAAACTGAAGCTCAGTGGACTCAGGATGAAAGGAGAGTGGTCAACCAGGACCAAAGACTCAAAAGTATCATCATATCATGTCTTCTTGATGATATAATGGAGTCGGTTATAAGGCTGTAACGGATAAACAAACACTGGGATGACTGGTCCATAGCCATGAAGGTCCATCGATACCAAGGAAAACAGGATAATGGACACGAAACTTGAGTATAATACCTTCAGGGCTAAGGACACTGAAACTCTCTCTCAAACTTACACCCGTTACAAAACTCTTTTTAAATGAGCGGCTAATGATGGTGTTAAGTTATCCAAACATGAGATAAATGTTGGTTTTGTTAATTATCTCCCTGAGAAATGGTTAAACTTCTCTCAGGGACTTAGAAATGCAAATCACATTCAAACTCTTGAGCTTCCTGAAATTTATGGGAAATTTGTCTATGAGGAAAACCTCATCAACAAGCGATACCCTGACTTAAAGAAGTCTCGGGAAGTCAAGAAGTCCCCGACCATCACCTCACCTATATCAACTGCCTTCTTTTCTAACAATGTGGTTCAATATTTTCAAGAAAATTCGATGATGAGCACGATGAGAGATCAAGTGAGGAGTACCTAAATGACCTGAATGTTGAATTTCAGGAAAGGGCACTCCTTGCAAACTCTCGAAGGTTTATTAAAAAAACAAAGGTTTTCAACTGCTAAAGCTAACGAGGACACTGAATGCTTTAAGTGTCACAAAAGGGTCATTTTGCAAAGGACTGTTTTTCAAAAACAATTTCTGAACCTTCTTACAGACCATGAGGTCAAATCGGTCCTCAGGCTTTAGCAAATTTCAACCTAAAATCTATCAGTCTCATCAAAACTTTCAGAATAAATCTGACCAGAAAAAAACAATAGATTTTGAAGCCAAGTATAGGAAGATCAAAGCTAAGCTTGCATTACTTAAGGCCAGTCCCTCAGAACCAAAAAGTGTTCAATCTGTGCAGGGTAAAAACAAATGTCTTGTTCTTTGAAACCTTCAACTGGGATGAAGAGCCGTCTCATCAGATGATGAAATGGTGCATGTCGGCGCTGATGGCCCTCTCAAAAGAAGACAAGCTAGCTGTTGGAAAGAATCATGCGAGAAATGGAGAATGGGTCAACATCACAATGAAGAAGGTAAATATTCTACTTTCTATGGATGAGGATTGATTGGCGTCCTATATGAACTATATCAATGTAGATCTTAAGTTTGTAGAGGAGCAAAGACTAAATCTTTTTCTAAGTACAACAAGTTAAGTTTTGAATTGAATAAGTGTAGGGATGAGTTACTTGTGTTAAAACAAAACAAGCTTGAGGCTATCACCTTACAGATTCAAAACACTGAATTAGTTAAAAGAAATCAGGCTCTTCAAGATGAACTTAAGAAAGAAAAGGAAATCATTGATAGCTGGACCACCAAGCATCCAAGAGTCTTTGATCTTTGTGGGTGCCCCAGTAGCAAAAGAGAGTCATAGGTGAACATCATCTTACTGACTCTCTCAACAAAGACCAGAGTCCTAAATCATTTGTGTCTGGTGGCATGATTACCAATATGTTGTCTGTTCCCAAGACCAGTGATTTGATTGAAAGACTTAATCGATAGTAAGCTTCTAACTTTGACTCGGAAGAATTCTAGAGCACGAAAGTCAAGCTCTAAAGAGCATGCTTGGACTCTCGGATGTGCCCATGTACTGAACACATCTCTGAGTCTGAAGATGAATCTCAAGCACCACTTCCACCTTTGAAACCTCTTCAGAGGTCTTTGATCCTAGCTCTGAGCTTACTCCATTACATTACAATCCACACTCTCCTAAAGAAAGGTGCGGACTTGGTAGAACCATTTTGAAAAGACCATCAAAACCAACTCAACAAGAATCCACCCCACTGAAAATTCCACATCCTCAGTCCCCACTGAAGCTGATCAGATTACTGACTGAACTTGTGAGGAAGCTAACTGACAAAATGGAATCTATTGAAAAGGTCCCTGAACCAATCAAGGAGACAAAGTCAGCTTCCTCTAGTTCCTCAAAGTCAAAAGCCACCACCAAGAACAAGCAGAAGTGTGATCTATGCCACTATACCAGTCATACTACTGACAATTGTTATAGAATCCTTTTTTGCATGATCTGTAAAAAGGATGATCACAGGACTACTTACCACTTGCAATATGTGAGCTCTCTTACTCAAGAAAACTACATAAAAGTTGGTCATCAGTATGCTTCTTCATCTAAAGCTCAAAAATTGAGAGCAAAGCCTTTTCCTCCTTGCCCACACTGTGGCTTTAATGATCATCGCCCTGATGATTGTCTTATGAACACATCTTTGTGATATTTGCGGTAACACAGCTCATAAGACATCTCAGCATGACAATGTCATCCATGCAAGGAGAAGTTCAAAACAACCAAAATCCAACGAGTCATCCTCAGTCTCTAAATGTAAAACCTGTGGTAGCTCATTGCACTCCACCACTGACCATGAATCGATTGCTCAATTCAAAGAGACCATGAGACCCAAGCCCACTAGTAAGTGGGTTACGAAGAGAAACTAATTCAGTTTACTACTTGTGTAGAGGCATGCCAGGGAGCCTATCTGGCATCTAGGCGATGGATGTTCAAGAAGCATGACTGGTGTGAAGGAATATCTGCACAAGTATGTAAAGGAACCAGGGCCAAAGGTAGTATTTGGTGATAATTCATCATGTCCCACTGAAGGTTATGGTTAAGTAAAGTGCAATGGAATAGTTTTCTCTAGGATTGCTTATGTCAATGGTCTCAAATACAATCTCATCAGTGTCAGTCAGCTATATGATGCTAAGTACATTGTACAATTCAATGACAAACAGGGTACCATTTTCAATGCCAACAAGGAAGTTGTGTTGATTGCTCCTAGGAGGGACGATGTTTATGTCTTAGACATGTCAACTCTCTCTAAAGATGGAACCTGTCTATTTGCCAAAGCCATTGAAACTATCAACTGGCTGTGGCACAAGAGACTCTCACACTTAAACTTCAAAACATCAACAACTTGGCAAAACAAAACAAGGTCCTTGGCTTACCACCACGGTTTTGCTAACGATAAACCATGCTCTGCCTGTGAAAAAGGCAAACATAAAAGAGCATCTTTCAAAACCAAGCAAAACTTCTCTATCAAAAGTTGTCTTCACCTCTTGCATATGGATCTCTTTGGACGGTCAGTCCTAGATCAATCCAACATGAGAAGTATACACTTGTCATTGTTGATGAGTATTCAAGATACACTTGGGTATACTTTCTTTCAAAAAGAGTCGGCTAATACTATAATGTCATTTATCAGGAATATTGAAAACCAGAATGATATTACGATGAAACAAATCGAAGCTGACAATGGCACTGAATTTAGAAATCTGAGCTTGAGAGTTTCGTGATGAGAGGGAATCTCCCAAAATTTTCATCTCCTTATACCCTGAACGAAATGGGGTAGCTGAAAGGAAGAACAAAACACACATTGAGGTTGCAAGAACCATGCTAAATGGCTCAGCTCTTTCAAAGCATTTCTGGGAAGCAGTTAAAAAACTGTTACACTCAAAATAGGTCAATCATTGTCAAAAGACATAATAAAACCCCATATGAGATATTCAAAGGTAGACTTCCTGACATCAACTACTTCCATGTGTTTGGATGTCCTGTGTTTATTCATAACCACAAGGATCATCTAGGCAAGTTCGATGCTAAAGCTGATGATGGATACTTTCTAGGTTACTCACTGATCTCCAAAGCCTTCAGGGTATTTAACACAAGGAGACAACAAGTTGAGGAAACCTATCATGTCACCTTTGATGAAAGTATTGAAAGCATCATATTCACCAACACTTCAGTGGAAGAAATAGGAATTGATAACTCATCAAGATATCCTCCTAATGAGTACAACACTGTAACCAATTCCTCATACCAAGCTGATGCTGACATCTCATATTATGTCTTGCCTCACAACCTGTCACAACCAACTATCAGTGAATTCATTGATAATCAGTCAGTCCCTACTGGGATAGGTAACACTGATCCATATGATCAGGATCCTATAACTCAAGAACCTCTACCAGAACAAGTTACCTCGACAGATGATCTAAATGATCCTGTGGCCCTTGAACCTGAACTCACACCTGAACTCCCAGTGACATCTTCAAGCTCAGATCTCAGACCACAAAGTAAGTGGACAAGATCTCAGGACATTGAGCTTGTAAACATCATTGGTGAACCCACTGAGGGCATGCTCACTAGAAGCATGGCGGCTAACTTAACTGCAGCTTCAGCCAATGAATGTCTATATGCTGATTACCTATCAGAGATAGAACCCAAAAGTGTCACTGAGGCTCTAAAATACCCAAGCTGGGTTCAGGCTGTGCAAGAAGAACTGCAAGATTTGATAAAAATAAGGTCATGACCTTGATCAAATGTCCTCAGGATGTAGTAGTCAAAGGAATGAAGTGGGTTTTGAAACAAAAGCTGATGAAAACGGCACTGTCATTAAAAACAAAGCCAGACTTGTAGCCAAAGGTTACACTAAACAAGAAGGCATTGACTATGATGAAACATTTGCTCCTGTTGCAAGAATGGAAGCCATCAGGATCTTTCTTGCATATGCAACATACATGAACTTCAGGGTCTACCAAATGGATGTTAAAAGTGCATTCTTAAATGGTGATCTCAAGGAAGATGTATATGTTCAGCAACCTCCAGGCTTTGAGAGTAGTGAATTTCCTGACTATGTCTGCAAGCTTGACAAAGCTCTTTATGGACTTAAACAAGCTCCCCGGGCATGGTATGAAACTCTCTCAGCCTTCCTGATACAAAACAAGTTTGTCAAAGGAAAGATAGACAACACACTGTTTGTCTATAGAACTCAACAGGATGTGATTCTAGTCCAAGTGTATGTTGATGACATCATCTTTGGCTCAACAAACTACAAACTTTGCAAACAGTTTGAAAAACTGATGACTAAGAAGTTTGAAATGAGCATGATGGGGGAACTCACATACTTTCTTGGACTACAAATCAGGCAAACTGACAAAGGAATATCCATCAGTCAAGAGAAATACACCAGGAATCTCTTGAAAAAATATGAGATATCTGACTGTGCCTCGGTGAAAACTCCAATGGTCCCACCTAACAACCTTGGACCTGATCTCACTGGCAAATCAGTCAATCAAACTCATTTAAGGGGGATTGTAGGCTCAGCTGATGTATCTAAGCGCTTCTAGACCGGATATCCAATTCTCAGTCTGTCTAATAGCAAGATATCAGTTCAATCCTAAAGAATCCCATCTCACTGCAGCCAAAAGAATACTCAGGTACCTGAAGGGAACCCCTAGCCTTGGACTCTATTATCCAAGATGCTCAGGATTTGATCTCAAGGGTTACTCGATTACGATTATCTGGCTGCAACATGGACAGAAAAAGTACCTCAGGGTTCTGTCAATTTCTTGGAGGAAAACTGGTTTGTTGGAGTGCTAAAAAGCAACAATCTGTGGCTATGTCCTCAGTTGAAGCTGAATATGTAGCTGGCGGGATCTTTGTGCCAATGTATTATGGATGAAAAGTCAACTCAGTGACTATGACATCCATTACAAAATGGTGCCCATCTTATGTGATAATACCGTGCTATTGCAATCTCCAACAACCCTGTCCTCCACCAAAGAACCAAACACATTGATATCAGATATCACTTCATCGGGGATCACATAATGAAGGGAGACATTGAACTTCATTTCATCCCTACTGAATATCAACTGGCTGATATCTTCACAAAACCCTTGGATGAACCTACCTTCAGGAGACTGAAAGCTGAATTGGGAATGCTTGACATTGAAAGTCAGGTATTTGAAAACCAATCTCAGTAAGTTCACTGAAATGGTTCATTCTCCACTGAACATCAAAACAAACCTCTCACTGAACGAGTAAGACTCACTCGGGGTCCACTGACAAAGCATTTAATGAGTAACTAAATGCTCCAAGTATTAGTTACTTAAATATCCTAGGTTGGTAATCCCACCAATTTAATATAGGAATACATGTCTTACTTGTGGAGTATCATCATTTACCTCACCCCACTTGGCATTAAATGCCTTCTCTCACATAAAATATCCTATGGATATTTTATTACTGCTAAAGTGCACTTTTTCTGTGCATTGCAACTGTTTTCCTTGAAAGACGGGATTTTACTGCGTGAAGTGGTGGGTGGCATTAAATGTGGAATATCAAAAGATTTCAAAAATGGTCTTTACATATCCACATTTATACAAAAACCACCCCTCTCACTACTCTATAAATACCCTCTTCAAAAACCACAAAACACACACAAATTATTTTCTGCAACTAAACTCTGTCAAAATCCTTTCTCAAATCCAGAAAAATTTGTGTGTTCTCAAAATCTTTAAAAACTCTTTTGGAAAACCCTCCTTGTAAACATTTACAAAAGTTTTTCATCACAAACTTGAGAGATCCAAATACTTTGATTGTTCTAGTCAAAACATTTTTTAACCCTAAAATCTTCTTTAATAGAAATGGCTAGAACACAATCTCTTCAGTTTGCTTCTCAGTGGGTAGGGGATCTTACTAACGTTGAATTTAAAACAAATAATGTCATAGGAAATTTTGAATACCCTGAAAGTGTCCCAACCTATAAAGACATTATAAAAATTTTATTCAACTGCCCCCCTCAACGATCAAAACGCCTTTGTAAAATGTCCCTCAATACTGTACCCAAACTACCTCAGGGAGTTTTGGGCTACAGTTAAAGCCTCTGACCCGACACCTTCTACTGATGAGAATAACCTTAGACCACTCAGGGAGTATCTCATCAGATTCAGTCTTAATGGGGGCAACAATACACCCTGGATTACAAAACATTTTGCACTTCAACAGGGTTAGATTATAACAAAGGTACTTATGTCGCCCATCCTAAACCCTCCACAGTGAAGGATGGGTTAAAACAAATTGTTTTAGATCCAACTTTTTTGGACAAGACCCCAGTCACTAAAAGCTCATTCCCGTGGCTTGGAGGATCCTCTTCACTTTTGTGATTCAGGTCCTCGGCGGGAACCACTCATCCACCGAACAAGTTAACTCTATTCAGTTGATGATGGCATACTGCTTGATGAATGGGGTCACTGTCGAGATATGGGAGATCATTTACAGTGATCTCGTAACGAAGCTCTGAGACAAAACTAGGGCGAAGTCGTTTCTTATCCTAGGTTTGTCTCTTGTGCTTTGCAATCGTTCTTGGGTTCAAATTATACTCGGGATGAAAATTTTGGAAATTTACGGCATCTGAGCCATCAAATTTTCAAAAGGACCCATCCCTTGTCACTCCCATTGAATTGCGGCCCATGATTGCGTAAACAATCAAAGTGGATCGATGTCTCCAAACCCTGCTCCTAAAAGAGGGGAAGTCTCAGCGGGACTAAGACTAAACCAAAGTCTCGGGCCACTGAGGCTTCAGGAGCACAACCTAAGAGGCACAAAAAGCCCGAGACCAAACAGACACCCACTGACGGGCAACAACCACCCCGTGACAACGAAGGACAGCGATACATCACAGTGCCCGATTGGTCACACCTACTACTCCCAAGATCCAGAGGGAAACAAACAACCGCGGTAGGGGCGCCTTCCAGCGCGATGATGACATTAACAAATCCAAGTCTTTGTCGAGGGCACAGCGATCAATCCCAAGACTCGGGGAAACAAACAACCCACTGATAGGGATACAACAATCGCGACTCGCCAAAGGCACTGGGAAACACCACCGGTGTCTCAGGGGTCACTTGGGGACAAAGACTTCGGAGGGAAAGAAACAACCGCCGATATGGAACCCAAACCAATCCCGACTCGGAGAAGGCACTGGGAAACTCCACACCGGTGTCTGAGGGTCAACGGGGACAAAGACTCAGAGGGATATATACCACCCGCTGATATGGAACCCATCACCAAACCCTTGCTCACAATTCTTGATGTCGGTATTGTTCTCGAGAGGATGACCTTGCTGAAACCGAAGATGAAATTTTATCGGTGGAGAAGAAATGGACGCCGAGGTTCAATCGAACAAGAAACTCGGCTGATCCAAAGAGCATCTTGAATCCCCATTCCAACATGATGATCATGCTTCGAATCCTCCTCAGGGCTCGATGAATTCAAAGAGTTTGACAATGTTCTTCCCTCCTTTGAAAGCAGTTGGCTTAGTGGATCACCGAGGGCTTCAAGGAAGTTATACTCGAGGGTTACTAAAACATTGTGGGAACAACATACTGAGGCTTCTGCGCAAGTTCACGTGATCTAAAGCGAGAGGTACAGGGCTTGATGAAAATGTTCATGAGCCAGGGACTTGATGTATGACCAAATTCACCGCGGATGAAAATATGGCTAACTTCTTAAGGCACCTCGGGATCTTTGGCACAAAGATCGATGAAATCGGAGGAGTTTGTCGAGAGAAGATCCAGCTCTTAACTCTCAAGTGCTAAAGGCTATTGAGGCATACTTGCAACAATCCTCACGCCTTCTGAACTGTTAGATGCTGCTCACGCGTCTGCAAATGTTGGGTCTTCCATCATCAGTCCAGTCTCTACAAGCTACATTGGACTCCCTGAATACACAGGTGGCAACCATGGCTCGAGCATCCTCTTCCCGGCACGGAATCTTGGTCCCGGATGACTGCCTTGGAGCTTTCTCAGGCTAACTTGGATGCAAAGGTCACTGCATTCGAGAGACACCGAGATTAAGGCTATGATGACCGAAATCTATCGGGCCTTCAAGGGTCAAGTGCTCAGCCCCCCTCATGGCACCAGCGCCAACTTTTGCCCTCACGGCGCTCGCAGAGCGGTTGAGGGGAGAGAATACTGCGAAGAAACTCCTCTTTACGAGGGGAGCAAACACCACCAGTCTCGGTAACTCCACATCATCTGCACCAGGTTTCAGCAATACCCATCTCCTCACTACCACTCAAACATCAACAACAACAACAACACGGCGGTCACAACAACAACACCACCCTTAGTTGCATCATCTTCCTCAAGGGCGGGGACAAGGGCAAAGGCATAATGACAAGCTGCTGCTGAGCTTCGAAGATTCCCTATAAAATTGGCGACGGAATACCTCACACCTCAACAGTTGAGTAAACATCTTGCTAAAGAAGAAAGAAGATTGAAACTAGCTGAGGAAGAGAAAAAGAACAGAGAAGCACTGGCAAAGGTTGTCGCTGAAGAAGCTGAGAATATGGGATTAGATGCAAGCAAGCTCCCAAAGGGTCAGGCAGGACAAAAGTTCAAGGATGCTGATGTGCTTCATCGGGGTTTTAAATTTGTAAACAAGAATTACCGGTTAACTAGGAACACATTCGGGCAAGTATACCCTAGTCAAGTTGTAGTATAGTATATGGTAAATCAAGGTCGTCCCAAGAGACTTGGTTGCACTACATGTGTCGTTTGTTTGTTTAAGCAAGTAACAAGTAACAAGTTGATGGTTATGATTGTCACGGATCAAACCAACAAGAAAAGCATTATAAGAACAAGTAACAAGTTGATGGTTATGATTGTCACGGATCAAACCAACAAGAAAAGCAATATAAGAACAAGCAAGTATCAAGACATTCATCATTATTTCAATCAAACACAAAATCTCAATAATCATATCAATAACAAACATCTTTAAATAGAAAAGTAACAAGGTTTACCCAAAATATGAATTACAATAGGCAAAGATGAAGGATTATAGCACTCCTTCAAGCCTCCAATCAACTACAATAGTTCTACCAAGTCGGAAAATGATGTCAAGCGCCTTCGACAACCCTTGAGCACACTATACGAATTTGGCAGAGGTTTGTGGTCTTTTGGGGAAGATAAGTTGGTGTAATTGGTGGAAATTCATCCTTAAGGGTGGAGGCTTGAATTTCACACAAGTTGGGATAGGTAAGTTGAGAGAGGGATGTTGTTTTAGGTGGAAATTCGTCCTTAAGGGTGGAGGCTTGAATTTCACACCTAGAGATGGAGTGGTGGATGAAAGGGATGAGAAAGATGGAGAAGGGATGATGAAATGAGGTTGCAAAGGCCTCTATTTATACTAGAACCAAGGCCAGGGGTATTCAATGCATTTCTTGGAGGCCAAGGAGATTAGAAGGGACTAGAAACTGAGTGGGAAGAACCTAGAATCGTTTGGAACAAGTTTGGAACCTTAGTAATGGAAAAATGGCTGAAACAGGACCTCCAACCGAATCGGTTGGTCTTCTTGACAGCTCTCCAACCGGATCGGTTACGGGGCTCGACCGATCGGTTGGAGCAAAATCATAAAAATTCATAAACTGCAAAGTTGTAGATCTTTTTCTTAGCTTTCCGTGGCGTGAACGAGGGGGTCAAACGAGTCCGTATGCAAAAGTTATGGCCAAAATGGTGAAGGTGTGTCGGGGAACAACGAGTCTTCCAATATGTCTTCGTTTTAGCTTCTTTTCTTCATTTCTTTCTCATTTTCCTTCTTTAACTTTATTCTTGAGTCTTTGGACCACTAACTTGATGACTTTATCTTCTCGAATATACTCCGCAGGTCTTGCTTTTGTCGGGAATTCTTCGTACATGGAGAAATCTTCGTATTTTACTTCTTTTTCCGTCTTTTTCTCCATTTTCCTGTACTTGGCTACAAATGAACTTGCAAACGCACTTTTGTATGATTAAGCATCAAAAGCATATGATTATAACCAAATAACACACATAAAAGCACAGATAACGCTACTAAAAACATGCACAATTTGGGCGTTATCAAATTCCCCCACACTTAAACTTTGCTTGCCCTCAAGCAAATCTAAGAAAAGAAAAATGAAAGACAAACCTAAATGACAAAGAAAAGAAAATATTTTTGGGGTTTTTTTTTTTTTTTTTTTTTTTATTCCAAACATAAAAAAACAAGCGAAAAATGAGCGCAAACTCCCCCACACTTAAGGTTTTGCTTGCCCTCAAGCAAATCTAGAAATTAAGAAAAATGAATCCCACATGGTGCATGAAAGATGATTAGAAAAATGTGATGCAAATCTACCAAGTACAAGTACAAGATAAGATTCATCGTTTTAAGCTTTTAGAGGTGAAAAATCGAGATGTTTGACAATACCTTATGGATTCACTTGCTTGATAACATGGCTAAGCACCTCACGAAAAAGGAATGAAGTATAATACACTCAACACTCAATTTATTTAGTGATGGATAATATTAAGGAATAATACACTCATATTGCTCAGTCACGATCTAAATATTACCATAGGCTTGTACATGAAACAAAACTCCACCGACGTGGCGTAAGCACCAAGTGTAAACATCTAAAGAGGGCTTTTATTCGGGGTTATAACGATAGGTTTAGGGTAATTAAAGGGTATGGATAAGGCATGGGATATTTATGAAATTGGTTTAAAAAAAATAAAGTCAAGTCTAATACCCAACGTTGCTAGTCACTGAACAAACCGCAAACCCGAAAATGATTATAGTTACTAACTTCTCTTCACATATCGATCACCAAATATATAAATCACGTCTTAGCACATTGGCTAATCGATATCTCAAACATACTTCGTCTTCTTTCATCTTCATAATAATATAGCACATTGGCTATAATTGTCATCACATACATTTTTTTTCATTTTTTTTTCCATGACTTATTCTCTTTTTTTTCACATTTTTTTTAACACTTCTTCTTCATACATCACATCTCCCCCACACTTCGTATAAGCATCACCACAAAAAATACAAAATATAAAGGTGATCAATCTTCATCTTTGTCGGAATGACACACACAAATGGCAAAGTGTGGCTAACTCATAATCATCAAAAACAATCCAACAACCAAGCAACTAGCAACCAACCATTTAGACATTGACAAGGGGTTAGGCTAAGGTTTAAAGTGAAAATCTTTTTGTATTTTTTTGGATGAAACAAAAACGAAAAGGATGGCTCAAAGGGTGTACTAAGGGTATCTAGCGCTAAAGATGAGCGCTAACAAATGGGTCCATATGGGTGGTTAACTAACC
>OU343221.1:203891252-204027241 GCA_910596185.1 Chrysanthemum makinoi
TTATAAATAAAGGTACTTATGTCGCCCATCCCTGAACCCTCCACGTGAAGGATGGGTTAAAACAAATTGTTTTAGATCCCAACTTTTGGACAAGACCCCAACACTAAAAGCTCATTCCCCGTGGCTTGGAGGATCCTTTCACTTTTGTGATTCAGTCCTCGGCGTGGAACCACTCATCATCCACCGAACAAGTTAACTCTATTCAGCTTGATGATGGCATACCGCTGATGAATGGGGTCATGCTTTACATAGGGAGATCATTTACAAGTGATCTCGCATCTAAGTTACAGAGCAAAACTAGGACGCACGCTTATCCTAGGTTTGTCTCTTGTGCTTTGCAATCGCTATCGGGTTCAAATTATACTCGTGATGAAAATTTTGAAATTTACCCGCATCCTCGAGCCCATCAAATTTTCAAAAGGACCCATCCCTTGTCACTCCCATTAAATTGACGGCCCACATGATTGCCGTGAACAATCAAAGTGGATCAGTTGTCTCCAAACCCCGCCCAAAAGAGAAAGGGGAAGTCTCAACCTGACTAAGACTAAACCAAAGTCTCAGGCCCCCGAGGCTTCGGAGCACGTACCAAGAGGCACAAAAGCCCGAGACTAAATGCACACCCACCACTGTGCAACAACCACCCCGCGGACAACGGTAAGGACACCGGACATCACAGCCGCCTTGGTCACACCTACTACTCCCCAAGATCCGTAGGAAACAAACAACCCGGCCGTAAGGAGCCTTCCACCATGCCCGATGATGACATTAACAAATCCAAGTCTTTGTCCGAGGGCACACCGATCAATCCCAAAGACTCGGGGAAACAAACAACCCACCGATAGGGATACAACAATCACCGACTACTAAAGGCACCGGAAACACCCACCGTGTCTCTGGGTCAATGGGGACAAAGACTCTGAGGGAAAGAAACAACCCGATACGGAACCCAAAACCAATCCCGACACCGAAGGCACGGAAACTCCCACCGTTCCGAGGGGTCAACGGACAAAGACTCAGAGGATATATACCACCCACCGATATGGAACCCATCACCAACCCCTGCTCACAATTGCCGATGTCATGGTATTCTCGTTCCTCGAGAGGATGACCTTTTTAAAACTCAAGATGAAATTTTATCACTGGAGAAGAAATGGACGCCGAGGTTCAATCAATCAATAACCTCACCATCCAAAGGAGCATATCAATCCCCATTCCAACATGATGATCATGCTTCAATCCTCCTCGCCTCATGAATTCAAAGAGTTTGACAATGTTCTTCCCCACCGAAAAGGCGATTGCTCGCTGGATCACCGTGGCTTCAAGGAAGTTATACTCGTGGGTTACTAAAACATTGTGGGGAACAACATAACGAGGTCTGCCAGTAGTTACTACGATCTAAAGGCAGAGGTACCGGGCTTCGATGAAAATGTTCATTAACAGGACTTGATGTATGACCAAATTCACCGACCGATGAAAATATGGCTAACTTCTTAAGGCACCTTCGTGATGCCGGCACAAAGATCGATGAAATCGGGGAGTTTGTCGAGAAGATCCGACTCTTACCTCTCAAGTGCTAAAGTAGCTACCGAGGCATACTTGCAACAATCCTCACACCTTACCGAATGCTAGATCCGCCAAGTCCGCAAATGTTCGTGGTCTTCCATCATCAAGTGTCTTACAAGCTACATTGGACTCCCCGAATACACGTGGCAACCATGGCTCAGGCATCCTCTTCCCCGCCTCGAATCTTGGTCCCCGGATGACCGCCTTGGAGCTTCTCGTGCTAACTTGGATGCAAAGGTCATGCATCGCACGCACACTCGAGATTAAGGCTATGATGACCGAAATCTATCGCCTTCAAGGGTCAGCAGCCGCCACCAAGACCAACGCCAACTCTTGCCCTCACCGACGCTCCGAACAGCTTGAGGGGAGAATACCAAGAAACTCCTCTTCACACTCGAGGGGAGCAAACACCACCAGCCTCGAACTCCCACATCATCAAGCACTGCCAAAGAATACCCATCTCCTCACTACCACCTCAAACATCAACAACAACAACAACAACACTGACGGTCACAACAACAACACCACCCTTAGTTGCATCATCTTCCTCAAGGCCGACAAGGCAAAGGCATAATGACAATCACAGCCTAAGAAGATTCCCTATAAAATTGGCATTAATGAATACCTGCCACACCTCAATAGCCGAGTAAACATCTTGCTAAAGAAGAAAGAAGATTGAAACTAGCTGAGGAAGAGAAAAAGAACGAAGCTAATCGGCAAAGGTTGTCAAGAAGCCGAGAATATGGGATTAGATGCAAGCAAGCTCCCAAAGGGTCAGGCAGGACAAAAGTTCAAGGATGCTCAGTCTGCTCAAATGTCAGTAATGAGAAAGCAGATGAAGAAAAGAGAAAGAAAACTCGAAGCTCTCGTGAAATTGAGGAATACAATCGACAATGAACAACGAAGGCTTCCTCAAAAATCACGATGTCAAGATTATTCCCAACACCAAACCATTGGCTATGAATGTTTACAGAGGGGATGACAAAAGACACTTTGAGGTTCATGATCCCTTAAAATTCAGTGATTTTGGGATCAATGAACTTGATGAACTTGGTTCGATCATTGGAAAGAAGCAAAATAAGGTGGTCAAGGAGGCGATGAAGATGCTCAAAGAAAAAGATATGAAAGGTGAGGATGCACCGCCTAACGGAATTAGCCCGCCTTTGATCGCACCTCAAGGATCTCAACCACAAACCCCATCGCAAAAGGAAAAGAGTTGAGTTCCACTAAAATCAAAGTGCCTGGTTTAGAATGCAATGAGAGCTGCTGAGGGTGTCAAATTTGTGAACCCATTGAAGAGCCCGAAAGAGGGCTATTCCACATTGATGTCTATGGAAACCCAGCATTTCAAAGATTGAGTGATATTGATCAAGTGGTGTAGGCGCAATGACCAACTATATTCCATGGCCTCTCGATCCAATCCCCAAGTAAACATCGTTCTGCTCAAGACCAATGCAAAGATAAGAGACCATCCGACAGTGGGAAACACTCATCACCAAGAAAGTGAAGCTCGCTAATCGGGTATCCATCCGGGTGACATCATTTTATCCTTTTGTACTAGTGATAGGAAATATGTAATCCGATCAATAAAAGATGTATGTTCTTGTCAAATTACTCAAATGTTCCTTATTGTATTCATTAGTACATTCAAGTAAAGAAGAAGCCTTTTGCTCACTTACACTGATCAAACACTTTGGCTATTTGTATATCCAAATAGGGAGATCGTTGGGTGAAATACCCAAACCCCTTAAACTAGGATTTGAATAGAAAATATCCTAAGTGTTTAATCCTAAACACAATCAGTCACCGAGGCATAGTCTCTTAGAAGCTATCTTCAGACACTTAGTATGAGCGAAGAAGGAGCCTCTCCACTGCAAGGCGAACTTAAAGGGTGAAGACTAAGTCAAGGAGAAGATGGGGATTCTGAGTGATGACAATAACTCATGAATCCTTCACTCTCTCCAACTGTTAAACATGAAGACAAACGAAGGAAGAGATGAAGACTTAAAGATCTGAAGAATGAGTGGAATAGGCGGGAAAGTTTTACCCAGATAAAACTAAGTCCCTCAAGTATTTATCCAGTCAATACACAGTCTCAATCTATCAAGATCATATCTTCCCATTTATAGTAAGCGGTGATTCTCTATCATGGAAAGCTTACGCTTCTACTATAGAAAGGTAAACAAGAACCGAATATATCAATATTCGGGTTTTTTGTGATCCATGTTTTTGTCTTCTAGGATAAAGTTAATAATCATACTTGTATAAATAGCATAAGAGTGAGTGAAAAGTTTAAGCTTGTGAATTGTAAAAACACACACACACAAGCCAACTTTCTTTTCACCTCCAAATACTGACTTTATCCTTGAGCTAGCTCGGGGTTCTAAGAGTTGTGCTCGACTTAGCCCGAGCTAGAGAGAGGAGTCACCCAAACTTTATCATTTCAATCCCAAGTACTATTCCGCAAGTACTGGGTAACGATTCTTTTGATTTATTTCTAATAAGAATATGATGTTGAAAATTACTTTGTGTGTTTTACTTATGTTAATTTCAGTCATTATTCACTGTTAATTGCTTTAAGTACTTAATTATTCTTTTTTAACGATAGTGAATAGGGAACAACATTGTCACACAAGCATGAACATCAAACCGCATCATAAACAATAGTATAATGCAATTATAAAAGTAAAGAGATAAATAAAAGAAAGTGCAAACCGAACACGAGGATTTATAGTGGTTCGGTCACGGAGCTCCTCTCCGCCCTACTCCACTCCCCGAGTACCCAACTCGAGAGTTACTTCGCTAAATCAACAAGCTCCCTTCTCGGCGGATAAAATCTTACAATCGTCGCTTACACTTTTTCTGGTACAAAGCTAAATATCGGGTTCTAGTTCGAGGTAGAACCAACCTAACGTCGCCTATACAATATTTCCGACACTAAGCTAGATGTCGAGTTCTTTCCGAGTGCAACCACTCCCGTTATGTTTTAAGGCCCAACATAACAAACCATGTGTTTTATGACACAAACACATAAACCATCTAATCTAGTTGGGTTATTAGACAAAAAAGTTACTAAAGTTTGCGAAAAAGTTCACCTAAGTTACTATTGTTTTTTTCGTTACAAAGAGGTAACCAAAGTAAACGGGTTTAGTAATTGGGTTACTCAAAGATTAAAAAGTTACATAAATGTTACTGCGAGGGTGGGCTGCCGGCTGATAGCCGGTTTCATGGCCACGTCAGCCATGTTACCGTTTGGGATTTTGTTTTTATGGATTATTTAAGGGTAAAATACCCCACCAACCCCAAGATAACACTTTTCCCCTTTTATTTCTTCCTTTCCAAAATAATTAGGGTTTCAAAAACCCATCTCCACCCAAATCCAATTATCTACAATTCAATAACAAAATGTCAATTCTTTGTGGCTGTGGTGAACTAGCAAAGTGTCGTACATCTTGGACACAAAACAACCCTGGAAAAAGGTTTCTTGGTTGTCCTAACTTCATGGATCCAACAAGAAATTGTAACTACTTTAGGTGGGTTGATGGACCTTTACATAGTCCTTGGTATCAAGCAATCATGTATCAGCAACATGCTAATTTGGTCAATGCACAAGCTCAAATTGCTCAAAACTCAAGAACGGCATTCTACAATAGGGTTTTGATTGTTGTCATTGTTGTGATGTTTATTGCTAGGTTTATTTAGGTGATGATGTAGTGTTAGACTGTTGGGTTGTAAGTTATGTAATGGTTTCTTTTGGTAAGGGTATGTGATCTTTTGGTAAGGGTATGGTTTCTTAGTGGTTAGTATTGTAGTATGGGTAGGGGATGTTATCTTTTGTATCAGATGTAATCAAATGAAATGGCAAGAATGTAAGTGTTTTAACTATGTAATGAAATGAACTAGTTTACATATGAGTTGCAAAATTGGACTACATGAGGTAGTATGCATACTGCAAATGTTAAAAAGAAATATGGCAAAATTGGATAAATGATACTAAATATGCATACTGCATATACATAACTTGCATTAACAGTTGATCAAAGTGTTTACATATGGCAAATTTACAAAATAGCCTCACAAGTGGCTTGCCATACAAAATTAGTGGCGTATCGCATATCAAGTCAAGTTATACTGCATATCAGCAAGTTACCAAATATCATAAAGTGGTTACATATCAAGTCATATGGCAGATGTACAAAATAGCCTCACAAGTGGCTAGCCATATTTAGTCAAACTTTTTGTAAGTCTACTCAAATGAAATTGCATCATCTGGAGTTAACCCTGGTCCAGGTGATGGTGGCTTGTGGAACTTTAGATGCTTTATCCTCTCAGATTCCCTCCTTATGAACACTGGTGGGGCTTGAACTTCTTCTTCCATGACTTGTTGTTCCTGAACTTCACTTGTTTCTATTGCTGCACTGCTTGATGCCTTTTTCCTTTCTTTAGCTTGCTGCAATTTGTATTGTGCAAGTCTTCTCACAAGTGGTTCCCCGCATAGGCTCTTGTTCAACAACTAGTTCCTTTTCTAGTGCTTCAAAGATGGATTCTACAATCTTCAGGTGTGATTCCAATGGGCCAAGCTGGAACAGGTAATCCCTGAATGTTCTACAAATGTTAAAGACACAAATGTAACTATTGTAATAATCTTAATTTTATAAAACAAAAAACAAAAGAATTACTTACCCCTAACATGGCTTCTCCATCCACTGGATCCCAAGAAACTACATAACCTAAAGGCTTCATTCCACCGAAGATACCTGACCGATCTTGAACCATCTCCTTTTCCTCTGCACCTAACAATCTTTCCATTGATGGTCCTAAGCCTAGTGCTACTACTACCACCGACTTCATCACTTGCATTTCCACCTCTAACTTGCACTAAACCACCACCTCTGATTCTCACACCACCACCTCCGATTCTCACACCCTTCTCCTGATTCACTTTTACGGACTTTGTATCTCTGGTGGTGTCATCTCAAATCCCACTAGAGGTGTTGAAATTTCAACTGGTGCAGACCCAATTATTGGTATCTCATCTGCATAACCTTATACATTTGTAGAAGGTGTTTGTGCAGACTCTTCACAAGAAGCTGTTTGTGCAGTCTCATTTGTAGAAGGTGTTTGTGCAGACCCTTTCTTTTTTCCACCCTTTGTTTGTGCAGACCCTTTCTTCTTTCCAACCTTTGGAACCCTAACATTTTGTGCAGACCTCCTCTTTTGTGACAGCTTTTTTGATTGTGACCGGTTCAATACAAATCTTACAATGATTTGTTTGACCTTTCCTACTAATCCTACTCCTATTTCCACCATCTCCCTTCTCAAAAGCATCCCTTTTTCTCTTATATCATCGGTCTTCCGGCATTCTTCTCTTAATTGGTGGTAATGGCTTCTGATAATCATTTTCAGGCCATTGATCCATCCCATTCATACTTTCAATGTATGGAGTATAAGCAGCCACATACTTCTCCTTACTATACCAATGAGCTACATAGTCTTCTAGATCCTTATGTAGAAAATAAATAGCTGCCATGTTCACATGGTATCCCATTCAACTAACCCTACAACTACAAGTCCTCAACCTTTCATCCACCTTATAAGCCTCATAACCATTTCTAACCTCAAACCTACTCTCACCACTTGGAACCACTTTCCAATGCCTACAGTTAAATTTACAACATTTTTTAACACATACGATATAATTAAATTTAAAAAGCATATATGAAATTAGAAGAATGTAATGAATATACCCGGTTTATCCTTTAGAATCTCAAACTTTTTTCTAATGTTTGGGCAGATCCTATCAGTCCACTTTAGATGTTTCTCCCTCATCTTTTGCATCCTTTCCATTATACCCACTGCATATCCTCCAACATATTGATAATTGGTTTTCTTCTAGCCTCAACAATCAGTGAATTGAAGCACTCACTTATCCCATTCTCTACTGCATCACAACACCTATCAGTCTTAAAAAATGCTCTACTCTAGCTTTCAGGGTTTCTGTCCATAAGATGTTTGTGTGCTTCTTTGTTGTTCTGTTTGATAGCTTCATCACTTGATGAAACTTAGCAGGATAACTTGCCTTGGCTGCTTTCCAAAATAGGTTTCTAAATAGAACACCTGTGAACTTTTTCCTAAAGTTAGCATATATGTGCCTTGCACATTGCCTATGCTCAGCTAAAGGCATCACATCCTTTGCAGCCTCAATAATTCCCTGAAAACCAAAAAAAGTTAAATATACTTGAAAGAATATAAAATACAAATCATGCAATGTTATAGTGAATGTACCTTGTGTTGATCTGATATGATTGTCAATCCTTCACCAGCTTCCATTCCTAAGTCCTCAACAAGACACTTCATAAACCAACTCCAATTCTCCTTGTTTTCTATATATCGACCACGCCCGGCTATTGGATATATCTAATTATTTCCATCTCTACCTACAACTGATAACAACTCACCTTTGCATATTGTTTTTAGAAAACATCCATCAAGCCCAATTACTCTCCTACATGCTGATAACCAACCTTCTTTCAGAGCTTTAAAACATACATAGAAACAATTAAAATAGTTCTTCCGATCAGGCATTGTGGTGACACCAAGCTTACAAGTAGATTCCTCATTTGAACTAAGTACCTCAGCTGCATAAGACCATAACATCCCATAGTGATCTTCTAAAAATGTCTCATATTGCTTTAAAGCTTTGATTTTTCCCCTTCTAGCTTGACTTATACTAACTTTGCATTTATACTTTTTAAGTACTAAAGCCACAATGTCCCTAACTTTTATACCAGGATTAATCAAAATCTTTTTTGCATAATTTCTTGCAATCCAGTTACTTGTTATCGCAGTACCATACTCATAAGACCTAGAACACACATGTTTATCAATGAGTGTTTTGATTTGAAAAGACTTTTCTTTTTGCATCCAAGATGCCTACAACCCTGAATGGACATTTCTTTTCTTTATCATCTCTTGAACATTTAGCCATGAGTCTCTTAGGGTTGTTAACCTCATAGTATAACTTGTACCCATTTGCTAATGCATAAAAAGCAAGCATTCTCTTTAGTTGTTCAGGACCCTCAAATCTTTCACCTAACTGTGGTCTCATGGACTTCCATTTGATATCAGGATCATGGACAAGCCAATGATCACCTAACTTATCTTCATCATCTTCAGGGTCAACATGCACTAATTCTTTTTCAGCAAAGTCATCTCTAGGCAACCCATTGAAAACACTTGTCAAAAAACTCTCATCAAACATCTTAGAGGCTTTTTTTCTTAGGTGCATGGTCTCTTTTCTTAGTCCTAGTAGCTAAGACTTCTTCCTCACCTTCAGACAAATGGTCAATAGATGCAGTATCACTTTCAGTCTAACTACAATAATCATACACATTATAATCATCATCCTCTAAATCACTACCACTATCAGTCAAAGGCTCATCATTTCCTCCTACATTGTGCTCACTAGTTGTGGCATTCAGTTCAAACTCCTCATGTGAGGCATATATGTGCAACACATTGTCATTCTTAACACCACATTGGACACATTCATCAAAGTGACTGTTAGATTTTATGGCTTTCAATCCTAAGTGAAACTCTAAGCCGTGCACCAAATAAAACAGAGACTTCACAGGACTAGTAAATTCAGTTTGCAAAAGTTTTATAAAACGAGGTAAACCTAATGAAACAAAATCAACATTAGGTATTTCTAAAGCATTTCATAGTCATATGAGAGAGGATTTCTTACAAACACCCCACCCCGATGATACTTTATCAAAAAAGATGAAGCTGGAGATTCCGATTCCATCTGAAACAATATAAAACAATAAAGATTGTTAATTTTGTTAAAAACCCTAAATTTACAAAACCCTAATTATTTGTTACGATTAAACTATGAATGGATAACTTAAAAAAAGATTAATTAATGTCCAAAACTAACCTTTTTTGGGGTGGATGCAAACCCTAATAACACTTGATTAAATTAATTTGGATTGTTGTTTTTGAGAGAATATGTAATCGAAAAGGGGGAGTGATATTGTTTTGTCGGGCGAAAATGAAATGAGATCTGATTTGGGAACCCTTTATAATAGTCAAACCCTAAGTCAAGATTATGAATAAAAAAAGCAATAAAAAATGCCACGTTGGCAATGTAACCGGTATCACAAGGTTAAAACATTTTCAGTGACTTAAGTAACCGGTGACTAAACTTTGGTTACCTCTTTGTAACGAAAAAAACAATAGTAACTTAGGTGAACTTTTTCGCAAACTTTAGTAACTTTTTTGTCTAATAACCCTAGTTTGAATGCACTATGCAGCAATTGAACAAATTTGTATTATTGCTTCTTGTATATTTACGAATATATTATATTTAACATTCTTATGACAGTTCTACAGGGTTGTGGTTGGTAAACAATCACCTGGAGGGGTCACAACAACTCAAGGAGTACTAAGAAGATTCAATGATTTCTTAAGGTTACTTGCTGTTGTAAGTACATTTTTATTGTTGTACCATTCATGCTGGGATATGTAAGCACTTTGATGTTTAGCTTACTTTTTAACTCTACTTTTCCAGCTTAGGAAAGCATTCCCAAAAAAGAATCTTCCACCAGCACCACCAAAGGGATCGACTCTTGAGGTTAAAAAGTCGAACATTATTGGAAGTGGTAGTCACCGTACTTGAATTCTTGCCTATAACAGATAAATGACGCCATATCTTTGTGAGCAAAGTTTTAAGTGGATACGTGTTGGCAATTAGTAACTATCTAAGAATTATGGATAACATTGATATCGGTCCATACAAATATTTCTATATTGGCACTATATATGGTTGTCTTTAGTATTTGGGTTGCTCATGTAAAAACATCCTATGAACTATATGGCCAGTTAAAAGTTGCATTAAATATATGGTTAGGAACAAGATATAGCAAGCACAGTTGAGCAAGCTTAACTATGTGCTTATAAAGATTGTTGTAAGTGACTACCTGGGTGTTTAAACGTGTGTCTTAAGTAATTATTGCAATTTAAAGCGGTATTGATAAATTTTGGAAGGTCATTGAGAAACGTGAAGCTGATGAGTGTCTAAATACTCATCATTTCTTTCACATTTAAGCTACAAAAATATCTGAAAACATACAAATATGCTTCAAAATATTGGAATTATCTCCAAATTATGTTTTTAGGTATTAAAGTACAAAAAGGATAAAAACTGATGAAAAACATGCAAAATATACATAATTTATTCAAGTCGAACTTTGATAAATTAGCAAATCTAGTCCTGGTTAATCAAAACTTGTAAAAATATCATTTTAGGTCCTTGGGATTCACAAGTTGTTCAAAATAATCCTTTGAAATTAAAAATCACAAATTTACAACTTTAGTCCCTCAACTTTGCAAAAATGTCAAAATTAGTCCCTTGGTGTTTTAAAATGGAAATTTATCAAACTACACCCTTATACTATTCTTATTTGACATGATTGGTCCTTGTGATTACTTTGGATATTTTACATGTGTTTGACCCTCGCTTTGTAGGAATTACATTATTGGTCCTTGGGCTTTAATACCACAAAACCAACCGGACCCTTTTGTATTACCAATTCCAAATCCAATCCAAACTAAACCCGACCCAATATACTAGCCCAATCTCTTCCCTTTGTAAATAAATAAAACAGACCAAACGAGCCCCGCTTCTTCGTCTTCCACCTCCCCTCCACCGTAATTACCACCACCCCTAATCCAGCTCACCCCTAATCCTACCCACTCTCCACCACCAGAAACCTAAACACGCCACAATTAATGCCTTCACACCCCATTTTCACCTCAATACCACTCTTACCCACGGTTTTGAGCAAAACCACTCCAACTTGGCCTAAACTTTACCAAATATCTTCCTGACATCTCCACATTACAACAAAAAGATTTAATTAGTCTCAAATCCTCAATTCTACGTGGAGCGTTTTGGCCAAAATGAGTTTAAACGGTTGGGATGAGTTAGACTCAATCAATGGCTGTGGATCAATGTGGGAAAGTATCTGGAAGCTAGTGGGAAGAGAATAGGTGATAAATACAGAAGAAAGGAGAAGAAGAGAGGCATCATAATTTTAACTTAGTTTATGATCAATCGTAGTTAATCAAAATAAGTTTGTATCATTAGTGTAATCTTTAAATTTCTGCTCTGTTCATTACCTTTGCTAAAGTGTAATAACATACTTGGTTACCAATTTCAATCTATATCTTTAAGTTTTCAAGTATTTCAACTTTGTCCCATTTTCAATTCAAGTCATTTAATTTCTGTTTGATACTTGTTAATTAGAGGATTCTAATAACACTACTTGGTTCTCAGTAAGCAATAGCAAGCTTTTAGATACCAAAATCAGAATAATCAAAAAAAAAGGAAAATACCAAAAAGAAACAAGTAAATTAGGAAATTTGATATAAAGTTACTGTGGAAGAAGCAAAGGAGCAAGTGCTATCTTGGATTGCCTTGGTTTAGAGCTCTGTGGAGAGCATTTAGGTGTGGTACTCAGTTCTTGGTTCTCATATTTTGGCCTTGATTCAAGTTGTAAGCAATTTCTTAATTTTGCCATTTTCTCATTAGTTCTTAATTTAGTATAATCTTTCTTGTTTCATGCTTAGTTGGTATTGATTAGTGATAATCTAGTGTTAAATCGTGAGGTTGTTAGTTGGAAATCATAATTAATAGTTGTTAAAAGTTAGACAGTTAAAATAGTGTAGTAGTGATTCATAGGTTGTAGTTGTTATTATCTGTGTAATTGTGTCCATTTGATCTTAGTTCATCAGATCAAGTGATAGAAATCAGTTTCATGGTTTAATTTGTGGATTTGTAACACTAATCTAGAAAACACCCTTGTTAAGGTGTGTTTGGATCAAGCTGCTTATCTGAGTTTATGCATGTTATTGTGCTTTATTCTTGTTCGCATGTTAGTTTAGATCACACTATCTCAGCTCTGTCATAATATTTAGGTCTTATTAGTATAAAAGTCAAAATAGAACTCAATCTAGTCTAGTCTGTTAACTGTTAGAGTAATAAGTTCCATAATTACCACACTAGCTTAAAAGTTGATACTCTAGCTTAATTTAGCCTTATTATAGCTTATCTTAACATAATCAACCAGTAAATCTAGATTCAAACTCAGATAAGTCAACTTAGTAGTTTAACTTAAAAAGTCAAATTTGCAGTTTTATACGATTTTTGTATGAACTTTGGATCTAAATTGTGAACTTGTTAATTGATATTAGGACTTGAGCTTGTAGGTTTATATAGTCTTGTTGCTGATCTCTTTGTTGCTACCTTTATTAACTTTTATCTAGCTGATTGAAGTGCTTAAATTGTGCTTATCTTTTAGTAGTTCTTCACAAAACTCCCCTGCGGCACGATTTGACACCTACTTTCAAGCTTGCAAAGCTTGATTAGTGAGTGTTAGTGTGAGTATTTTGGATCTTTGTGATGCCCATGTGGCTAGTTACTTGAGTAAGTGCTTATTTTTCCTTTGATTGCTTATTTTATTCGCTTATTTTGCTTTAATTGTGCTATCAAAATAAACTAAACACCATCATCGGTGTAGACAAGCAACTTCACAAGCCCATCATAAGCTTATCACTGAGCTTTGGCTTGTGATCTTTGGCTCATTTAGAAGTTTAGCAGCTCATCTATCAAGTTCAAGCTTTAACTTTCATTTTCAAAGTCTTTTACTAGGGCTGCATCTCAGCTAAAGCTTGTCCATTCACTCAGCCACTGAGTGAATTCAGCCAACCTCCCTAACTCACAAGCTCTTCTGAAAGCTCATCAAGGCCCCACACCCTAAATATTGGTTCTTCCAACCCTCCTCCTACCAGGCTTGAACCATTGACCCTTTGTTTGGCCTAGATCATAGTGGACCCCACTTGGTTTTACCTCACAAGGTTGTCCCATTTTCTGTCTCAGAATCCAATAAGCTAAGTGCTTATTTGTGTTCTGTGGCTTATTCAAGCTACTTATTTGGTTGAAACTTGTTTAATATTGTTCTCATAACTCATTGGAACCAGAATCTACCCTAGTGAACCCCACATAAGCTCATTTGAGCTTATTTCCTTCTAAGTCAACAAAAAGTCAATCGTTGGGGCAAATAAACTTACCTGCTTATTCTGGGTTTCCAAGTTTGTTGTTTTTGTATTAGTTTCTTATTTTAAGTATTTTAATAGTTTTATAAAAGAAAAACCACAAAAATCCAAAAATACCAATAGTGATAGCTTCTATTTAATAGAAACCATCTATTTAATTTTCTTTTTAGCTTATTTATAAGCACTTCTGTATTTTTATATTTTTATTAAATCTCTTTTATATTAAAGTACTTTTATAAATTTTTTCTAGATTTTTCTTTTGTCATCTAGTAATTTTTAGAATTAATACTAGTTTAATTAATTAATAATTAATATTAAATAATTAAATAGATAATAGTATAATAAATATATTTTTATTTTTAAAATAAGTTTTATAATATTTTAGATTTTTCTAAAGTTTTTATTTTATTTTTCTAGATTTATTTTACATTTTCTAATTAAATAGTGTATTAATAAATAGTATTAAATAGTAATTAATAAATAATAATAATATATAAGTTAAATAAATAATTTTCTTTTTATAATAATTTTATTTTATTCTTAGGATCTTAAAAATATAAATTTCACATTTGTGGGTTTATATTGATCACTTTTTACTTTTATTTTTGTGCTTTACATAATTTTATTTAAACGCATCGTTTTTAGGTTTTAAACGTTCATCATTGTAAAAATAGTGATAGCGTTTATTTAATACATTTTATCTTTTATTTCCTTTAATTATACCTTGTACGTTTCTAGGGTTTTTGATCGTACTTATTAGTTGATATAACTCAATTGAGTTATTCATACTTTTAGTATTGTGACAAATCATTCATAACCCTATTCCTAATCAACCAAGCTATATAACATATCGTTCAATCACGGATATCACAACCTCGTTGGGGAATTAACGACCGAATATAACTGTACTACACCGGATTATTGCATTTCCTTTTCTTTAGTTTGACTTTAGTTGTTGACCATTCACAAGTGGTTGACTAATAAAGGTGTCTAGAATAATCGAGAATCAATTTTACGCCACGCCGGGAGGTCTGGTCGCGTTGAACAATTTTGTTGGTGATTATCTATCCTTTGTATATATATTATATATAATATCGTATTTTAATCTTCCTTAAACAATATAAAAAACAAAAATATTTTCTTTTTCTTTCTATATATATAAAAGATAAATAATCACAAAAATACTCTTCGCACCCTTCGAGTTTTTCTTCAAGGATCCTTAGACAGTCTTAGTATGCGCACTCGTTCTTCAAGGTCATCAAGTCCTCTTCGCGAGCTTATAGCCATACCTCGAAGAAGTCGTAGACGTTCGCTCCATCGTCATTCGAGATAACGTCTTGAGCCAAAAATTCTGTCAAAATGGCGCGGAGAACAAACGATGAATGAACTTCTCCGTGCACCCACCGATGGGTACGGAGATGCCATTGTTGTTCCGACCATCGTGGTGAACTTTGAGCTTAAAATGGGATCAATAAACCTAGTGACGCAAGGTCAATTCTATGGGTTTGATAGGGACGATCCACATATCACATTCGTGGTTCAATAAAATCACATCCACCTTGAAATGTAAAAACGTCCCTGAGGATGCAATCAAACGTCTTCTTTTCCCGTTTATCGATGGCCCGCCAGATCCGCTTGACAAACAGCCCCTAAGTCGATTGAAACGGGAAGATTTAGTACGAAGTTTGTGCATAAATTCTATCCTCCTTCAAAAACCACGAATCTCCGGAATGAAATCATGAAATTCACACAACATTTTGATGAAACATTCAGTGAATCATGGGATCGATTTAAGGAAATGCTACTAATGCCCTCCTCATCATGGATTTACTGAGTTGATATATCTGGATACTTTCTATAATGGCATAAGACAAGCTGATCAAGACTCTCTTAATTCCTCCGCGGGAGGTAATTTTTTGAATCAACAACAACAAAGGATGCTTTAGCCATTATAGAGAACAAAGTGAGGTCCGTACTCAAGAAACAAACCAGTTACTCCCAAAGCAAGTGATTCACATTCTACTTCATCTCCCATGACTCAAAGTTGACAATACTCGTTTGCTCAACTCATGGATGCTCTTAAAAATTTAACTCTTAACCAAAAGAAAGAGTCATCTAAACCATTGAAGTCAAAAAGATTGAACCATGTGTCACTTGTGGTGGTCCTCATGCATACTACAACTGCATGCCATCCCGATGGCAATGCATTTGAATCGATGCTCTAGCGTAATTTCAATCAAGGAGGTAACCAATACCATCCCTGTCTGAAACAAATTACCGTGCTAAATCCAAGAGGGACCATCAGATCATATCAACCCAACAATTCAAATAGGTCTAATCCTAACCGACCAAGAGGGCATATATAACCAAAATCAATATCGTACTCATAACAATCAAATTGTTCCTGTTCAATACCCACCCCATAGGGGAAATTCAAATTCTAACCAAGGGTATTCAGCTCCTAATAATCAAATAGTTTCGTTCCAAGAATCTCAATCTGGTGAACTAGCTAACCACATCAAGGCTACTGATGCTAAAATGAGAGTGGTTCAAAACCAAATCTCCAATTTGAAGAATGAATTTGATTCTTCAATTGCAAAGAACAATAATGAGCTGAAGAACGATCTTAAAAGTATGATATCTGATTTGGTGAAACAACTCGTTCCACCTTCCACCTCTGGAAGTCTCCCGAGTAATAATCAATGCGAATCCTAGGGGTGAACTCAAAGCTGTCACTACACATAGTGATACAGCTCAAATTGGACTAACCACGGTTGTCCCAAATTCTACACCCCCAATTACTCCTACATCATCAAGAATAGATCCCACTCTTGAACGATTCACGGCAAGTTTGTTAAAAATCTTTATGACCAAAGGGCAGCTATGACTTATTCTCATATGCTTAATGCTTTCCGAAAGAGTGTACTTGATGATAGTGATGATGAGGAGGATTCCAACATCATCAAAGCTATCACCACTCGTAGTGGTGCTGCTTATGAGGGACCCTCTCCTCCTATTCCACCACCATATACGATGTGAAAGAGCCCGAGGTTGCCAAGGACCGTGCAAATTCCAAGCCCACAAAGTACCGCACACGCCCAACCGCAAGTTGTCCTCTAAAGAAAACCAAACAAGGAGTTGTCTTTGAGACCGGATGAAACTCCCCGAGCCTACTGTCCCTAAATCCAAACCTTTTAAGCCTACCATTCCTTACCCTTCACGCTTAAATGAGCAAGAACACCGCGAGAGGTCTAATTACCAAACAGACAAACTCTTGCAAATTTTTAAAGATTTGCAATTTGACATAAGTCTTGCGGATGCTGTCATCTTGATGCCCAAGTTCGCATCAACAATCAAACAGTTGTTAAACAACAAGGAAAAACTAGTTGAATTGGCAAAACTCTCTAAATGAGAACTGCTCTGAGTTATCTTAAAGAAGCTTCGAGAAGCTTGGAGATCCCGGAAATTTATCTTACCTTGTGAATTTCCGGAATGGTTGCATGCAACGCCTTGGCCGATCGGGCCAAAGATCAACCTGATGCCTAATTCAGGATGGAAGAAACTTTCTCTTCCTAAACTTACCCCTACCTGCATGACTCTTGAGCTTGCAGATCGTAAGATATCTATGCCCCTCGGTATTGCCGAGGACGTATTTGTGAAAGTAGGGAAGTTCCATTTTCCGTGACTTTGTGGTTGTCGAATTCGATGTCGATCCTAGGTTCCTCTCATTCTTGGACGAGGATTCTAAGAACGGGCCACGCCTTATAGATGTATTTGAGCGCCGACATATCACGTATAGGTAATGAGGCTATTACCTTTAACCATGATCAAACTTCAAAGTACTCCACCAATTATAACTCTCGGCGGTTAACCGAATCGATGTCATTGATGTTGCCTTACAGGAGTACTCTCAAGAAAATCTTGGTTATGTTCTTGATTTGGTGAGTGGTGATCCCATTACATTGTCTCATTCCATCATTTCCGACTCTTCATCTTCCCTCACTCTAGATGAGGAAAGTGATTCTATTATGGATGAGATTGATGATTATCTCAATCTGGATACATTTCTTCCTGGTATTGATGATACCGAGAGTGATCAAGAGGAAGATGTTATTCTTCTTCTTGAACAACTGTTGTACCCATAAAATTATACCATCAGAAGCCATCTAACTTTTTGTAGGTGTTACTTTCTGGCATTACAGGTTTGTAATACTCATCGTTAGCTTTTAATGTCACTAAATTCTAGGGATTGCAATCTAATGTACAAACTAATTGTGTTATGATCAAACTAGTGGTTCAGATTTTGGTATGGTTATCCCAAAATAAAAGTAGCGTCGCCTTTTTCAGCATGTAGTGGGGTCGAATGGGATTAGGATTGATGCTTTGTCGATGTAAACAGATAGGGCTGAGATTAATCAGGTTCAGTGTTTGGTAAATGAAAATCAAAGTATGTTTTCTTCTTTGTGGTGGAGCCTCTTTCGAAGGTGGAGCTGCAACATCAACACCTTCCGGAGGTTAGAAGACAAAGAAAGAAAAAGAGAAGAGAAAAAGGTGGGTGACGAAAACAAGGGGCTCTTACTCTTTGATTAGGTGTCCTATTTTTACATACAATTTTCTATTGCACTCTTATGTTTTTGATATGGAATTTGGAAAATTTTGCATCAAATTTGAAATAGATTAGGACCGTTTTACTATAATCATGATTATTAGCTTATTACTAGATCAAAAAATTACACTTTTATTAGTTCAATTTTAAATCTACTTGAATAAATACACATAGAGCAATAAAGGAAGTTCCACTATGGATTCAAATGATGCAGGTAGACCACATATATGTCACCGGAGGTGCTGTCATGAGATAAAGGATCTAATGACTGTACAAGATCAAGGTTAGAGTGCGCATTGACTTTCCAAGATCAAGGTAACCATATGTATTTTTGGTAAAAAAATCTGTTTTAGTAGGCTTATTTTTGGGGTATTTGTTGGTGAAGTAAATTGTTTCAGTTGTTGGTGTAGGAACTAACTATACGCCTCCTAGATTTATTGGAGGTCTAATCACGCTGATAAAGAAGGTAGCAATTACAGTTCAGTGTTCTTCATTAGCTAAGATTGAATTCTCAAAGAAGAAAATTGTTATTCTATTGGAATTTAATAGTATCTCTTGCTTTCACAGGCTATTCAGATGATGCCAAACCGGATCTCCCTCAGAGAAAGGAGAATCATCATCAAGCAACAACGTATCCCCCTCAGGGTCATTAACGGCATCCTCAATACCCGGTGGTATCAAGTCATCAATAGCATCCTCAATGATCGGGTCATTCGTCGGATTCTTGGAAATCTCGTTCAAAACTTTGCTCTCATCAACATCAAAGTAGAATCGCTCAAGAATCGGAGGATAAACATCGGTAATAGTGGGATTTCTACTAATCTCTTCATAAAATCGGAAAGTTTCAAGCTCGGGCAAGAAGTCGCTATCTTTAACGGAGATAGGATGCGAACTTGAATTTTCGTTAAGGGCTTCAATCTTAGAAATGAGAAGATGAATATTTAACAATGTTTCTCGTAGTGCTTCATCCTCGATCTGAATATCATCGGCCTCAATCTCTTCATCTTCTGGCTCAAAATCACTTTCTTCTTCTATATTGACGGGCTCAGAAGGTAAATCGTCGACGAAATCGATGTCTCCATAAGAATCATTATCGGAATCAGAGAGCATCTCAACATGATCGTTCGAGATAACAAGAGAAGGATCATCACAAATATCATTAATAACCTCCGACTCACTTGGGATTGGGATAAGGACCTCAACATTAGACGATTCCGTTTCCGGAATGGTACTAAGATGCTCATCCCCCATTATGAGAGAGTCAACGGGTTCAACAATTATCGAAGAAATATGATCATCAACCTCTTCCAAAATGACGCCACTTCTCTCAACCGGCGTGAGTGAAGGGGAAGGGTCGGAAATGAAAGGCTCAGATACGGGAGTGGGATTGCCACTCGGAGGCGTATATTCGTCATCAGAATCAGAATCGTAATCGTAATCGAAAGTTGGACGATATTGGATCACTTTCGCTGCCTCTTCAGCTAGTAATTCACGACAAGTCTTCTGATTAGGATCTTTTTCTTGAGCAGGTTCATTAATCAATTCTTTTAATTCCTTTAAATCTTGAAATATATTGAGACAACCTTGGAGAAATTTTTGATTATTTGACGGAGGTTGTGGTTGAATCATTTGGTATTGCGAAGGTGGGTCATAATAATAGTCGTAATTGTAGCAAGGAACTTGCTCGTAATCAAGCGGGTTCGGTGTTTGACAATCGAAATTAAGGTGCGGGCCTCCACAATACTCACAACAGAACGATTGTTGTGACGGATAAGGATAAGGTTCCGGAGGTGGGACAAGTGGTGAGCTCTGAGAGCTAGCAGTTTCCACCACTTCCGTTGTGGTCTCCGGTTCTCGTTCTTGATAAACATGAGATTGAGAAAGGAAGGTTCTAATCATACTTTCAATTTCATTTCGATTTTGAGTAATTTTGGCATCAAAGTCGATGAAAACGTCCTCGAAACCCCCGGTGGGTTCTTCAAACATGGAATCATTATGCACAATCTGAACGGGTTCTTTGATAGAATGTATCTCGGGCATACACCGTAAACAATGAAAACCATTTGACGAATCTACCATATCTCCACAGCCATAGCAAAATTTCTTTGATCGAACGAAGATATATCGGGCTGTGGAAGGTAGTCGGGAAAATTTTGAGAATTAAACATAAAAGAGTGATAAGAGGAAAGAATTATCGAATCAGAGGGTAAAGAAGCAAACATAAATGGAAAACAAATTTTGAAAAGGAAAATCTTTTTGGGTTTTTTGTATTTAAGAAAACTTTGAAAACACAATATTTTTGGTAACCGTCCCGTCAACCGGTGCTCGGTAGCTCTCAAAAGTACGCGCAGCGGAGCGGGAAAGAAGAGTGGATCTTTCTTTAGTCTGAAATTTAATGTCAAGACTTCCTTATACCCCGTGTATAGGTTGTACTTTCAAGGTGAGCCGACGTAACAATTGACGTTTCGACTTGTTTTGTTGGTTTTTTAATTTTTATGGCTTTGTAAACACTTTAGGAAAAGTGTTTTGGTTTTTTAGATGTTTTTGGGTTTTTGAAAAAAGATATATTTACGAAAACAACGATAACTTCACTCGGGGAAAGATCTTCAAATGCACGCGAATCGAGACGAAATTGGAAACTCACTACATGCCCTCCCCGGCAGCGGTGCCAAAAGTTGATTTAGGAAAACCAATTATGAGAATTTGTAGTATTTGGTAACTCAAATGTATTAGATTTGAGCACCGGGATCGTTCCTAGCGAGGGATGAATGGAGTTTTCAACTCACATCGCGTGATTCGGGATTTGAATGGGGAAAAAGGATTTATGATTGATTTCTAAACTACGGGGCGGACAATTATAATAAAAGGCAATTAAAACTACTGAATCTATGATGCAAACAAGGAATTACAACTAATTATGCAAATTATAACTAAAAATGCAAATAACGTAATTATTAAAACTTGAATTAAATGCAAACTAAACTATTTAAACTTCTAGAAATGAACTAATATTATTTTAAAGCTAAAAATATGATTTAAAAATTATTTGAAATTTAAAACTAATTTTTATGATTTTTCTTGATTTTATTTGAATTAAAAACTAATTTTGTACTTTTAAAATGAATTTAAAATGCTAAAAATTATGAAAACTTATGAGAAAATTACACAACTATTTTTCAAAAATCTTAACTAACTAAAAATAATTTTCAAAACTGATTTGTATTTTTCTGGCTTTTTCTCCATTTTTTATGAATTTAAAACTAATTAAATGACTAGAAAATACTATTTGAACTAGGAAAAATCTGGAAAAATACTTTTATGTCTTTTTTATTTTTCTAAATCTGAGAAAATTATTTTTGTATTTTTATGAACCTTTCCTGAATTATTTGAATTAAAAGCTAATTAAAAATGCTAAAAACTGAATTTAAATGCGTAAAAAATAGTAAATGGACATGGAAAATTATGAAAAATTATAGAAAAGTCTAAAATGTTAACAAATGCTATGAAAAATATGAAAAGCAGTGAGTGAATGCAGGAAAAGCATTTGGGCATCAAAATTGTTTTGAAAAGCTATAAAGAAATAAGCTAAAAGCTACAAAACACAACCAGAAGCTACATCAAGATGAATATCACTATATCTGACTAAAATAATCCTAATGCAACTAGTTTAGATCTAAAAGCATAAGTTAAAGCTGAAAAGCACAGGAATGGATCCTAGAAGCAACATAGCCAAACTGTCATGAATCACCTACTTTAAGCTCAAGTTTGACTAATTAAGAAAATTCCTAAAATTGAACTAAAACTAGCTTATTAAGAACAACCAACCAAAGTACTGATGTCCAAAATTTCAGCTAAAAATTACTTAAGATGTAGAAATTAAAAATAAAAAACAACAGCTGATTAGGACTACTAGATAACTTAAGCAGAAACCAAACAACCCCTAATAGGCATTAAAACAAGCTAGAACTTTAAGTAACAAAGCTACTATGGCTAGAAATACTAAAGGGAACTGAAGTTAGCTATCTAGGTATGCAATAAGCTAAAATAAGCACTAATGATAAGCCTACTGTTGCAGCAGATTCATGGCAGAAGGGGTTAAAAACAGGCTACTTAACAACTCAAAGTGAACTCCTAAGGGGATCTAAAGGTAAGACATGTAAAATCCATGATGTAAGCAACCTAGAGAAACAAATACCAAGTAAATTAAGCTACAATCTAAACTAAAACATCAGCTTAATACACTGCTGATCAGAAGAGGAACAGCAGCAGAAGTTCTGACAGAAATGGCAACTAGAAAGACCAAATTAAGCAATCTAACTTCTTCTAATGGCAAAGATGAAAAATCTATACTATTAACCACCTAAAGAAACATAAATCAAGCTAAAAAATTAATAGGATAAGCAGATCTGCAGTTGTGAAATAAGCAGATAATGGAATGTTGATAAGGTTTTAAAATGTACCTTTTTTAGGGGTCGTTTAAGCCCTTATTTGATCACTTTTGTATCCGTTATTACTTAACATCGTTCCTTTTCACTTTTTAGGTATCTTAAAGGCAAATTGCTGGAATGACACTTATTCGGACGAAAAGGCGCGAATATACGAAGAAAATGGCCAAAGTTCATAATCGAGACACTCAGCTGGAACCGGGCGGGACGGCGGCGTTAGGTTCTACAAGTGACGGCGAAGGTTCTACTAGAGACGCCACGGACATGTTTTGTGACGATTCAAGAGCCAAATTGCTCATTTACAAGTGACGGCTTCAGGATTTAAAAGAGTAGGGCCGCAGCTAATGCACGCCTAGATTTGATCCAGACGACGCCGAGATCGGGAAGAGGACGCGCCACAAGCATAAGGTGACACCGCCGCAAGGCTAACGCGGGCCAAGACGAAACTCTAATATCGGCGACAACGACGCCACAAGCTAAAGGGTGACGCCGTCGCATTTGTAATCTTATATACAGAATCCGAATTTTTCACTTTTCGGTGTGTAGTCTTTTGGAGTAAAAACCTAAACCGAACCAAGGCTGTCTTGTACAGTATTTTAGGGTTCCATACCCTATTTTGCAGTTTTACTTCATTAATTTAATTATGTCTTTCATTGATTGTGTGTATGCTTGCATGTTCCCCATGTCCGGCTAATTTACTTGTGTGTTTGCTTAGGTAATATGAAACTTAGTTATTGAATATTGATTGGTTGTCTCTTATCTTAATTGTGATTGACCTAGTATTGCGATAGGTCATTCGTTGTGCTAATAATGCTTGATTAATCTTTGTTGAACCTTAGTTTATAATCACCTAGAGTAATTGTAGGCTATACATCCAAAGAATACCTTAGAGTTAAAGTTTATAAATCCTAGAGATTTTTTAGTCATTAACCTTTGGTAGCTTCAAATAGTTAGATAAACGATACCCTACTCTAACCTTAGAAACACAACGCGATTAAGAATAAGGACGTGTGACAATTCAACCACCAATAGGAGATAACTAGGGAGTAATAAAAGCCTAACACACTGATGCACACAAAAATAGACATAGACTACATACACCTTAGTTTAGATAATTAGATAAGTAGAAGTGATCGGTAGAAATACCAACCCCCAAATCCAAACCCCGAGATTCGTACCTTTCCATTTCCTAAAAAACATAAAAAGATAAAAAAATAATCTTCCTCAGCCCCAACCTTAGCGTAGTAACTTCTCACTAGCATTCCTATTCCCCTAGAGAATGATATCAATTCCCGTGGCTTACCCTAATACTACACTACAACGCTTAGGTTCACTGCCTAGGGTGTTGAAAAACTTGCTCGACGAAAAGGAAGTTCCTTTGACCCCGAACGACTTGTGTAGCGTTATCAAGTTTTTGGGCCAGCCGGGAATAGAACAGCTAGTTAGGAGTCCACCTCGTTTAGGTTTCCTTGCTTGATTCCTATCAAGTAAGATTTTTTCCCATTTAGCTTCCTCGTAGTCTATCCCCCTTCTTCGTGACCTTTGTTCGTAAACCCCCATCACTTTTCCTCATGGAAGGTGATAACCCACCACCATTCATCAACCTACCACCAAATGAACCGCCAAGAGGCCGTACTCTTGGTGAATACTCGAGACCAAGCCACCTAGGCTATAGAAACACCATTGAGCTTCCTGACCAAGCCCAAACTACGGCCCTGCTATCCGACACCATCCGGTTGGTAAAACGGATGTGCATTCCATGGACTTCGTTCAAGATCCTAATCAGATCTTAAGGATTTCCTTAAAATTGTCGATTCCATCGACCTCGATGCTACTACTCGGAGACCACGCGTCAAGGCTCTTCCAATTCTCTCTACGGACCAAGCTAGTAATTGGCTTGGAGGACTTCGCCGGCTCCATCTCAAGTTGGGATGATCTCACTTCTCGCTTCCTTGCTCAAATTTTCCCACCGGGGAGAACCACTAAGCTTAGGAATGATATCTTGATGTTCCAACAACGTCAAGGTGACTCTCTCTACGAAGCATGGACTCTGATTGTACAATAATTTGTACGACCAGGCCTTCGATGGTGATCGAAGGGTATGAGGGGTGATATGCTTGCGCCAAACTTGTAGCCAATCTGCAATAAGAAATAGTAGACACTTCATTAAGTGATTGCGTAGGGTTGGCCCCTGCTGAACCACCAAGCGGAGAGTAAGTATGTGATATGTGTTGTAAATAATATGGAGTATGTGAAATACTGTGTTGAGTGAACATACCATTGAAATGACTCGTCCAACCTATTTATAGGTGAAGAAAATAGCTTGGAGACTCGTCCAACATATAAAAGGCGTCTCCCCATGACTTGACTTTGTATGCGTTTCTGAGCCCAAAAAGTACTTGAGGTAGTTCATCTACCCAACCGTGGTGACTGTATCCCAGCCTTCGTTCTATTCCTTGGATGATGTCCATGTTAGTAACTTCCACTTGTCTGTTACCTTGAGGATGGTAGACGGAAGTGAAGGATTGTTTGATATTCAAGGCCTCAAAACATGGGAATACCCTTCTCGCGTAACAAGCTTTCCCATTATCCAAATGATGATGTGGGGTACTCTCAACATACTGATAATATGTTCCCACACAAACTTTTCCATGTGCTCTCGCGGATGGATGCCAAAGGCTCTCCTTCCACCCATTTAGTGAAGTAGTCGATGGCTACGACCAAGAACTTTACTCCTCCCGGAGTATTGGTAGAGGACCCACGATGTCTATCCCCATTGGAAGGGCGCCGCGACGCCACTGAGGTCATATCTTGTTTTGGTAGCCTTGGAACCCTTGAGTGAACTTGACAGCTTCACACTCTGAATGATTTCGACAACGCCCTGTGCATCAAGGCCGCGAATATCCGATCCTCATGATTTTAGAAACACGAAGCCGGGTCTGCGTGAAGCCCGCAGGACCCTTCATGCACTTCTTGAATGATGTTGGTGGCTTGCCTAGGTCCTACACAACGAAGCCATGGGGACAAAAAGGATCTTCAGTATAGATAGTTCCCCATGATTCTGTACTGTGGTGCTTTGATGCGGACCTTCCGAGCTAATTTCTGACCTCCGTAGTATACCACTTATTAGATATTCTCTAATTGAGTCATCTAATTTGAGTCTTCCTCCCTCAGATACGCCGACACCTCCTTTTCGAACGATGGAACTATCTCAACACTCGACCGAACTTCTTTAGTTAAATGAGCAAATGCCATTGATGCCGCCTTGCTGGCCCCGCCTTCTTGTTTTGATTTCTCCAACATGCTCTATGTTGTAGGATGTAAACCCTTCGGCATTTCCTGACCTTATCCGTGTATTGCTTGATCACAGGTTGTCTCGCCGTAGGAGCCTTTTATCCGACCACCGTTGCGAGTCAATGAAAATAGCCAAGTCTTCTACCTCCATGTCCTTAGCCAATCGGAGGCCTGCTAGCAAGGCTCTGTACTCTGCTTCATTGTTAGTAGCATCAATTCAAAGCGGAGTGCATAGGTGTACCTTCCCTTTGGGGTCAACAAGCATGAGAGACTCGGCAGTAACCGTCGGAGCTGGAGGCTCCATCAAGATAAAGTTTCCACCCTTCGACCGCCTTTATCGCTTTTCAAAGCATTTTGTGTCCTGCTTTGGTTCAGAGGGTGTTTCTCGCTAAGAAGTCCGCCATATTTTCCCTTTGACCGAGTTTCTACCTTTGTATTCAATTTCGTGTTCTCCTAGCTCGATAGCCCACTTAGTTATCCTTCCAGATTTCCTGGCCGAAAGTATCCGCTTAATGGGTTTGTCGTAAGTACGGTTATGGGGTGAGTTTGAAGTACTTCGGAAGCCTCTGCAAGATGGACCAAGGCCAAAATTAGCTTCTCCAATGTGGATAATTTAGCTCAGCTCCTCAGAGAACCCTGCTAACGAAGTAGATATGGATTTGCTTTCTCCTTCACATAACACGTTACCGATGCTTTCGGAGGAAATGATATACATAAACAACACCGCCTTTGATTGGGGCAGTAAGTGTAGGTAGAATAAGCCATGAAATCCTTGAGCTTTTGAAGGCAAATGATCCGTATCTAATGGAACATCTTTTATCCGTGCATCCTTTGAGTGTCTTGAAGAACGCAAAGATCTGTCCGCACCCTCTCGATAAGAACCTGCCGAGGGCTGCTAGCTTTCCGTTCAGACTTTGCACTTCCTTTAGGGACTTAGGAGGCTGAAAATCCGTGATGGCCTTAACCTTCGAAGGATTGGCCTTAATACCTTGCTTGGTGATCAGATGTCCCAAAATTGTCCTTCTTCCACACCGAAGGAACATTTCTTGGGGTTTAACTTCATGTTGATGGCGCTAAGCCGTCAAGGTTTCCTTGATGTCGAGCATGTCCTCCTCCTTCTACTCTTGATAACCATATCGTCTAATGACGCCTCTAGATTCCTACCTATCTGCTTGTGGAAGGCTTTGTCCACTAAACGTTGGTAGGTGGCACTGGCATTTTTCAAACCAAAAGGCATCTTTTTGTACATAAACGCCTTTTCCGTAAAAAGGCATTTCTCTTCGCCCTCTTCCGCCATTTGTATCGATGGTAACCCTTATAGCATCCGAAAACACTTCAAAGTAAAACCCCGACAAGGATTCTACTTTCCAATCAATTTCTGGCAGAGGATAGCAGTCCTTCGGACAGGCTTTCTTAATATCCGTGAAGTCCACACACATTCGCCACCCTCCGTCATGCTTCTTAACCATCACTGGATTAGCTACCCAAGTTTGATACTTCACTTCCCTGAGTATGCCTGCTGCTACGAGCTCATTTACTTCTTTGCATGCTGCGACATTTCTTTCAGGAGCCAGGCTTCTACGCTTTTGCTTGATAGGTTCAATATGTTTGAACTCATTAAGCTTGTGTTCAGTACCGAAGGCTTTCCGCTATGGTGAGTTTTGGGAACCCCCGTCATGTCGAGTAGGTCCGGAAGATCTGCATT
Organism: Chrysanthemum makinoi; assembly: GCA_910596185.1. Lineage (NCBI taxonomy): Eukaryota > Viridiplantae > Streptophyta > Magnoliopsida > Asterales > Asteraceae > Chrysanthemum > Chrysanthemum makinoi. The sequence goes on from OU343221.1 coordinate 203,918,983, forward strand.
GGCCAGTAGTACCTTTTCCAATTCTGCTTTAAAGGAGGTAGGAGTGCTTTCGATTACCACCGTTTGATCGGATAGAGGTCGTTTACTACAATGCGTTCTTCAGCGTCGCAGTAAATGAGAACATCTTCGGAGGCTCTTCCGAAACCTGTTTGACCCTTTTGCCTACTTCCGTAGGCTTCTTCATGTTGTAGCTGGAGAAAACCATTCCAATACCAAAAGGTGTTTGGAATTTGACCGCGGCATGTATGGTGGAGACAACGATGCCCATCTTCTGCATTGCCGTTCTCCCTATCAATATGTTATAGGGAGATTCAGACCTTACGATCGTGAAAACCAGGGTTTCTATTCTTTTTGGCCTTCCTTCTCTAATCGTAACCTCTAGAGGGACTTCTCCCAAGGGCCATGAGTGTTCCCCTGAGAACCCTACCAAGGGTACCTTCGAATCTACTCTCTTCAACCTTATCGAAGGTTTGAGCTTTAGAAAACAGCCTCGTGAGATCACTCGCAGTATACCACGTCTAGGTAGGCCCTGTTTATTCTCGTTGGAGATCAAGACCTTGATGACCACGGGGTCATTTGAAAGAACTTTCCCTGTGATTGAAGGAAAAGTTACATCTCCTACTCCGCATAGTTCTTCCTCCGCTTCTTTCCTCTTTAAACCAGAGTAATCCTTATACACCATGAGGATAGGTGCTTCAAAGTTGGTGTGGTGTCTTTCCCAACTGCTGTATCGGAGACCTTTACCTTTCTTTATACCTTTCACCAAATGTCCCAATTGGCCGGACTTCACGACCTCTTCTATCTGTTTCTTGAGCTCTCTGCAATTGTTGGTGTCGGTCCGAATCGTCATGGAAGTAGCAGTATTTGGAAGTATCTCTGGGCCTTCCTTTGTTTGCCAAACGAGGAGGAGGATCAAAGGTCTTTGCACTTTTCCTAGTGCAAGTATCTCCCTTGAGATTTGGACAGATTAGCCAAGAGCCCGTGGTTGATGTTTTTATGGTACGGTGTAAACCCGTCCCTTCCTTTGTGCTCGTTTTTGACCCTTCCCAAAGGATGATCAGGGCTTTGTCTGCGATTTTCTTTATTTCGACCGAGCCCCGTTGGTAGACACTTTGGCTTCGATCCGTGTGTTTCTCCACCAAACCTTAATAGGTTGCACCGAAGGTCATGGAGAGGAATTCAACCAAACTCGTTTCGTAGGCCATGGACGAAACCTGAGATGCGTTGGTCTTCGTGCAAGCCGATTATCTGTAAGGTGTCATCGGTATATCGGTAATGAAAGCCTGGTTTCTCGACCTCGCTGATGTTGTGCACTGTTAGGTGCGTTCTTGTAAACTTTTTCTGTTGGTTGAAATGTGATCTGAATTTGGCCTTGAGATCGTCTAAATTCACAATGCTACCTGGTTTTGCCCGTTTACCATATGAAAGGAGTCTCGTAGGGTATATGTAAACATGTGGCAAACGCATAACCCACTTCTCAAGCATTCTGATAGCCCCTTCGAATAAAGAAGTTATCCGTCCCCTTCCCATCATAAGTACCAATATGTAAGGCATTTTAAACCCATCGGAAAAGGGTAGTCTTCTATCCACCTTACGAAGGGTGTTGTGGAGCCCATAGGCTCCGAATAAAGGCGCTTATAAGGTGGGCATGTAGGTGGACATTGTACGGGTTATGATTTGGAGGTATTCCAAAGGGTTTTGTTAACATATTAAGGTGTTGGTAGGTATATAAGGTGGGCGACTTCCCAGTGGCAAGAAGGATATACCATAGGTTGCCCGTAGGGCATGCTTCCGTATGGTTGAGTAAAACTGGGGTTGCTAGCCTGCCCATTAGGTGGGGATAGACCCCTGAGGGTAAGATTGAGCTGAAAAGGAGGGTAACATACCATGGGGAGGAAGATTTCCTCCCCTATTCATTTGAGATGGATTGCCTTCTACGCCGGATGAGTGAGAAGGTTGCTAAACGGAACCCTCGCCAGTTCTTCCCAGATGAGCCGCCAAAAGTGGTGGCAAATTAACCTCCGTAGTATCCCTTCGGTGACTCCTTCCATTGGAGCCTTCTATCGTTCCTTCCCTTTTTGTCGAGCTCTCCCGAACATCTTCAAAACCAACCGACCTTCCACTCGCCTCGACCGCCGGAGACCCTATCCTTAGCATGAAGCGCGTAGCCCCAGGAGCCAAGGGCCTAGCCTCCATTTCCAACTCTTCGCATACTCTCATCGCTTGAGTATTCTAACTCCCTACGCATCTCCACATTCTAAGCTTGCCTCCTTCGAGCCCTCAGTAAAGATTCTAATGCTTCTCATGTTAGCTTCGACAAATGCTGGACTGATTACGGTTCGGTTAGCCGAAGTTGAAGCATGGTTGTTGGGAGTTATTTCGTGGTGAGATCTTGTGGTAAAGGTGGATGCGGTTATATTGGGAAGGTTTTTAGGATCATTGGATGGGATTGGCGTCAAGGTCGGAGAAACCCGAGGGGGTATCCTCTTCCTTGATTCATGCCGTAAAACTAGTGAGAGTGATTGGACCGGGTGTAAGTTTGGAATAGACCATGACGGGTTAGATGAGCCACTGATTTACCTCAGGCCTTCGATGGTGATCAAGGGGTATGAGGGGTGATATGCTTGCTCAAACTTGTAGCCGCAATGCATAAGAAATAGTAAACACTTCTAAGTGATTGCGCAAGGTTTGGGCCCTGCGAACCACCTCCTCAAGTGAGAGTAAGTATGTGATATGTGTTGTAAATAATATGGAGTATGTGAAATACCGTGTTGAGTGAACATACCATTGAAATGACTCGTCCAACCTATTTATAGGTGAAGAAAATAGCTTGGAGAGTGTTAGCACACGTTCAAGAGATCATGGGGGGCCCCCGATTTGTGGTAACCGCTAGGCTTCATACCTACTATCTCAGACTTGGCGGGAAGCTAAGGAAATAGTAGGAACGCGGGGAAGACCAAGTCAAGGTTCTCCTTGTCTTGGCGCTCAAGAGAAGACATCGAAGGGCATAGGCCTTCGGTGGCGAATCTAATGGTAACCATGTCAATGATGAATGGTTTTACGCTACCAATGACTTATGAAGAAAGACTTGGGTCTTCGTAATGCAAGTTCGACTGAGGCCGAAGGGGGGTCCTTCGACCTGATCGGAGGGTACGTCATCAGAATCGATTCAAGGACTTACTTCATAAAGTCCCTCATCACGGCATTGATCTTTGGCTTCAAGTCCAACTCTTCTGTGATCATGTCAACTTCCCCACTAAATGATCCATTGACCAAGCGGCCGGTGGAAAACTTAGTGATCTCATTGCGGAAGAATCATGGGGCATAATAGAGGACCTTGCTCTCTATGACAACGAAAGTTGGAATGACCCCCGAGCTGCCCAAACCGTAAGGCAATCTCCTTGCCTCCCCTTGACTCACAACCTTCCGATCGTAGGATGCTCGAGCTCGAAGATCAAGTTAAATTCCTAATGAGCTCCTACGACAACCCTAAGTCTTCATGCCAAGTGAACAAAGTTTCTTCCTCGTGTGAGTCGTGTAATGGTCCTCATAACACGCGCACTTGCACAAGATTCCCCGAACAAGCCTCCGTTGACTACGCATCTCGGCATAATGGAACGGGAGGAAGATTCCCTACCACACCCGGACCTAGGACTTTTAATGACGCCCGAGAAGCATGGAAGGGCAAGCCCGAATTTTATTGGGGACAAACCAAAGAATTCACATCCAATGATTTCTCATGGCCCCCATCTCACGGCCCTAACCAACAAAACATAGAAAGGATGTTGCAACACCTAGTCGCATCCCAAGAAGCTCAAATAGCTAAGCTCTCAGACCGTTTTAACCAACAACAAGCCGAGTTGGATAGGAAGATAGATAACCTCTTGAAAGCCATGACCAAAAGTGATAGGAAGGTTAATGCTATCTCAACTCCCGAAGCTTCCGGTGCAGAGATTAAGGACCCAAGTAAACTAGCTAAGCACGTTCAATTCGTCAATACCGTCACCTTAGTGAAACCTAATAGAACAAATGACGTTTAACCATGAAACGATACTTGAGGTTAGTGAGACACCTAGGAATGAAACAACCAAGGAAGTAGATGAAGTAGACAATGACTATTTCAATAAGCTTCCTACAGAAGAAGAACTCTCTCCCCACCCACACTTAGTACGTGACCTCCGTCACATGTATGTTAGGAGAAGCCCTAGGATCAAGTTTGGGAACCCTTGGAATCTTAACATACCATGTTGCATAGGACACCTTTTCGTGGCAAAGGCTTACATTGACCGCAAATCCCCAATAAACATAATGACTAGAACCTACTATAATTGGGTAATGAAGAAGCCTATCCCAACTAGGCTAGGAAAGACCCCGATAATCCTAGGGTTAGTTGCAATTTTCTTGGTAGAATTAAGGGATTGCCCGTGTATGTAGGTAGTTTCATGTTCCCTACGGATTTCATAGTAGTGGATGACATTAGCACGGCCATAGATCCTAGCTTATCCCACGTTATTCTAGGGAAGCCTTTCATAGAAAGCGTCGGGATGACTTATGATCCATCATTAGGAATAGTGCGATTTAAGGATGAGACCGATGATGTAGCTTACCAAATGTCGTTTAAGATTGAGAAGTTTTCATCACTCTCCAATGATGAACACGAACTTAAACTATCGGTCTACTATAGGAATGAGGAGGATAAGGAGAAAGGAGTAGATTATGTAATGGCCAAGATTCTAGGTTTCTATAAGGATTGCTTGAACTTAGGACCGGAATATAAAATCGAGTGGGGAGAGGAAGACCTCTTAGAAAAGTGAATCATAGGACACTTCTACAACATGGAACCCCCCAATAGAGACCGTCATGAGGAAGAAGGTGACAGTAATGAAGTCACGTAGGAGTACGAGTTCGAGTCTAGCTACAAGACTCATAAATAAAGAAAAGCGCTTCGTGGGAGGGAACCCATGCTTAATTGTTTGCTTGTTTGTGTGTCGTATATGTGGAAAACTAGAAGGGGGGGTTGAATAGTTTTGCCAATTAAAACTTCCTTTTAAACTATTTAGATCGACTTATGTCAATCTATTTGGATGTGTGTGTTGGATGTTGATAAACAAACATATAAAGGTATGTAATGAAAAGATAAGAGTAAAAAACACAAAACCACAAAGCGAGTATTTATAGTGGTTCGGCTACAAGGACACCTTCCTTGCCCTACTCCACTCCAAGAGTCACCTACTCGAGTTCAAACACTACACCAATCGCTTATGGCGGAGAAGCCTTCACAACGTCGCCTACCTTTTTTCCGGTGCAGGCTAACCACCGTTCTTTCACTCCAAGGTGAACCACACCTACACAACGTCGCCTACCCTTTATTAGGTACTAGGCTAAGCACCTAGTTCCATTGCAATGGATGAACTACTACCCAACACTACACCAACGACTAATCCCAAAGGAGATATACTCCTTTACAACATCATCAAGGATATCAATAACCTTGGATCTAGTACTAATCTATCTTGTACATCGAACACACCCATATCGAATGTACATCTAAGGCACATTTCTAATGCCTTTGACTAGATCTTCAAGACACCCTTCACTAATGTCTTGTGTCTTGACTTCTAAGCACCTTTCACTAATGCTTCTAGCCTTGACTTCTAAGCACCTACCACAAGTGCTTATGATACGGACGATAGATACCCTTCACTAATATCTTCGTCTTGACACTTGAGACACCATTCACAAATGTCTTCAACACTTCTTTAGAAAAGAAAAACAATCATCAACAAGAAGACTTCAGTAGTCTTGATGATGAGGAAGCTTGGCAACTCATGGACTTGAGCTTGCTCGACTTCAAAGGTGGTGATCTTGCCTTTAAGAGGAACCTAGAAGATCACACAAAAACAAAACTACAAACATAGATCTCTTGGATCTGAGGTTAGAGAGTTTTTAACTCTTGGGGAAAGTATGTTAGAAAGGGGTGAGAAACAATGAAGAAATGGCTCACTATTTATAGAGGAAAAATTCTACTATTCCCCGGATCCCACGGATCCCTTCCACAAGGGATCCGTCTAGCGTAAAGCTAGGGATCCGTGGGACGCTCCCCTTTACCCATGGGTATTTTGGTTATGGGTCATGGGTCATGGGTTGATCCATGGGTCTTTAGCTAGATACAATGTATCTCTTGAGTGCAATACACCTAGTCACATGGGTATGGGTCAAAACCATGGGTTATAGATATTATCCATATATGATATAAGCATGATGTCATGCAATGGGTTATGGGTCAAGCTCCATGGGTCATGGGCTTTGGGTTGTACCCAACTACATTCAATGTATTTGCCCAATGGGTTATGATACTTAAGTTTCTACCCATTTATATTACCCAATATACTACATACTAGTTATGTGTATATTTTACCCAAATATGTAAACACTAGTTGTTGTACATATGTAATATCAAATCATAAAATCACTTATACTTGTTTTAGTGTTTTATGTGAAAATGTGAATATGTTAGAAACTATTAGTTCAAACCATTTATGTATTTTATTTGTTTCGTTAAATGATTTTACGTTTGTTATCGACAAAACATTAGAAGATCGTAAAATATAAATAAACATTTTCACGGCTTATTTGTATTAACAATCTCCCCTTTTGTTGATGACAAAACATAATTATTTTATGGAAAGCTAAAATTGTAAAAGTTTGAATTTGTAGTTTTTACTTTCTTCTCCCCCTTTTGTCGAAACAAAAAGAGCTTCGAAAGGAAACTAACACATTGTTTTAGGAAAACATGTGAAAGAAAGAAAAATTAGAGAGCAAGTAACGGAAAGGATCTCGCTCTTTACTCCCCTTGACGAGTCCATCCCTATGTAAGGGCGTCAAGAAAGTAATACTAAGCTAGTTTGTTTGCAACTAAGTTTGCAAATGATTTCGTCTAAGTGACGAATGTGTTCCCCTGATAATTGCAATTAAGCAAAGGGATGTGAAGAAATGTAATCGTATTGCAAGTAATTTGCAATGTATTGCTTTGACACAAAGCTCCCCTAGCTTTAGGGTGTCAAAGTCTTCAAGTGTAGATTGAATAACTAAAAAAAAGGTTAGAAAACAAGTATAATGCACAATTTCCTGCATATGTGATCCAAGTTAGTATAAAATAGTTTTTGTCTCATGGATCCCACGGTTCGTCCTAGTAGGATCCGTCTAGGAAATTTTGAGGGATCCGTGATAGTGATGATCAATTTCGAGAATGGTGATATAACAAGTAATGTTATCACAAAAGTGAGATATGAATACAACGTAATCATATACTCAGAAATATAGCAAGTAGCATGTAATTTCATTTAATAAAACTTGAGTTATGGTATACATGACTCTAAAAACTAAGAAAATAAAGAATACATGACTAGGAATTTCTAGACCAACTATCGCTTGATGCTAGGACACCACTAAAATCTTCTAGCTCAAGTTTTGTTTAGGTTTAATCTCGTTGAAAAATTTGAGGAGATGATAGAACATGAAACGTTGGTCTTCTCGTACTTCATGTATCAAACTTTCAACATGTTGACAATGATAGCAATCTTTGTCATGGCTAGGTAGTGGTGGTGGAAGAAATGAAATGGCTTGATGCGAAGGATCAAGTGAAGCGGCTTGTAGAGCTTCAAACGACGGAGGAATTGGTGGAGGCGCATTTGGGAATGGCTCGACCAAGAATGATGGTGGTGGTAGAGAAGTGTCAACTTCCATATGGTCGGGTGGTTGACTTTGATGATTTCTCATAATCCAAATGGGATTTTATGATGGAAATGGCGAAAAGGAATCCGGAGCTAGTGTTGACTCAACACCTTGATTTTGTACCATTATTCCTCCTAATGAGGGAATGTTGTCGCAAGGAAGTGGATGAGACGCCTAGAGGCAAATCCTCTAAATTGTATAGGTGTGGTGATGATAGTGGAGATGTAAAAGAAATAGCTCTAGGAACCAATGGTGATGGTTTAGTGGAGATGATATTGTTTGGCCTAGGAGGTATGGTGGTGTTTGGCATAGGTAGTTTTGTGGGTACTATCCTTTTAGGAATTGGTTTGATTGGTTGAGAAGAGTTCCATGCATTTGTTGGCTTGACCGGAGATGATTCGGTTGAAGAAATTTCGTGTACAACACGAGCAATTTTCTTGGGTGGTTCTTTGGTGGATAAGTTACTACTTGGAGTTTTCCTCATGATGAGATAATTTCAAGAGGTTTTGTAAGGGTTTCTAAAGTGCTGAAAGTTAGGATGAAGGTGATGACTATGGAAGTCCTAACAATGTGGTTTATAAAGCAAGAGATTTGGCAAGAGCATTTAAGCCTTGATCCACTAAGATTCATTGGGATGTGATGATTAACATGCACAAGAGTCAACCTTAGTTTGTATCGATCTAGGAACTCATTTAAGATGAGATGGAGTGTTTGGGAGTAAAGATGAGTTGAAATGATTGTTTTAGCAAGGTTTGACATAATCTGTCATCTGGATCCCACGGTTCCCTCCGCAGAGGGATCCGTCTAGGCCAATCCTAGGATCCGCTCTCAAGAGCCTATGAAAGAGTAGAAATGATGTTTCTAAGGTCTAAGATCTATATCATCTTGAGTGTTTCAGTTCTCCTAAGTGTCTTAAATGAAGGGGTGCTTAAGTACTTGAGGGTAATGATTGATGTAGCTAATGATTGCCTTTTATGGAAGGAATTGGAACTTTCATGAGTACAAATGAATGAACAAGGATGACACTAAAGATTTTGAGAGTGTCAAGTGAAGCTAAATGATCTTAGAGATCAGATAGTGACTTAGATTAATCCTTTGGAAAATATCCTAGAGGCTTTAAGATGGAGAAACTAGGATTTGATCAATTTTGACCAATTTGTCGTAAGTATGATTATGATCGATTTTGCTATAAGATGTTTCCAATGTTTGGATATGAGGGATCATGTGAAAAATGATGTGTGAGCTTAAGAGCGGAATGTTGATCCCAGTTGAGCAAACGATCTAATATAGAAACCGACTTAGAATAAATGCTTATTAAGTATCACGCGGAATTTAATACTTAATCTTAAGAAGAAGAACAATAAACATTCAGCACCTCAATATTATTATTAATACGAATACTCTTAACAAAGATTAGGGTTTTACAACCTTGAAGTGTATCGACCTTAGATATAAAACATACGTCTATCTAATCTTACCTAGAACCTCCTTTTATAGACTAAGGAGTCCTTTACATAATACAATACGTAACCTACAAGATAAATATCTTTTCCATATTTATCTAATACATAATACTAAACCGACTATACAAGACTAGCAGTGGTTACATATCAATATCAGTGGTTACACAATACTACTAGCCGCGGTTTGTCTTCATCAGTGGTTACATTCTTTCTCGTCATCGTGGTTATATCAAACACGTGTCCGTGGTTCTAGCACTTAGAGTAATTCTTGATTCAAGGAACCTAAAACCCAACAATCCTTCCCTAAACTTGATACATTCCAACAGAATTCTCAAGTTTCCTTTAAGCTCGAAACATCTGAATTGGAGGATGTAGCCAAACACTTACTAGATTTAAGAATTTTCTCATACTTCACAAGAACAAATCGTGTATGCTTGACCATCATAGGGTAACAACATCTTGATAATACCAGCTTCAACATCGAGCAATAATTCCTGGATACTTACTCAACTGAGGATAATCACCTTCTACAAGCATGTGAATAACTTTTCGTAAAGCAGTTAAAACATGAACTTCACAAGTTTGATATAAAAACCATCTTGTTACAGTACCATTGTAGAGTCCTTTCCACTCAGGTTCATCATGAGTTGGTTCAAATAAAATCTTCAAATTATAATAGACCAGTCTCTCATGATAATCATTTGGATGTACTTCACCAAACTTATTCTTGTAAAGTCTCCAAAGATTCATCAAATCATCTCTTTCAAAGTACTGAAGCATTTGTGAAAATTTATTATACTCATAAACTTCATTGTTGAGTCTTTGAATTTTCCAAACTCCTTCACTTCCATCTTTAAGCTTAAACTCATAAGAAACAATTTGATTAACATCTTCAACTACTTTCAATCTTTTAGAATCAGATGTCTCTTGAATCTCAGATTTTCTCTTTCTTTTACTTTGAATCCACTCATCATCTTTCTGAATCCACTCTTCATCCTTCTTAGAATTCATTGGACAGTAATCATCATTATTAATCTTCATACATCTCATATAAATCTCCTGAATTCTTTCAAATGAAAACCTATTAAGATTATCAGAAATATGAATGCCTGAATTCTTAATAATCTTCATCAGTACATTTCTCATCTGTGCAATTGAAGGAGGTTTCTTTCTTATAACTTGCTTTCTGTCTTTACTAACCTTCCTTGCCTATTCACCCAAAAGTCTAGCTTTTTCCTCATCATCCAACAAAGCCCATTCTTGTGCAGTATACTCATCATTTATTAGTTGAGAAGCTTCAAGATAGTTCTGTGATTCATACCATGTAGCTAACCATCTCTGACTAGCCTCCTCTTCTTGTTGCTTTCTTTTCTCTAAAGATGTTTGTTCTTCAGCTAACATGTTTTTAACAAACTCTGCATCATAAGCAACTTGTTCTGCTTTAGATTTAAACTTCAGCTGGGTACTCGCAACCCCTTTACCTTTTCCAATATCAGATGGAACCACTTTCTTCTTCAAAGGTTCACCAATAACTAAACTTTTTCCTTTGGATTTAGTTGCAGCAGATTGAACAGATAAAACAGGTGCAATGATGGGTGTAGAAATAGATGAGGTTTTGCTTAAATTTATCAATGTACTTGCAGCTTCTTTCTCAACTTCTTTAGATTTAGGTGGTGATACAGAGAGAGTTGTGACAACAGTGGAAGTGGTTATGATAGCAGTGGGTATGATAGTAGTGGGTATAATTGCCATGTCTGAAACTGCAGCAGTGGTTACAAGAGTACTAACCGTGGTTTCAGACATACCATCAGTGGAAGTGTCCTGCACTACATCTTCTACAACATTCTTCACATTTTCAAGAACTGCCTCATTCCCATCTTTATCAACATCTTCTTCCACAGGTACATCAACAGCCTCCCCTGAATTCTTGCCTTCACTCTCCTCCCCTGTTTGGATACATTCTCCACAATCAGAGCATGAGAGGAGTCCACCTTCTTTTTCTTTCTTCTCATAGCTTTCAAAACAGCAACCCCAGGTCGTCTTACTTTTTCCAAAACCAACACTCTGTGCTTCAATCTCCTAATATCCTTACCCTGAAACACAGCCAACTCTTGAAGATTTGAAATTGTAGCCTCCATTTTAGCACATTTTGCCGTCAATTCATTAAAATGTTCAAGAATATCCTCCCCACGTCGACCTGTGTTAACTGGTCCGAGAGGTGGTTCATTGGAAAAATCATCATGTAGCAACTTAGGATCCGTCAATTCATGTTCATGTTCCAAACTATCCTCATCACTTCGAGCTGTGTCAACTGCTCCCAGAGGTGAATCCTTGGATATAGTAAACATAGCATCAGACCTAGCCTGAACAGCTATGCACCCTGTAGAAGCCAATTGGCTAGGGATTCCTCCACCTGTGTTAAGTTCCAAGGAACTCTCCACATTAGGAGAGTTGCCAAAGGTTGGGTCTTATTGATGTTTCCACTATCCTGATCAGCATCTAAGCATGAATCAGTAGTGGAAGCCCTTCCAATCATGTCACCACCACCACCTGTGACAGCCTCATTAGCAACACCACTAGCACTAGCCTGAGGTAACTTAGTGCCCTTCTGTCTCTTAGTCCATACAATAGTTGGAACTGTGGTTTAGGTTTGACTAGAAGTAGGTTGAGTTGCACTATCAGTGGTTGCAAGTGTACTATCAGTGATTTGAGGTGCACTAGCAGTGGGTTCAGATGTACTAGAAGGGGTTCAGTGACTATTTCTTTTGTGAAGTGATCTTGCAAAGAACCCATGTTCAGGAAAGGGTTCAGTGTTCTTAACCCTGCTTCTTGTTTGAACTGGAGTATTCAAGTTTCCAAGTATTTGTTCCTTGGGATGAATCTTGTGAATCCTTGTTGAGGTAACAGGACTTTCATGAATGACATGTTCCAAATTAGACAAATCAGCATTGAAGAAATCATCCATGTCTTCATCATCAGTAGGAGTATCAATTTCAATCAAAGCAGGCATATCAGGATCATGTGGATTCTCCTCTTCACCAATTAATGGCTTTGCAGTTGGCCCAAAGAAAGTACTATCATCAGTACTTACAACCGTGGTTTCACTGATACTGGTAGTGGTAGAAGTTGGCTTATCAGTATTTGCATTATAACGTCCGTGCTTTGGTTTGGCTTAGCAGTGGTTTCAGAATGCCTTTTCTTCTTTTCAATTTCTTCTACCAACACTGAGTTATCTTTCAACAACTCATCCTTATCTTGATGATGATCAACATTGCCTCCAGTATTCAAGACATCATCATCAGTGGGACCTTGCTTATCAATGATGGGTGAGACAGAACTAGCTTTCCACTTTTCAAACAAATAGAACTCTTGAGAAGAATCAACTTCCTTAGAAATTGCTTCTGCATCAGAATCCTTATGAGTACCTGCATCAACATTAGTGGAAGTTCCTGCAATGATAGGCTCATAATTCATAGATTTGGTTAGCATATCAATGTTAAACAGCAAGTCTGGTCCTTTGGTCTCAACACTAGGAGTCTTTTCACTAAATTGAACATGTAAGTTCTTTTCAACAATTTTAGTCCTCCTATTGTATACTCTAAAGGCTTTACTATTAGAAGAATAGCCTAAAAAGTATCCATCATCAGCTTTCTCTTGAAACTTGCCTAGGTAGTCTATGGTATTCAAGATAGTAACAGGACACCCAAAAGGTTTTAGGAAAGCAATCATTGGCTTCCTATCATGTAACAGTTCATAGGGGGTCTTGTTATGAGGCTTTACTACCTTACTTCTATTCTGCACATAACATGCAGGATTGCCTACTTCAGACCCTAAAAGGTAGTTGGTAACTTAGACTCTGACAACATAGTCCTAGCAGCCTCAATTAGTGTTCTGTTTTTCCTTTCAGCTACACCATTTTATTGTGGTGTTCTAGCAACACTAAACTGTCTTTCTATACCTTTAACTACACAAAACTGATTCATCATAGCATTCTTAAACTCAGTTCCATTATCACATCTGATTATCTTTACCTTATGATTTACTAGATTTTCTATCTTAGTAATGAAACTCTTGAGGATCTCACTAGTCTCACTCTTAGCTGCCAAAAAGTATACCCAAGAAAATCTACTATAATCATTAGTGATAACTAGGCAATACTGCTTATGGTTCAAACTTTTAACAAAGGTAGGTCCAAATAAGTCCATATGAAGGATAAACAGTGGTTGTGTAATGGTGTTGACTGTTTTGGTCTTACAAGAAGCTCTATGTTTGTTTCCTTTTTGACAAGCCACACACAGTTCCTTACACTCAAAAACCTTAGAAGGTAACCCTCTTACTAAGTTGCCTTTTACCAGTTTATTAATTGTTTTGTAATTGAGGTGACCTAATCTTCTATGCCATAACTTAGACTCATCCACAGATGCTTTAGCAAACAAAAAGGTTAAGGACCTATTAGGAATTACATCTTTAAGATCAAAACAATATATATTTTCCTTCCTAGGTACCCTAAGTTGTATAAACTTCTCATCGGGCATCTTAAAATCGAGGAGACAACACCACACACTCAGTTTCACCAAAAAGTACCCAGGTTTTCTTATCACACATTTGAGAAACACTGAATAGATTGTACTTAAGTCCCTGTACCAAATAGACCTTTTCAAAGTCTAAATTCCCTATTCTGATTGTGCCTCTTCCAAGTATCTTTCCTCCCTTTGGATCATTGCCAAATGCCACATATCCTCCATCAAAAGATTCAAAATCTTCCAGGTTGCTCCCATCCCAAGTCATGTGCCCCGAGCAACCACTATCAAAAACTCCTTTGTCTTTTAGCTCATCTTGTAGATTGCCCTGGGCATGAAATTAAACAAGTTAGTTCCTTTTGTGGACCCAAGCCAATACTGACTTGGGTCGCCCTGCTCATCAATATAATCAAATTTGTTTAGGTCCATTGATGCACAGTTGACATGATGTAAAACCTTGGTCTTAGGCTTCCATTGCCAACTTGCTGAGGCCTTAACAGCATAAAAATGATTTCCAACCACTGTATCGGTTATCACCTTTGGAATTTTTAAAACTTCTTTGTTATCTGTGGTGATTTTTGGCTTAGCAGTGGTTTGATTTTGCTTAGCCGTGTTTACACTTTGCTTAGTAGTGGTTGGAACCCATTTTGGAGAAGCAGTGACAATTGATTTTGTATTACCATTCCTCATTAACACTGCTCTAGGAATCATGTTTATGTTAGGATGAGGGTTTGTTTTCTTTGAAAAGTTTTGGTGATTTACCCTCCTCCAATGATTCCAAACTTGTGGTCTGTTTTTATAACAATTTCTCTGTAAATGCTCAAAACTACCACATGAAAAACAAGCCTTTTTAACACATTGAAACTCATTGCCTAACCTATTTGAAATTAGTCCATTGAAGTTTCTCTGGTTTCCCCTAGGTATATATCTTTTTAACTGTTCCCTAGGTACTTCCTTGTACTCCACTACTTTCTTAGCAATTTGAGCTCCAAATCTAAGCACAAGGTTGGCTTGCTTAGTATCAACTTTCTTAAGAGGTGCTATCTTCTCAGGCTGTGTTGATACATCTCTATCTTCCTCAGAATCTGATTCCCAATCTTCAATGATGGGTGCATCAGATGACATAACAGAACCTATCTTAGGTGATTCATTCTTTTTAGTCTCACCTACAGGTTTATTGAAGCTAAATTCACTGCTAAATGAGAGATCTTTTGGAGGTGGTGCATGTTGCATAAGGGTAGGTGGTGGCATATCATTGTAGCCTAGGCCAGTTCCATCCTTGAACAATTTTTGACCTATTGGTTTATTTACTAGATCAGAAGCATATTGTGTTTTAGCAACCCTAACAACATGTTTTTCTTTTTCTTTTAGGGCTTCTACTTTTACACTCTCGGCTTGTTCTAGTTTCTCTTTAAGCATCTTAATCTCCCTATCCTTAAGATCAATTTCTCCACCTAGTATATTAATTTTATCAACATACTCAAACTCACATTTGATACAGTAATTAAGCCTCTCTTCCACACTTTCTAGACCAACTCTATAACCTAGGTTGTCCATAGACAGTCTTTCTACTTCTTTTCTTAAACTCTCAGTGATAGCTTTTTGAGATTCTAAGTTATCTTGACATGACTTAGAAGAACAAGTAGACTCATTAGATACCTCAGAATCTGAACCAGAAGATGAAGCATAGGCCATAAGAGCAAAGTTATGCTCTTTTGAAGCTTCACTAGCAAGAAAAGCTGCATTTGATCCTTCTTCAATTTCATCACTTCAGTCATAATCACCAAGACCATCTTGAGCCACCAATGTTGAAGAAGGAGCAGACTCTTCAGTGGTCTTCTTGATGCCTTCAATCCTCTTAGGTGCTCGACATTCCCTTGCAAAGTGACCCTTCTTCTTGCAGTTAAAGCACTCCATCTTGCTTTTGTCAAACCCAGCTCTTCTTTTACCATCATACTTGACCTGTCTTCCAGTCCTTCTAAAAAACTTCCTTGCTTGTAGAGTCAACATTGCCATTTGCCATTGAAGATTAATCTCCTCAAGATCATCAGGATCAATTTGATCTAGATCTTAATTCAAAACAGTAACACTGGTAGTTAAATCAGCCAGAAAAGCACATATTGCACCATCACTGACATTATCACTAACAGTGGTATTGTTTGCAATAGCCGTGGTTATACCATAAGCAGCAGTGGATACATCTTGTGAAGTCTTGTGACTAGTGGAAACAAAAGCAATGTTTTGACTTGTTGTAGATGTACCAGCAATGTTGTTCTCAGATTCATATACCTTCAAGTTGTTGTAGAGATTGTCCAAAGTCATCTTTTCAAAGTCATCCTTGTTCCTCCACACAACAGTATGCATAGCCCAGTCAGGTGATAAACTTCTGATGAACTTTAGATTAATATCTTCTTGAGCAACTTTGTAGTCCACTGACTTCAGTTGGCTGATGAGCTTTTGAAGTCTGTTATAGGTGCCATCAAGTTTTTCTCCACCCAGTGCAGTGAAGTTTTCAAGTTGATGCTTGAGCATATTTTTCCTTGATTTCTTGGTAGCTTCATTACCAGCAAATCTTGTTTCTATAGCATCCATAAGCTCTTTAGCAGACTCGTATTGTTCAAAATCCAACGCATATTCATTAGGTATTCCCATAGAGAGAATACTATGTGCTTTAATCTCCATCTTTCTCTTAGCCTTGTCGATCTCACTAACAATGGAGATTTCTTTGCCATCATCACCCTTTTTAGGAAGAGTATCACCTTTTTCCACAACATCCCAGAGAGCATAATCAATCATGCGAATATATTGCCTTATTCGCATCCTCCAGATTTGGTACTCACCATTCTTGAGCATGGGCACCTTTGAAGCAGTAACCATGTGTGTTTCGTCAAACATCTTATCTTACTTGAACAAAACTTAACTTGACCTCTTCTTGATTACAGTTTCTAGATCACAAGCTCTGATACCACTTGTTGATCCCAGTTGAGCAAACGATCTAATATAGAAACTGACTTAGAATAAATGCTTATTAAGTATCACGCGGAATTTAATACTTAATCTTAAGAAGAAGAACAATAAACATTCAACACATCAATATTATTATTAATACGAATACTCTTAACAGTATTAGGGTTTTACAACCTTGAAGTGTATCAACCTTAAATATAAAATATACGTCTATCTAATCTAACCTAGAACCTCCTTTTATAGACTAAGGAGTCCTTTACATAATACAATACGTAACCTACAAGATAAATATCTTTTCCATATTTATCTAATACATAATACTAAACTGACTATACAAGACTAGCAGTGGTTACATATCAATATCAGTGGTTACACAATACTACTAGCCGCGGTTTGTCTTCATTAGCGGTTACATTCTTCTGTCCGTGGTTATATCAAACCTGTCCGTGGTTCCAGCACTTAGAGTAATTCTTGATTCAAGGAACCTAAAACCCAACACGGAAGAGCAGTGGATTAAAGTGAAACGATAGATCTACAAGCGTCTTTGAGTGTGATCTCGATGAGTTCATGTGTGAGTGGGAAGGATCTACTTAACTTGATAAGGACTTAATTTGCCTTAAGACACTATGTTTAGCTTAGAGTGAGGTGTTCTAAGGATATGTTTGAAATACAATGCTTGCAATTGCATTTTCTGTTTGCTGGATCCCACGGTTCCCTAAGTGCAGGGATCCGTCTAGCACAAACTTTGGGATCCGTCCATCTGCTCAGCAGAACCTTTACTAAAGGTATGCAATGATCTTGACAATGCATTATATTCCAAGGTTGGTTTAAAGGAGTTCTAACACTAAGATATCAAATGTAAGATGTTTTATTTCATGAAGGAAATAGGATTACATTGATAAAGCACGAGTATAAGAGGATTGATCCTATTTGAAATACTACTAGGTTCCTTGAGTGTTTTTGCTAGTAGGATCATCACGTTGTTGATGAGTGTTGGTGGAATCAAGAATGAAGAAAGTCTTCATGAGAGATATGTTTAGCGGTTCCATCTCTTGTTCACGAGTACGTACAACGGACTTTGAAATTGAGGATGAAAGTGCATAACATTATGATAGAGGCGCGTCAAGAACATTCCATAAGGGACGAGTTTATTCTTGGAGCCTTGTAGATTTACAATTCGCCTTGCAAAGAAGTAGGCGAGATTGTATGGTTGTTGTGTTAGCAAACAATACAATATGTGAGCACAACAAGCGGGAAGGATTTCTCGATTTCCCTAAGACTCCAAACATTTTCACGTAGGATGAGTGCGAGAGGCTTGTACTCTTTTCGGATGTCCCGTGTGAAGATAATGTTTGGATCGGAGTAATATGGTCGAGGTTTGCATATTATGCGATGTAAATCTTCCGGGGAGGGTATGTGTGAACAATATGGACTATTTTCTTCATGAAAGTTGAAGAGAGAATCAAGAGACCAATCTTCGGTGAAGGCACATTGTCTATGATTTGGAATCCGGAGGATGTGAGCAAAATGCCCAAGGGTTAAAGTAAACTTTTGGTTTTTGATATAAAACCAAAGAGATAGAGAGCGATCCTCGTTACGAACGAGTTCAACTTGACGGAAGAAGTCCATTATGAACCTTGGACATATCTTCTCGTTGATTTCAAGAAGACATTCTAGTCCTATGGCTCGGAAGGAGGTATTGATACCTTCTTCGAATTGTAGAGAGGTGTCTACAATACGTCCTTCGTGGAAGTGACGGTTTTCGAGGTTATTGAACCCACGGACATGAATGCCAGGTGTGTTGGGTTCAAGGGAGATGTTTGGAGTGTAGACGCTAGTGAGTGAAAAATCAAACTCATATTCACGCGTCATAGTTGAACCTATAGAAAACATGAGTTAATAGAAAGTGATGTTTGTGATCAACCTATGATTATCTAACGATTTTACTAGATTTTTATTAACAACGGTTTTTAACAACAATGACATTTAACTCACTTATGGTTTTGATATTCTAGTGGAGTATTACTTTTAGAAGAAAAGTGGTTTTTAATTTGCATGAAAAACTATTTTCCAGTAGGACGGATCTCACGGTTCCTTTTCAAAAGGGATCCGGCTAGTATGTTTTCCGGGATCCGTAGATCTGTAGTTACAGAACCAGATTTTATGATGAAAAGCATAGATTTTTAGATCTCATAGTTTTTATACCAAGATATGTGTTTTAACCTACATTTTCTTTTAACATGCATACATGACTTCTAATGTATCACGAGAGAAAGAAATAAAACAAAGAGAAATGATAAACACATTATGATAATAACCTAGATAAACTTAGATTATTAGTAATATTTCATTTCAATGCTAAGGATGATACAAAGGATTGGGTATATAACCCCAATGTAGATTAACAACACAAAGTAAATGTCTCCGTATGTGAACTTCATCATAGGGAACACAAGTGCGATGAGTGTTAAGGCGATGAGCACGAGGGCGATGTAAACCATGTTGAAGATGATCCTTCTTGGTTTCGGTTGAGACGAAATGGAGAGGAAGATGAAGTTTTGAATGAGAGGAAATTTTTGAAATTAGAAGATTTGAAAAAGTGGGGATTTGATGGAGTGGTCGATGGTGGGAGTATTTATGGAAAACGAGGAATTTTTGATATTTGTGTTTTGTTTTATTATAAGAAATATATGATTTTTGAATTAAGTAAAATAAAACACAAGTTTTATAAACCATGATTTTTAGACGAATGAGTGACACGTATGTGATAAAAAGCTTCCTAATGAAGCTACATGTAATACATGTATATGCACACAAGATAATCAAATAAATACCTAGGTAACCATATTTATTTGTTAAGCTAATGTCATTAGAAGAAAAAGGAAAAGTCATACCTCAAATGCACTTAGGAATGTCTTTACAAATGACACAACAAATGTCACAAGACAATTCCAGCTCCTTTGTGTTCAAGATACCTTCATAAGGAAGGTATTCTTGTTACCAAGCGATTCCTATAGCTTGGTGGGTGTGAGCTTTGACTAATCAACATGACAAAGAAGATTAGTGCAATTAAATGAAAAATAAGTAAAAAAAATGTTGTCATCTAATCAACATCCAAACAAAAGTTTTTAAAAGACATGGTGTTTGTTTTTATGAAAAACCTTCTTTGTAGTTTTCAATTAACCATGGATCGTATCAAGTTTTTAAAGTACAATATACTTTAAGAAACTTGGTAACGAAGCTCTGATGCCAATTGTGGAAAACTAGAAGGGGGGTTGAATAGTTTTGCCAATTAAAACTTCCTTTTAAACTATTTAGATCGACTTATGTCAATCTATTTGGATGTGTGTGTTGGATGTTGATAAACAAACATATAAAGGTATGTAATGAAAAGATAATAGTAAGAAGCACAAAACCACAACGCGAGTATTTATAGTGGTTTGGCTACAAGGACACCTTCCTTGCCCTACTCCACTCCCCGAGTCACCTACTCGAGAGTTTGTAAACACTACACCAATCTCCTTATGGCGGAGAAGCCTTCACAACGTAGCCTACCCTTTTTCCGGTGCTAGGCTAACCACTGGGTTCTTTCACTCTAAGGTGAACCACACCTACACAACGTCGCCTACCCTTTATTAGGTACTAGGCTAAGCACCTAGTTCCATTGCAATGGAGGAACTACTACCCAACACTACACCAACGACTAATCCCAAAGGAGATCTACTCCTTTACAACATCATCAAGGATATCAATATCCTTGGATCTAGTACTAATCTATCTTGTACATCGAAACACACCATATCGAATGTACATCTAAGGCACCTTTCTAATGCCTTTGACTAGATCTTCAAGACACCCTTCACTAATGTCTTGTGTCTTGACTTCTAAGCACCTTTCACTAATGCTTCTAGTCTTGACTTCTAAGCACCTACCACAAGTGCTTATGATACGGACGATAGATACCCTTCACTAATATCTTCGTCTTGACACTTGAGACACCATTCACAAATTTCTTCAACACTTCTTAGAAAAGAAAAACAATCATCAACAAGAAGACTTCAGTAGTCTTGATGATGAGGAAGCTTGGAAACTCATGGACTTGAGCTTGCTCGACTTCAAAGGTGGTGATCTTGCCTTTAAGAGGAACCTAGAAGATCACACAAAAACAAAACTACAAACATAGATCTCTTGGATATGAGGTTAGAGAGTTTTTAACTCTTGGGGAAAGTATGTTAGAAAGGGGTGAGAAACAATGAAGAAATGGCTCACTATTTATAGAGGAAAAATTCTACTGTTCCCCGGATCCCACGGATCCCTTCCACAAGGGATCCGTCTAGCGTAAAGCTAGGGATCCGTGGGACGCTCCCCTTTACCCATGGGTATTTTGGTTATGGGTCATGGGTCATGGGTTGATCCATGGGTCTTTAGCTAGATACAATGTATCTCTTGAGTGCAATGCACCTAGTCACATGGGTATGGGTCAAAACCATGGGTTATGGATATTATCCATATATGATATAAGCATGATGTCATGCAATGGGTTATGGGTCAAGCTCCATAGGTCATGGGCTTTGGGTTGTACCCAACTACATTTAATGTATTTGCCCAATGGGTTATGATACTTAAGTTTCTACCCATTTATATTACCCAATATACTACATACTAGTTATGTGTATATTTTACCCAAATATGTAAACACTAGTTGTTGTACATATGTAATATCAAATTATAAAATCACTTATACTTGTTTTAGTGTTTTATGTGAAAATGTGAATATGTTAGAAACTATTAGTTCAAACCATTTACATATTTTATTTGTTTCGTTAAAATGATTTTGCGTTTGTTATCGACCAAATGTTAGAAGATCGTAAAATATAAATAAATATTTTTACGGCTTATTTGTATTAACAGTATATCTTTCATTGATTGTTTATTCTCATGTTTAAATTTGTAAAAATGCCTTATTTTGTCTTTAACCTCGTCTTAATTACATATAAAGGTATTTTACATAAGGGATAAGTGTAGGGAGGATTACACACGTTTTTAAAAGAAACGTAAACATGAGAATTACAATTAATTAAAAGATATACATGTGTGTTTGTTCGAGTCAAATGCTTGTATCGAGTCATAATGGATGTTTTGCAGGAAATTTTTCCAGATTCTAAAGATAAAAATTTTCCAGAATTTTTTTTCAGAAAATCGCAGACCAGTTTTTGTCTGGATAACCTGACGGCGTCGGAAGGGCGAGAAACAACTGATTACTTTTTCTCGTTTTCTGAGCTACTTATAAATTTTTGGAATTTTCCAGGTCTTAATTTTCCAGAAAATCTGTAAACATCCATTCCACAAGCATTATATCCTAGTTTAGTAGAGTCATATATATATATATATATATTATTACTGCCGATTTTACGCGAAGGTTTCGTTTGTTTTCTTAAAGTGTGCAGGTTTAATTTATTAAGAAGAAGATACATAAGATGAGAAGGAGCTTTTAACACATAACATTCTTCTTGAAGAAAGATGTAACCACCACTTCACACGGATCCTACCGAGCTAATAAGGGGAGTATTAGTTTCTTTCGTTTATTACCTTCCATTATCATAACTTTGATACTTTCGGGGAACATTTGGGACAATGTTCAGTTTAAGTGTAGGGAGGGAAAATAAAACGGGAACTTTGAAACTATGCTTATCCTTGACTATTTGCTTTGTCCAATTGAATTTGTGTAATAAACCATGAGAAAATGTCGGTTAGGGTAATTTTGGCACCAAATTTAAATTTTTTCATGACATATAGGAGTGGACCATTAGTCTTAATAAAGCGTCTCATGGATAGGAAATTATATGACTAGCACAAAAAAACCCTTTACCACTTAAATTCCACCCAAAATGTGAGGATTGCCCATAGATTTGTAGGAATTAAAGCATTCATCTTTAATGCTTAGAGTGTGAATCAGTAGTATAATAGATTCTAAAACTTGTTTTGTGATGCATCCCGAGATCGCTAGTAAGACTACACTTGTGTAGTTAGGAATAACTAAATGATAAGAGGCATTAGGATAACCCTTGTTTGATACCTGTAATATAATTATTTCTTCCACATCGGTTGAGTAATTCCCCCACACCTTTGCGTTGTACTCATCTTTAGTACACGATACCCCTAGTTAACCCCTCTGAGCCTATCCTTTTCGCGGTTCTCGTGATGTTTCGGTTTTCCGGAATATCAATGAAGAGCATTGTTTACAATCCACCCCCAAATGTACACCCAAATCGCCTTAGCCTACCTTGTATGCACTCACTTTGAGTGCATTATTGTTATCACACTAAACCCTTAGTTCAATTATCTAGTTGCTTGCATAAGTTGCTAAGTCGAGTCATATCCTTTGTATACAGTTTTGGGACGATTGGGACTCATGGGAAAAGTTAAATTTTATGAAATGACGGGAAGGAAACGTTAAATTCAAATTCCCTTTATTTGCGTAATAATGTACTCCAAGTGTTTTGATCTTTTCGATTCGGGTCAAATTAGTTTTAGAGTAATAAAAACTCAAGTGTAGGGATGTGCCTATAAATCCCTATCATTTTGATGTTATTGTAGAGGATGGTAGAGTAAAAGTGTATAAAAAAATCGAAAAAAAAGAAAAAAAGAGAATGAAAAAAAAATAGAGTGAAAAAAAAAACCATACGGGCTACCATCCTACATCTATCTTTAAATTTATGTTTGTTTGTTTCAGTTATCTAGAGTTTAGAGTGTCGAGTCTTGGCTTAGCAACACCATTCTTCGCATGCTTGTAACATAAAGATTTTTGACTTGCCACCACTAAATCGCCTATCCCACCAAACCCTTTGTTTCCTTACCGCAAGCCTAACATTACAACCCTTTAAAAGACCTCTTGGATAGTCTTTCCTAGGTGCTTACGCCAAAGCGATGGAGGTTTGATCTAGTCTCAAGCCTATGGTAATCTATGTACTAGGACCGGTTAATGAGTGTTTATCTTCCATTTCCAACTTGTTATATTTCATATACACCCGAGAGATGTGAGTATCCAAACACCCCATGTGAGGTGCTAGTATGTAATTTCCGTGCTTGTTATGAAATTTGCGGGGCTTATATGTGTTGTGGATCGTTCTAAACTAATGCTTCATGACCTCTAACTTATAAATTAATTGGCTAAAAGCACATTTGCTTGAGGACAAGCAAATACCAAGTGTAGGGATATTTGATAAGGTTTTAAAATGTACCATTTTGAAGGGTCGTTTAAGCCCTTATTTGATCACTTTTGTATCCGTTATTGCTTAATATCGTTCCTTTTCAATTTTTAGGTATCTTGAAGGCAAATTGCTGGAATGACACTTATTCGGACGAAAAGGCGCGAATATACAAAGAAATGGCCAAAGTCAAGAATCGAGACACTCGCATCGCTGCTGAAGGGGGCGGTCGATTCCAAGTGACGACGTCGAGGTTCTACTAGAGACGCCGTCGGACAAGTTTTGTGACGACTTAGTAGCCAAATTACTCATTTATAAGTGACGGCTTCAGGTTTTAAAAGAGTAGGGCGTCGCAGCTTAGACGGCCTAGATTTGATCCGAACGACGTCAGAGACAGAAGAGGACGGCGTCACAAGCATAAGGTGACGCTGTCGCAAGGCTAACGTGGCCAAGACGAAACTCTAATAACGGCGACCCGACGGCGTCACAAGCTAAAGGGTGACGCCGTCGCATTTGTAATCTTATATATAGAATTCGAATTTTTCAGTTTTCGGTGTGTAGTCTTTTGGAGTAAAAACCTAAACCGAACCAAGGCTGTCTTGTACAGTATTTTAGGGTTCCATACCCTATTTTACATCAAGATAAGTGTTTTACTTCATTAATTTAATTATGTCTTCCATTGATTGTGTGTATGCTTGCATGTTCCCCATGTCCGGCTAATTTACTTGTGTGTTTACTTAGGTAATATGAAACTTAGT
This sequence comes from Chrysanthemum makinoi, assembly GCA_910596185.1. Classification (NCBI taxonomy): domain Eukaryota; kingdom Viridiplantae; phylum Streptophyta; class Magnoliopsida; order Asterales; family Asteraceae; genus Chrysanthemum; species Chrysanthemum makinoi. The sequence goes on from OU343221.1 coordinate 203,943,633, forward strand.
TATTGAATATTGATTGGTTGTCTTTTATCTTAATTGTGATTGACCTAGTATTGCGATAGGTCATTCGTTGTGCTAATAATGCTTGATTAATCTTTGTTGAACCTTAGTTTATAATCACCTAGAGTAATTGTAGGCTATACATCCAAAGAATACCTTAGAGTTAAAGTTTATAAATCCTAGAGATTTTGTAGTCATTAACCTTTGGTAGCTTCAAAGGGTTAGGGATAAAGCATACCCTACGACCTTAGAAACACAACGCGATTAAGAATAAGGACGTGACAATTCAACCACCAATAGGAGATAACTAGGGAGTAATAAAGCCTAAGCAAATACATTTTTAACTATCATACGAGCACACAACAATAGACATAGACTACATACACCTTAGTTTAGATAATTAGATAAGTAGAAGTGATCGGTAGAAATACCAACACCCAAATCCAAACCCCAAGATTCGTACATTTCCATTTCCTAAAAAACATAAAAAGATAAAAAAATAATCTTCCTCAACCCCAACCTTAGCGTAGTAACTTCTCACTAGCATTCCTATTCCCCTAGAGAACGATATCAATTCCCGTGGCTTACCCTAATGCTACACTACAACGATTAGGTTCACTGCCTAGGGTGTTGAAAAACTTGCTCGACGAAAAGGAAGTTCCTTTGACCCCGAACGAGGTGTGTAGCGTTATCAAATGTTCTAACTGATACAGGACAGGAAAGTGCTAATCCATCAATTTTAATGCAACAGCAGCCTACCTAAAACATTTTTTTTGATTTTTTTCTTTTTGGGAAAAGTAAAACAAGCTTATGAAATTGCTTTTTTTATTTTTTAAAAATTTTCATGACAACTAAAACTACCTTAAACTGCTAAGGGAAAATTGGAGAAAAACTAGTTTTGACTGATTTGGACAAGTAAGTAAAGTAAGACAGAATGATTTCAAAAGTGCAAATTATGAAATGAGACTTTAAAACTTTGATCTAGAAAACTTTAAAACTAGAACTAATACTCAATTTCATGAAATCTAAACTACCTACATGACTTGAACTATGAAAATTAGCTAAATCCAAACACACTTTCAAAAATTCAAAATGCCACTTACACTATAAAATGGGATGAAATTAGAATTAAACTAGATTCAAAATCTTAAACTAACATTAAACTAAGCTCATTAACTCATGAAAATCACAAATCACTCAAGAAATTGGTTTGACTTGGAATTTTGACTAAAATTGACTTTTGTTGACTTTGTTGAAAAACTTGGAATTAAGTACTAATTAACCAACACGAAACTCATACAAGCTTATAAGAGCTTGTATTAACATGAATTAAAGACTCTTAACACAAAAACAAGCTTGATCTTAGATTTGAAAAACTAATGGTATTAAAGTTGAAAAGTAAATTTCATTAATAAAAGTAATGGTACAAAACTGAATTGAAATTACAACTACTAATTAACTGCTAGAATTTAAAAATGATAGGAATAAAATGGCCAAAGTTTCTCTAAATACATGAAAAAACTGGAAGAATTTCTTGTGAAGATTGAAAGGGCTTTTATAGCTGATGCTTGAGCTTGGGTCTTGATCTGAGAAGCTCCTAGAACTCTATTTTCCACCTTTGATCATCCATCTCGTCATCACAACTCCTCACTACCGTTTGATCAAACCCTTGAGGTGTTTCCACCAATTAGAGTGCTTCTTGTTGCCAACCTGTCATTCCTTGGCACATGGATTGCCAACATATCAGGCTCCTTCTAGAAGGCTTTTAAGTTGGGGTTAATTGGGAGTATCAGGGTAAATGTGTAACAAGAAAGATAAACAGTAAGTTTAAGGTTTAGGTGCGTATTTTTTTATTGGGTATTTTTTATGAGGTTTGACTGGTGGAAGAGTTGTTTGACTAGTGGGTTAAAAGAAGGGTCACGTGGAGTATTGGTGGCTAGGGTCTTTTGGGAGAGGTCACAAAGGGGTGACATAGGAGATGTAAAGGGTCGTGGTGTATGAAAGGGTTCACAAGAAAGTTTAAAAGGGAAAATGGACTGGTAAGGTTTGGGGTTTAGTGGTGGGCTGGTTGGGCTGGATGGGGAAATGGGTAGTGGGTTGATTGGGCTTTTGGTTTTGTTTTGGATTTGGTTTGTGTTGTAGAATTTTAAGGTTTTTAATGATAAAGACCATTCATGTAATATTTTTAACCATAGGGACAAATGGTGTAAATTCTGAAAGGGTAAGGGTAAAATGTAAAATTTGGTAAAATGAGAGATGAAGGGTATATTGTGTAAATATGGGTGAGTTGAGGGTGAAAAGGTAAATTGTGGAAAGTTAAGGGTGAATTGTGTAAATATGGGAAAGTGAAAGGTTAAAAGTGAAAAACTCCCAATCTTGATCCAGAATTCCGTAAAATAACTTTTTGAGCATCCAAATCCCATAAAATAGCATCCCGGTATCGGCTTTTGCTCTCTTCTCATTCTCGTGCTCGGTTTTCTTCGGTTTTGGCTTTCTTTTTTCTGTTTTGTCATATCCATACCTGCACATGAATAAACTCAAGAAACCAACAAATATTAGGCATAAACGGCTCTTTCTTGGTTATTTTAGGTCTATATTGGTAAAGAAATGGTATGTGTTTTAGCACATACCAGGCATCTTTAGTACTTCGGTATAGGTCAGAATGGATCGGGTTAAAGCGAGCAATTTCATGTAAATTAATTATTTTAGTACCATTACTTGGATACTCAAATTTCTACATGCATTTTCATCATTAGGTACTATTACCTATTCATTCGTAATTTGGCATGGTAATTTAAACTGATGTTACTTTTAGGAACAATGGAGCATTGGGATCAAGAGACGTTGGAAAAAGTCATGGCGTCAAAATAGAAAGAGTATAACCAAAATAGACCCGCTGACATTGTATGATAGCATCCAGATTTGAAGGACAGGTCGTGCGGGATCAACTGGCCAGGCTACTTCATATTTTACAGACCGCGGTATGGTTTTTCCTCTCTCAACCTTTTCTTTCTTTTAAATTATACATGGAAAAACAAAATGCATAATTTTCTGAATTAATTGATATAATTAATACTTTAGTGATGACCATGAAGGTTGATTTGAGTAATAAATCTCAGAAATTGATCAATATTCCTGAAAGAAATGTTGTCGAGGTAACTAACGAATATCAAATAAAAAATTTTGAGTCTTAAATGATGAGGTATAACTGAAGCAGAGACTTTTTCTTTGAACACATGTCGGATTTCCCATTAGCCAAAAGTTTAGGCTATTATACTATATCTTTGGAAGAACTGGCCTTTAACCTTTCTGTTGAGAAATAGTTGGATTTGGTTCCAAGTTATGTTATTATTAGGTATGGATCTGTTATAGTTTGATAAACTTTTAGGACCATTCTTTGGAGTTGTGACAATCACATAGTAAATTAGTAACTAATATGATTATTACCTAAAGAAAAAAACATACATAGTACAGTAATTATTTGAGTGTTTGATACATTCAGATTATTTAAGCTTAGCTAATTGAGTAACAAGTTTTAAAGATGGTGACTTATTTTACAACCCCTTTTTCTTGGATTTGAGGTGAGAAAAACCAATGTTTTTTCTTGAAAAAATAAATGTGTTGTTTTTCTTAATTTTTGTAGCAATATTGGTGCATAGATGGCTGCCTGGTTCAAGAAAGAGCAAGAAAATGGTATATTTGGGGCTTCAAGGAGTAGCATTGGCATGTGGGATATTTGGGATTTGGACTAAGTTTCAAGGGAAAGATGGTGTTGTTGCTAATTCCTATAGCTTACATTCTTGGATGGATCGCCTTTATATTTCCTTATTTGGAGCTCAGGTAGTTCTTAATTTATATGCATCTCTATAAATTTTATTTTCTCATACGAACTTTGTTTTCTTATCTTACAATGTACAAAGTGTTATGCTCTCTTAGTAACAGTCAAATACAAAATTAGAGAAGTTTTCTTCTCCAGTTCTATTTTGGTAAAGATTATTTTGCTGATTTTTGTCATATACTCATTAAAGTAAGTTGGTAAACCCCATATGTGAGTATCAATATCACAGGCTTATGATATTCAAATGGTGGAGTGTTTGTGATTTCTTATTAAGTGATATGTGTTTGTTGCGTGTTATATAATTTATAAGGAATTTTAAGTTTTTGAATGATACATGATTATGTGTTTATTTTATACTATTAAAGAAAACAGTTTTTAATTAATCAATAACAAAAGTAGTTTAAAATAAAAGCTCTTAGCTTAATTTGTCCTTTTTGATTCGAAGTCCCTAAACAAATATTGCTTTCCTTAAAGCTGATTAAAATGTTTTTCTAATTGTATCCCATCATATAAAAGTGACTTGATGGCTACATGTGAATTTCAAATGTGGAGTTTTTAATTTTTTGGAAGAAAGTAACAAAAAACTGTTACAGTTATGACAAGCATAAGCAATGCTCGTATGGTCCCTCTCTATAAGTGAACCAACACTCCATTATTGCTTCTACTATATACTTGTAAGGACTTGAAAATGATATACTAACAGAAAAAAATGGTATATGTTTACTGATACATTTGGACAATCTTTATATCATTGTTGATTCAATGGTTGATAGGATTCTTAAGCTCTTGACATAGAGGCGAGATACGAAAACAAAACTGCTTTACTTTACAGCAAATAAGTGCTTACGAACCAAGTTTTCACAAACTAATTCGAATATATGTTTTTTAAAGGTGACACAGGTTTACACATCTGCCTTTTAGGGGTTGCAAATGATTTCACCAGTCTTGCATCTATGAGGAACTTAAAGAGGGTCTGAGACAAGAGGGCTCTAAACTCATGGAGTTCGAAATCAAGGATTTGACGGGTGTAGTAAGCACATCTTTTCTCTCGGCATCCTACTTTATTTGCTACTAAAACAATGCTGTAAATATAGAAGTATGGGCGGAATTTTAAATTTTGTCTGCTCTTAATAGACTGCTTTCAAGTCTAATAAATTAGTCAAATCCGCCAATAATTGACTTTCCTGGATCCCTATTTATATAGTCTGCTCCACAATGAAAATTTATTAGGACTAATCTGTGCCATCAACTATTTTGATTTTAGAGTTGAATTAGTGCTTTGTAACAGCTTTTAATGTTGCCCACAACTAGCAAGACAATTTTTTACATTCATTTTTTGATGATAACATCAGCGTGCCTACATATACAACATAAATAAAAACAAAGATTTAATTGACTTTCCTGAATCCCTATTTTGGAGGAGAAGAAAACCAGTTATTTTTGTATGGGGATTGACATAAATAGATTTTAATTGAAAATTCAGTATCCCATAACCCTTAGCGCATCAATCAAACACCCTGTTACAGCAACCATCCAAACACCCCTGCCAGCAACACCCTATTTGAGCTGTCATCCAAACACCCCTTGACAACATTAAAAAAAACCCATTAAGCATCCATCCAAACTCGAAATTATTCAATATATAGTTCAAAGGAAAAAAAAACCTTAAAAGCATCATTAATATATAGTTCAACTAAAATTAATCATTTTTTGCTTTCTCTACAGTCTGAATATTATAATGATGTTGGTGTCTCTACGTAAGGCATACTGCAATTGTGGATTAGGGTGCAATTGTAACGACCATTTTAGCTGCTCTTGCTTTCTATTGTGTTCTAGCGGATACATTAATGACTATTATTTTCTCATATAAGATGAACGCTTATTTCACCCTAACTATACTGAAGTTCCTTATATGCTGCTGCTGATGCTTCTCCTGACATATACCACGGTTTCACTTCTGAGTAAGTCTCAATTTCGTTTCACAACACATCACTTAATCCTAAGACTTGGCAATATGGACGATTAGGACGGGTTGGGTAACATGTCAAATTAGTTCAATACAGGTTGGAATGGGTAATATGATTACAAAAACTACATTCTCTTTTTCATTCTTGAAAATTTTCTAATCTTTCTAAAAGACTTGGATTTTTTGACGGAAAGCTATTAGTTTTGGGTTAGAGTTTTTATATTTGTTGAATTTAGGAGTAGAGTGTTTATCTTTTACTACACTTTTTACTGATATATTGATAATCTATTAATAAAGGTCGAATCTTTTACTTCTTAGCAACAGAGTTACTTGAACCCAGTATTGACAAATTTAAGATTTTTTGTTTGCGTGGCGATTTTCCAACTATCAGGTGTATAGTTATTTACAAGGTGTAAATATAGCAGATGTGATCTTTAATACATGTCTCTTATGCCCAACAAATAGTTTCGTGTATGTGACAAAGCCTAGAAGTTACGTCTTCGAAAATCTAGATCACCAAGTAATTTTTTTTGTTGTCTTTTTTTTATGTTAATATTATAATCCGTAAATGCTCTTTCTATATGACTATATATCAACGACATTTTTTTTAGTTGTAGGGAATCATACTAATATTATCAAACTCACTAATAGTTATTGTTAGCGAATTGGCAGAGTATGTCTTTGCTTATGATTGTGTATGTCAAATATGGACATAAACTATGTAAAGAGTACTCATATTTATATTTTTAATGATCTCGAATTAGGTGGCTATGCTTACTGTGGGAGAAGATGCGTCATTTGGCGTAGGACGATTCAACCTTATAACTTAACAATGATAAAACACAAGTGAGAGTCGCAAAAGCATTATCTGTTGTGGGCATGTATAATTATTTGCAGGTAACAGACGGGTGACAGGATATGTGTATGGAATTAATCGTAGACTGAACCTCTTACAACTTACAAAAGTATAATAGATAGTTATGTAACTGTAATTGTTAATCCCTTTAAACATGAGCTTGGAAAATTCAATGGCGGGTTGATTATTTCTATAACTTGGAGCAATCATTGTGGTATGATATATGTTATATTTTTGTAATCTCTCAGCTATTGTGCCTGTATATATTTATTTTAAATGACGAAACATCCTACTCGTCAATAGCACTTATATATATCTAGAACTATATGTGATGTCTTTTAGTAAATTTTATGCTACAAATTTTATTGAGAGGAGGACGTTGAAAGCATCTATAACATTTTTCACAAGATAATGGAACAAATATTCAAGCAGTTAGAATGTAGGTATTGACCCACCAATAAAGACCACAAATAGCTAAACCCATTAACACAACGATACTCATCATGTATTTCAATGAAATCCCTTTCTTTCAACATGTACACTTTCCAACCATTTTTTACCACCCTTCTTTCGTTATAGAAAAATATGCCAACGATATTTATAAATCATGCCCATGGGCGGGCTTATATGCCCGGGAGGGCTTATAAGTCATGCCCATTCATTGCCAGCTTCAACCGCAACTAGTATATATATATATATATATATATATATATATATATATATATATATATATATATATATATATATATATATATATATATATATATATATATATATATATATATATATATATATATAACGTGAGATCAATCTTAAAGTTGTAAAAATAAGACCAAGTCTAAAAAACCTCTAAAACATTTATAAATAAACATTTTAGCAATAATACACATAAAAATAATATTTTAATACAAATGAACATTTTATCAACTAATAACCAAATGATACATGAGTTTTGATTAGTGATACACTTGATACACATTACACTAATAAATATTCCAAAACCTGATACACATACAAAAACTTGATACACATTACACTTCTAATCAAAGTGTATCACCTAGGTTTCGTAAATTTTAAAAAGAAATCTATCGAAACTTTAACAATTTTAGTTGTAATTAATAAAAAATTAAATTTTGTTGTAAGGAGAGTGTCGTTTGTCAAATTTTAGTTGGAACTTATTTTAACAACTTTAAGCTTGATCTTAGTTGGATCTTATATATAGGGGAAGGTTAATGTAAGATCAACCTTAAAGTTCTAAAAGTAAGACCAAATATGGACCATTGGATCATTGTATTTGTGTTAGATGAGATTAGCATTAAATGAGTGACATTTTAATAATTAAATTGTGTTTCAAGGGTATTTTGGACAATGCAAATCCAACTTTGGTCAAAATTTTTTCAAATTTTTATCTATTTTTTTATACAAAAATCAAATCAACTTTTTTTATACACCAACAGATTCCGGTACACCGGATAAATACACCAACAGATTCCGGTACACCGGATAAATACACCAACAGATTCTGGTACACCGCCGGATAAATATAAATATACCAACCGATTCCGATACACAATCCAAATCCCATATAAACAAATTCAATCCCCATATACAAAATCCGGTACACCAGAAAAAAAAATTCATAAACACTAACACAAATCCCACATAAACATATTCAAACCCCATATACACAACAAATCTGGTACACCGGATATACAACACCTTGGTCACAGATCCACTTTAGTCATCATCTTGATACAAAACAACACCGGTACACCGACATCTGGATATACAAAACAAATCCGGTACACCGTCATCTTGATACAAATCCGGTACAAATTCGGTACACCGTCATCTGGTACAAATCCGGTACACCGTCATCTGGTACAAAACTAATCCGGTACAAATCTGGTACACCGTCATCTGGATATACAAAACAAATCCGGTACACCGTCATCTGGATATACTTTAGTCATTATCTGGATATACAAAACAAATCCGGTACACCGTCATCTTGATACAAAACAAATCTGTGCGACTGGTGTACCCGTCATATTGATACAAAACAAATCCGGTACACCGGATATACTACACCTTGGTCACAGATCCACTTTAGTCGCACTTTTTTGGTTATTGGCGGTGGATAGAAGAGGGTGTGTCGTTGACTGGATACGAGGCGGTTTTAGTGGTGATCAGCCGGATTTATTGGATTTGGGAAACCGACGGTAGAGATGTAAGATCGGAGGAAGGCTGGTGAAAGAGAGAAAGGAGGCCGGTTATTTTAGTGAGAGAGAGAAAGAAGGAAGTGAGTGAATAAAGGGATTTATTAGGGTTATTGACTTATTGTATACATTTAAAGAATTGTGAATTCCCCAAGATGCCCTTTTCATTTAATTGTTAATTACATTTCAATTTAAACTATTTAATTAATAAATAACACACTTGGCTTAATCTTATTGGTTCATGGAATGATCTTATTTTTAGAACTTTAAGAATGATCTCATATGATCCCAAATCTATATATATATATATATACTACTATATAAAGCATTTAAGTTGTGGGCTCCACAAAAAATTAAAATAAGGAGCTCCAATCTTTGAGTGACATGTGTCACTTCTCTCACTAAAAAATAACAAAAAGAGAGGAGCTATAACAAACTAAAATAAGGAGCTCCAATAATGGGGTGACACATGTCACTTCTTAACTAATTAATCACATTTATTTTTAAATTTAAATATCTTTTAATTAGTTTAATTTTTTTATGATCTAATTTCACTATATTTTTTAAAATTTTGTGCTCTTTAATTCAACATCTATTTTGATATATTTTTATTAGTTTTTAGTTTTACATTTTAGTAGGTTTATTTTATTTTGATTCAAATTTTTATAACTTTAACCTTTTTTTCAATCAATACAAACTTTATTTATCAAAATCATTTACTTTTTGAGAAGTGTTTGTGGGTAAGAGATTGTGAAGGTCTTTTTTTATATCTTGGGAATAATGATGTCCACGGAAAGATACGGAAAACCCAAACAAACACATACAACTAACACATACATTTGGAGTGTTGTGAAATGAATTTACTAAACGGGTAGGGAATTGCAAGGAGAGTTGGGTTAGCAATTCATTTACTATATTTGCTCATGCCGCCCGGGTAGCATGGTATCCACTAGTATATATATATATATATATAGAAATCGGATCATTTAAAAAGTTGATCTCAAGAGAAAAGTGAGAAAAGTAATCTCAACCATTGGATCACCCCCTCTTCCCTTCCCTTTTTTTCACACCAAACTACAGGGACCTAATTGTATTTTCCTTCATTCTTTAAGGAAGTTTTGTAAATTCGAACCCTACCCCCCCCCCCCTCTCGAAAAAATTTTTTTTTTTCCGCCAAATTTTTTTCTACGGGGGCCAATTTTTTTGGGCCAAAATTTTCCGCCATATTTTATAAGCTGTGATGCACCTTTTATTTTGGTGCATCACAGTTATAAAATTATTATAACTATGATGCACCAGATTTTATAACCGATATGCACCCAACTATTGTTACCTAATATGCTTCAATAACATTGCAATAACTTAGTATACTATGCTCTTTAAGGGGCATTAGTTGTACAACTAGAGATGGATCTATGGTAGCCATGGTAGCCAAGATGCTTTGTCATTGGGATAAGCAGTGCATATTAACAATCGTGAATTGATGAAAAGTATGTTAACCATATGATTAATAAAATAACTCTGAAACATGTTAGAATAATTGATTTCATTGTATATTAACCATGTGATTAATAAAATAAGCGTGTTGAATCAGTTAAAAATCTCTCTTTTATACACAAAGGTTGAGGGTTCTAATTCAAAGTTTTCTGTAATAAATTAATCATATGCGATTGATGCACCGTTTTATATTTGTGAATCACGTTAAAAAGTAGTTATAATTATGATGCACCAATTTTTATAACCGAGATGCACCCAACTTAGTGTAGTTACAACCCGGTTACAAAAAGTAGTTACAACGATCATTACCTAATATGCTCCTATAACATTGCAATAACTTAGTGTACTATACTCTATAGGGGGCATTAGTTGTACAAACGAGGACGGATGGTAGCCATGGTAGTGCCGTATCTCTTTGTTATAACATGTTTTGTCATTGGGATAATGCGGTGCATATTAATCATCGTGAATTTATGAAAAGTAAAACAAAATAACTTTGAAACATGTTAGGATAATTGATTTCATTGTATATTAACCATGTGATTAATAAAATAAACTTGTTGAATCATTTGAAAAATCTCTCTTTTATACACAAAGGTTGAAGGTTCTAATTCAAAACTTTTTATGGAATAAGTTAATAACATATGCGATCGATGCACCTTTTATTTTGGTGAATCACAGGTAAAAAAAAAAGTAGTTATAACTATGATGCACCATTTTTTATAAGCGAGATGCAAGTGCATCATCGCTTTATAATTTTGGCGGGAAAAAAAAATTTTTTGGCGGGAAATTTTTTTTATTTGCCCGGGGGGGGGGTGGTTTTCAAAACTTACCCCTGAAGTTTGAGATGTTTCAAAATAGACCCTATAACTTTTTTCTCACTTTTCTCTCTAATTACACTTTTCTCTAGAACCAGACTATATATATATATATATATATATATATAGGGGAGGGTTAATGTGAGATCAACCTTAAAGTTGTAAAAATAAGATCAAATCTAAAAAACCACTAAAACATTTATAAATAACAATTTTAGCAATCATACACAAAAAAATAAAATTTTAATATAAATTAACATTTTAGCAACTAATAACCAAATGATACATGAGTTTGGATTAGTGATACACATGATACACATTACACTAATAAATATTCCAAAACGACACACATACAAAAACGATACACATTAAACTTCTAATGAAAGTGTATCACCTAGGTTGCGTAAATTTTAAAAAGAAATCTATAAAGAAACTTTAACAATTTTAGTTGTAGTAAATAAAAAAATTATTTTTATTGTAAGGAGAGTATCTCCTGTCAAATTTTAGTTCGATCTCATTTTAACAACTTTAAGATTGATCTTATTTGATCTAGATTCTATATATATATATATATATATATAAATATATATATATATAGGAACCTTTATTTTGAGAACACCTTGTTAAGTCAGAACCCACATGTACTCCTATTAATGCATATTGTGCAACATATCAATGTAACATAGCATTTTTGAATTATTAAACTTTTTTATTTAATCTAAAAGGGTATAATAGTAAAATTCAATTTATTTATTTATTTATTTTTTGTTTGCTTTTTTCTAAACATGCATGTTTTAAAACTGATTTAGTGCATATGTGTTTTTATGAATTAATTTTATTATTTTGGTTTTTGGAATAGTTTTTTCGACATACATGTTTTTCAAATGAAAATGTGCATATGTGTTTTTAGATCATGTAAATTTATAACAACTAAGAACATAATGTTAAACACAAAATTCGATATAGATTGAAATACAATTAAAATACAAATTTATAATAAGAAGAAATGCATGAATATAATCTATCTTTACACTTGTGCACTAACAATAATTAACGTAAACGGACATATGTGCACAAAACATATGTATTTGAAGTTTCTCATCATATGATTTTGAACATGTGCACATGTCTTTCAAAATCATACATGCACGCCTTCCAAGAACATATATGTACTTCCAGCATGTGTTCACGCCTTTAAAGAACTTCACGCCTAGAAAAAATAATAGCCAAGTTTAAATACTTTTAAAATAAAACTCAAGATAACATAACAACACATAGCAAGCTTAAACTAACAAACACAAATAAGAGAACTATTTTTTTATGTCTGCAAAACATATATAATCCAATCACAAAACATATATGTTTTATAATATTAAAAACATACATGTTTTAAGCATACATGTTTAAAAACATAATGTTCTCAAACATATATGGTTTTCATTAGTTAAATCCCACTAATTAAAACATATATGTTTTAACCTCACATCGTCATCGTGACAAGATTTCATATCTAAACACGACATATGCATATTTAATTCACCATGATAAAAAAACCATATCCTAATTAATCATATAACTAGATCAATGCATAAAAAGCAAGACCAAGATAATGCAATATAAACTATATTGAATCCTCATATTAATTCATATATCATGGTAATTCAGAATCAAATAATATTCTACTATTTCTATTATATGAACCAAAGAATCACTCCTCGAAGTAAAAAAAAAAATAAATAAATAAATAAAAGCTAAATGACGTGGACCATAAAAAAATGACATTTGCTTTCCTATGTGGGTAACCCCTAACTATTTTCTTTGACCCGATAAGGTTAACATGTTACCCAAGTCAACTGATTCATAAGTTAATTGGTTGAAATTGCCAACTATGCCAAAAACACAATGCCTAATTAAAAACACAGATGTCCAATACAGATCATGTGCCAAATAGTAGTATTTTTTTTGGGGTAAAGGCCAAATATTAGTAATTATACCAAAGATTGACATATTAGAACCGGAAAGTCAAGAAATTGTGCACATAATGCTGCATAAATCCACAAGATATAAAGGGGGTACAAATATTATTAAAAAAGATGAAGAAAGTCAACATTAACGCTGTGTTTACCATTGAGACGATTATCGACATGTGCGGTTTGTAAATAATACTCTAATACATGCAGTGTCTTATCAAACACTCATATAGTCATATACTTTATTGAGTTTGGTGTAGTGAAAAACGGTTCAACAACCAAACCTGCAAGATCCACATAACATAGTTTTTTTTTAAGAAGAAGCTATATCCACCTCTGAAAATATTAGAGATAGATCTTACAAACTCGAAACCACCAAACAAACCAAAACAACCAAACCTGTAAGATCCGGTTACATTCCCTCAGATCCAGTCAAAACCCTGCAAAAAATACCACACTTGAAATCGAAAATTGGACACATCCGGTTAAAACCAAAACAAACTCAAAAAACCACATGAAGCTAATAAAACACACGAAATTATCACGTCGATAGACCGGTGATCTTTGAAAAAACTGGGGTTTTCATTTGTGATCATGGAGGTTCAGGGTGGTTTTGATTTGAAAAACCGATTTTTAGATCGGTTTCATATAGGTTGTTTTTTGGTTGATTTTTATTCCGGTAAGGCTTAGTTATGCCGGTTTTTGTTAAATCTTCATGGAAAGATGTAAAAATCTTTGATGGCGGCTGACAAAAATAATCAGGGTTTGTGTTGTGAGTAGAAGATATGTGAGAGAAAAAAAGAATTAGTCTTTGGCAGTTTTTGAGAAGATTGTGTTAATGTTAAATACCCATAATGCCCCTACGAATTAATTATATTAATTTAAAAGAAAAATGGTTTACTAAATTATGATTGGTCAATGGGAGTTACCATGATTCTCGCTAAACTTAATAGGGTTCTCAAAATAAAGATAACATATATATATATATATATATATATATATATATATATATATATAGGGGAGCGTTCTTGTGGTGACCACCTTTAACATAAAAACAATGGGAACCAATTAAATAGCGACATGTGTCAAATACTATTTAATTAATGATTAACAAGTATTGATGGCATTTTTGTAAATATCCAAAAAATGAGAGTTAAATTGTAATGCCTCAATTTTGGTTTTTGTCCGTACTTTTTGGGTGCACCGTTTTTCTAATTTTTATTTAAATTAAAAATTATTTATTATTTAATTTAATTCTTTATTATTCTTTGCTGATTTTTTAATGATACATTGATACGTGAAGTTTCTTAAAACACAATAAAATATATTTGTGGTGATACATTAATATTTTTGACGCATTTTTAGTGACACATAATTTCGTAATATATTTTTAATGACCCACTATGTTTTTTACTATGTTTTTTGCCCGCTTACCTACCACCTTGATGTAAATCCCAATTATATAAGCTATAAATATTTCTAGTGAAATGCAACGTTTTTTGATACATAATTTAGTGACATACTTAATCGTTTGATACATTACTAGTCGTACACTAAATTTTTGTTGACACGGTATCATTTTAGAGGCGCATAGTTTCTTGGCACATTTGATATATGCTATAAGTCTTTTTTTGAAGCATTTGACACATTAAGGAATTTTAATGAAAAACCCATCACTGAACTGATACGTATCAAGTTGATATAACAAAGATGAGATATTTTTTTTGGAACTGCAACAAAAGATGAGATCTAAAATAAAAATATGTGTATGACTTTTTGACGTATTTGACACATTAAGGATTTTTAATGAGACACCCATCACTGAACTGATACGTATCAAGTTGATATAACAAAAGATGAGATGTTTTTTTTTTGAACTTCAACAAAAGATGAGATCTAAAATAAAATTATGTGGATGACTTATTTGCAATAGAAAATATTCCCAGGTGACCACTTTTGATTTTTATAATCTTGCCATACTAACAACAAATCCTTGGAATAATGTAAATCAAATATGAGAAACCCACATATCCATTCATATTTTATCCTCGCCGAAAAGCATATAAATGATGGCTCATCTTTAACATTTATCACCGACACTATTTTTGGGCCTGTGGTCAAATGCCGACACTTATTTTCAAACAAAAAAAACGGATCTAAAAACCACGTTAAGCTTGAAGTCGATCTGATACATGTAGTAGCGGTTGGATTTCAGCCCTCCACAAGACTATCCAAAACCGCGATAAAAAAACGAATGGATTTTGAAGCCATGCGATGCATCTAATCTTGATAGAGATAAAGAGTCGAAGGTTACCAAATGTGATATTCCAATAACAAAATCAATAGACAAATGCAAAAACTCATACACAATTATCTACTACGTAAAAACTGTTGCACAACACTTTAAAACTGATACGCCAAAATCTTTAAAGACCTATATGCCAAGATTTAATCAATGTTCCTTTGGTGATTATTGCATATATTTCACGTTTTACAACCTACGAAACAGATAAAAATTGTGTAAGAATAGGATATCAACTCCTTTAAAGAAGCTATAGTGTGGTGTTTACTGTTTAGTAACCTTGTCTTTAGAACCATAATGCTTTCGACATTTTTCAAAATTAAAGAGCAGCAAAAATAAATAACTAGACTACTGTGTCCATCACAACAACAAATATTAAATATTCGCCACAATAATACAAGATTATTATGTATACAAGAAATCAAAGAGGTCCATGTAACTTAATAAATAACTTACAAGCCAAACATTTCCACGTTTGATTCAATGTTCTTTTTTAGGAATCCACAATGTGGCTAGTCTCCCTGTAAAAGCCGCCACCAGCAGTATTTGAGCCCGTTAAGTTCATGACGAGGTTGGATCTTGTAACAGCCTATTGTCGTCCAAATATCGATTCTTGAAGTGGTTGAACCTTATATCGTCGATTGCCGATTATGTAACGAATAAGGTTTGAAAAAGAAGTTTCGGCGGCGGCATCTAAGGATACTTATCCGATTCTGGCGGTGGATACGTTTTTTACACATATTGGGACGACAAAATCCGGTTGAATCTCGATATAGGAGGAAGGAGACGAGTTGGTTTTTTCAGATCTTAAAAACTGAAATGGAGGTGATGAGAGAGAAGTAAATGGCGAGTTATGATAGGGAAAAGGGGATATTTTAGGCTTTAATGTGTAAATTAAGGGAAGCCAAATACCTATAATACCCTTAAACATTTATAAATTAGTTTTGATTTTGTTTTTCTTGAAAACGCCACATGTCATATTTCTAGTGGTTCCTATCGTTTTTATTTTAAAGGTGGTCACCACATGAATGCAAATCTATATATATATATATATATATATTTATATATATATATATCTCGCTCTCTTGAGATGACTCAGCAAACTATTGTATCAAGGGAAGTGATGTATGATTTTCCGTAACGCTCAGTTATCGAGTTGAAAAGGAAGAGGAAAGCAAAGGAAACGGAAAGTTTTTTGTGTTCTTGAGTCTTTTTTAAAGGAGGAAAGGGAAACGGAAATGAAATAGAGAGGAAGATTTGATAAGTAAATCTTCCTCCCACTTTTGGGAGGAAAGGGAAAGGAAACGGAAGCATATTGTGTAAAGACTAATATACCCTTTTTAAAACATTTGACATTAATAATTAAAGGGCATATATGTAATTTGACCAACTTATTTTCCTTTTCCTCTCACTCAAGAACATGATTATGATTACTTTTCTTTTCCTTTCCTCTATCTCAAGAACATAACAACTAACACTTACTTTCCTTTTCCATTTCTTTTCCCTTTCCTATTCTTTTCGATTTCCCTTCTTTAAAAACTCGAGAACTGAGCGTAAAGGTGCAGCAAGGGGTGAATCAGGTTTGTCACATGGAGTTGGTTTTTCAGCTTGTTTCCCGCTCCACAATGCAAACCCTCAAAAAAGTTATGATCGTGAAATGTGAAGATGCTAACATGTGTTAGGAAATCAAATATATTCTATTATGTCTATGTAAGAGTGTATGTAATCAAAATGTATTTGAAACTTTTAAGTTAGTGGTGAATTGGTGATATGTCACTAATGTTAATGTGTATATCATTATATCTGTATCAATAAACTCTTGTAGTTCTCATGTTGACACAAAAGATGATATCCCTAATTTGTATTTCTCAAAAGTCAAAATTGATAGTCACCTTGCCTCAATTTTATAATTTTCATTATCAAAGAAAATCGCTTTAAACTGTTAAAAGTTTTTTTTTGTTAGCTATATTAACAAAGATTATCATTCCCATACGAACTCTTAGAGGTTGTTTATTTTTCATAAAGAAATTTTTATTGACCTCTAATCTCTGATGCTGTCAAATGTTTGTTTTCCAGAATAAACTTTTAATGTGTTAATAAGGATTTTTCAAATTTAAACACCTTGTATGATTCGTCTATCATATACTCACAAAAGGCACTAACGCACTAACCTAATGGGTGCACTCATGTGATAACCATTGTCACAAAGTTGTTGCCACCAGTTTTATGGAGTATATTTTGGTGATTGTAGTTGTGAGATCCAAACCAACCACAACACATGCTCAAACCCCGTAACACATTCATGCTCAAACCCGGTAACGCGTTCTTTAAAAGAAAATAGGTGCGGCCATAACAAGAAATAATCGTACCAAGAGAGTTTTAAATTTGATTAGTTACTTTATAGTTTTCCTACTTATCTGCTTATTGCGTGTCTTGATCATGCAGCTTATATGCAAGACAAGATGCCAGGTTACTATAAAAAAATGGCATACATCAGATAAAAAAATATTTGCATTTCACTTCATCTAACCAGTTTCTTTTACTAGATAAACATATGAGCAAACATCTAACTTAAAAAATTATCACAAGCATATAGTCATTCTTTCCTTTACTATATTCAACTCAGACACTGATTTAACTCGGGACTCACAAAAGCAAATGAAAAATAACTCAAAAATATTTGTTAAGGAAGGGGAGACATGCTGCATTCTTTTCTCCCTGTGTTGAAACTTGCTTCGTTCCCTTTTTGGCATCAAATCTGTACAGAAGCTCTTAATGGTGTGTTTGTTTGCAACAATGAATACAATTTGGGGGACTATTCGTCTATTCTCTCTTTCCTTCTTCCGCACCATCATCTTCGTCTAAATCAAACTCGTCCTCATTTTGACCGTTCTTTTCTCGTCTTTCCTGTTTGACTAATCCAATGTCACCTTTGGGTGTTCCGCTGTAAAGTGCTTCACTTTCTTCTCCGTCAGAATCCTCACCTCTCTCTCCTGAATACGCGTATCTGTTTAAAACTCAAAAGTTAAGAACACAAAGAATACTCAAAAGTAAAAATAGGCGGGTGGGTGGGTGGGTTGGGTAATGGATCAAAAAGGACAGGGTCAAAATTGGGCAGGACCAACCAACACAGTTTTGTCCTTTCTTAGGTTTTGCAAGGAATTTACTATGACTAAAAGAACTTTAATATCAATAATCTCTTTTTAAGTCAAACAATTTAGGACCTTGTAAGTTGTAACCATTTAAATACGAATTAGCTACTTATCTATACTTTTTAAGTTTTGGCCCGGTGTCACATGAATACAAATCGAAATGACTGTTTTCATATAAATGGGTTAGTATTCCAACATCCAAATCCATTCTCTCTGATCCACAAAAATTGCAGCATCACTTTTCTTGGAAAATATCATTATAAAAAACCATTTGCTACCATCCCCTTTTATTTTCAGCCATCTTTGGGGATTGCTTTAAAGATAATTTTGCAGGAAAAACTAAAGAACGTTGCTTCAAGTCAATTCTAAGCTTATTTTACACGGTTTGTAGCAGAAGGCTTGGCATATTGTCATGGATATTGTATTTATAATCCTACCTTTGAGATGTCTGTGATGGGGCCCACAGATAGCAGATAACACAGAGCAGTGCAAATGCAAGGATGTCCCAAAATGCAGTGATAATCCAAGCGCTCTGCCACTTCTCGTTGAATGGATCGGTTGCTTTAAAATAAACCTGCATGAACAAAACAGTTACGAAGATGATAAGATACTTTTTATCGTATCCAACTTCCTATAGGTAATGTAGAGATGACAATTTTGAGTCATTTGCTTATGGAGGGGTCTTATTGAGATGTGTTTCTATCTCTAAATGGGTCAGATGAAAAGTAAGCTATGCGGGTCAAATGGTTCAGAGTCAGGTTGACAGATCCCAGAGTCGATTTATAATAAATACACATTAAAATCGTTTATTCGCTTTATATTAAGACTGAGACTATTATCGCAATAGTACTGTATTTGTAATCACAATTAATCACCAAGTATTTTCCAAAAAAAATAATAATGGAAAAAACATGTTTCACTGTCAAACCAACCCAAAAGGCTTTGACCCGTTTCCCAACCCATTCGACGTTTACATCTTGCCACAACTCGCAACTAGAGAATCTCAACACTTTGAAGATGGATCAAGTTTGCTCTGTGGACTCTTTTGTCTGTCTCTCACAGACCTGCTCATAAGATAACCTTAAAACACTGAACAGGAACACATCCGACCGAAACGCTAACCTATGTACCATGTGCTTTGACAAAACACTAGTCTATGCTTGGACAACATATTTAAGTGGCTTAGGAATCCGATGACATGAGTAGCTAAAGGTTATTATGAGGGTTCCTCTACTCTTGATATCCACTCAACGAGTGCACATAGTTATGCCCAAAGTTTATTAGTTAGATAGAAGGCTAGCTATTGCTTCCACTCAAAGTAGAGGTGACAATTTTCACCGTTTTAATGTAAAAATGGGTTGATTCAGGTTGTGTTTAACCTTCAACGATTGAACAGGTATACGTTAAGGGCATAGGTAAAAGTGGAATCGGTCAAACGTTGCCCCAAGTGAATAAGTGCATACAGCAATACAACCTCATAAATCGTTCTATTAATAAATAAAAGACTCATGTTAATAGTATATTTATTTATAATCGACACATCAGTTATTTATATAATTGAAAATTGAACAAAGTGTTGTGGGTCAAAGCAACCCATTTGGATCCGTATAAAAAAGTTACCGCCCAAAACCGTATTGACCCGTTTCCCAACCCAGCCTACGTGTCCACTTTGCGACCATCAACTCAAATCATCCTTACCCTAACTAAAGAAATGGTTTGTAAATATATTTTTGTTTGGCTTTAAGCATGCATCAATGTGCATCAATGGTGTGCATGCCAAAATGATGAACAAACTGCATTGAGCTCACCACAACCAAACCTCCCATTTTTACCCCCTTCCACTTACATGAGAAACTTCTACAAACATAGTATCTTGATTTAAACCACTTTAAAATTTCATTCATCAAAACCATGTACCAGACTATTTAAAAGAGTAGATCCACAGAAATAGAAGGGCTAAGGTCGATACACCATTTTTATTATCATTAGTAAAAGCATTTAGTAGCACAATTCAGGTCAAACCTAGTGAGGTAAAACTAATCATGAAAACATTATTGAAGCAACCATATAAACAAGTATGAGAAACAGGCCTATTTAGTTCGGTTTACAAACAACGATTTCATTAATTGAATGTATTAAGTAGAAATCCTTGATTTTTTTGCCGATAAAACATAAATCTGTAAAATGCCTACCTCATATCCGATCCAAACGACCGCTAGGATAACTGTGATCAGTAATGCATTTGAGAACTTCCTGTAGGTATCCAACTTAACAGAACTCCGCTTTGCCTGGACCATTCAGAAGTTAGTATTAGGTACAATTATAACATATCCAGCAGCAGAGAAAAGGGCCCAACACAACTGAAAATTTTAAAAAGCATAACCTGTAGCTGAGTAAGTGTCTTCGAAAGAGAAGTGAAAATCCACATTATCAAAAATGCATCCAGCAGTGCATTAGGAAGGACAAGAATAACTCTTGCTCTTCCAGCTATGTCACTTATTGCTCCCACATACTCAGTTATATTCAGCAACTCGGTCGATAGAAAGTATGTTACTCCAATAAGCATCACTTTTGTGGTAAGGCCACCAAGTGTAGGACGCACAACCCCGTATCCCATAGAAACACACAACATAAGTAATCGTGAAACAGTTCTCCTTGCTGCTCCCACAGTCACAACCCAAGTTGTAAGTGCAACTGGCCTCGTTCCCGTGTTGTTGAAATATGCATAGTCAAAGTACCAAAGTATCATTTCAAACAACCCAACACCAACTACAACGCTAATGCAGTGTTGGAGTTGCAAGACATCATCCCAAAACCTCACATATTGAGAAAACCAGGCAGCACAAAGAAGTGCATATGCAATAGCCATGATCACATAAAACTTCTTTAGCGGAGCCATCCTTCCAGGCAAGTAGCCATCAGAGCCCTTCCATGAGGTTTGACCGCTCATAGTCATCCCTTTAAGGCTCGGGTCACATGATATGAAAAATAAGTTGTACATTCCCGTCTTACTAATGTAAGCCTCTGTAGTCTTCAATTGTGCCGTTAAGGACTTTCCGCGAAAATAAACATTGACAGTGACAGGCCAGCTAGAATCCCTTGCAGAAGGTATCCTAATAACTTCCCCTTGTTTACAACCTTCCACCTTAGCTAGATCAGGGGTGCAACAAATAGATCTCTGCCCACCATAAGGCGACCCACCAATGTTATCACGATCAGCAGCCTCAAATATTATAACTTGTACCAATCCAGTACGACGTTGCGTCTTTGAATACTTGGCTGCAGATGCTTCACTCCTCCGAAATGTGATGTTCTGAAATCTATACATATTTGAATTTCCACAAAAAAATAAACTTTCAACGGGATAAAACAGTCTTGAAAGCAAATAAACACAGCAATTCTTGAAAAGGTTCGCGAATCATGAAAAGCTTTAACTTTTTGTTTCATCCATACTGAGTTTTTATTTATTTATTTATTTAATTTATTTATTTTTTATTTTTTTAAAATTTATGTCTGTGGCATAAGAGGTCCAAAGTGGCTTGAACATCTTCATAACCACAAGATCAAATGAATTATTTCAGACAATTATAAAGTCGTGAAAACTCTATAAATAGGGAAAATAGGTCTATAAGATTGATGTGGCATGACATAGCAAACTTATAAACCATTTAAAGGTTTATCATAGTCCTTTCTAAAAAAAGTAATCCATTTTTGTGTTTTTAAAACCCTTTAAGGCATGACATGGCAAACTTATAGACAGTTTAAACCTTAAACACCCTTATTTGGATATACCCTATCCATCTCCAAACTATTCCAATCTAAAACCAATCATACTCCTTAAGTTCCAGAATCTAACACCATTTTCTTCCCACTACTCTATAAAACCGACAACTTTCATATAAATGAAATAACAAAAATAAAACAATGTAGTACAAAAGACAATATTTTACCTAAGTAATTACTATTCCATCTACACTAACCACCACAGAACTTTCTATTAGCCTTTTTTTTAAAGGAACATGATATTTCCTCCTAACTTTTGTCCCCAAAATATTTGTAACAATGAGTTTATTACAAATGGCAAAATGAATGAAAGACACGAGGTGGAATAACTAGTAACCACCCAGGGGTCACCAAGCTCGTAAAAGATTGTGACTATCATCACTAAAATGTTAAATGCCTCAAGTCCATATAACCCTGAAGTGGCCACGCCAACCACCCCAAAGAGAAAGGCTTTATTCGTGGTGGCCTCAATCCCCGTTGATTAGTCGTGAAAAGTCAAAATCCATGGTTACCAAAAAAAATATGCATAAGTTTAACGAGGACATAACATTGCTCTTTTTCAAAAGAGCAAAATATCAGAAATCCATTTCATGTGATTTTTTCATTTCTTTTGGCCTCGTCAGCAAAAACGCTCAATGAATTTAGCCATATCCTCAAATAAACAATCTACCTATCAAGCCTTACTTAACTTGTACAATTCAAATTTTGAATCCCAACTCAATATCTTCATATCCCAACACAAGAGGTCATGTGTACAAACCTCACTAGGTACACATTTAGGGGCGGCCAGGGAAGTGTCGGAAATGGTCACGGCAATATATACTTAAAACCTCCTGAAAAGGGAGGGCTTTACTGGGTTTGAGTCTGTGTGGCGGTGGGTTCAAACCCCGTGGATTAGTCGGCCAAAAGATCCGAAACCATGGTTACCAAAAAAACAATGTGACATAAACTTAGATCTGATTATAATGTCATACCATATCAATCACAATAAATACAGCAATGAGATATATAAAAAAAAGTAATTACCCTATATAAGAACGACCGTCATTAACGTTAACAGGCGGAGTATGACGTGGCAAAGGAGTAGCTGTCGTAGACGCAGCTAAACCTTCACTTCCACCGGAAATAAGGTACGCATTGCCGACTTCACGAAACGGATCTCGATCGTACACGTGGATTGATGCGCGCGTGTATCCACTCGCGCATATTAATAGTATTAACAGTGAGAGTGAAGATAAAGTTACGAGATTCATGGAGAGAGATAGATGGGATCGGAGAATTTGGTGTGTGCGTGTGTGTGAAAATGGAAGGTGCAACTAACTGTAATGAGTAAACTAGATAGTGATGTTTTGTGTGAGATTGAAGTCTCAACGGTTGACCCGGATCCGACCCGAAAAGTATGGTGTCCACAATAAATGGGAATAAAGTATGATGAAGCAAAGACATTGGTCCACCCACCGGTGAAATAAAGAAAAAGAAAATTCATATTTAGTCATAAGATATAGGTTTAAGGGTGCGTTTGGTTTGTAAGTGTGATTGGATTTGGGAAATGTTTCAAAGTAAATAAGGAGAGAGAAAATTAATTATTATTTTAAAATTTAGAGCTTATTTTACATACCAAAACTTTTCTCACATACTAAGGATTTCATCTCCACCATCCATCTAAAAGAAATCACCTAATGGATTAAAACATTTTTTATTATTTCACATATTTTATAATTTAAATATATCTTAAACCGTTAATCGCTAAATGAAAATATTTACACCATCGCACGAAAGATTTAATTATCTTTCTATAGACGGACACTTTTGATATACTTTCGAAAAAAAAAAAATCGTTTTTTCACGTTTTTTCGTTATTTTTTCGTTTTGTACGTTAATGAATTTTACATGAAAAATCATATATGATAAAACACTAAATCAATATCACATGTGATATTAGTGTTAAATCATATATGATATGTAATATCACATGTGATATTATATGTAATATCATATGTGATATTACACTAATATCATATGTGATATTCAAATTAGTGTTTTATCATATATGATTTTTCAATGCAAATTTCAAAGAACGAAAAAAACTAAAAAACTTAAAAAAAAAATATACAAAATAAAAATTTTTGTCGAAAGTATATCAAAGTGCCTATCTATAGAAAGATAATTAAATGCCGCGCTTGTGATATATTTTTTCGCTAACCATTAACGTTTGAAAGATATTAATATTTGAAAAAAAATGATGAAAGTGGGTTTTTTAAATTGTTAGGATTAATCTCATCCATTAGATCAAATAAAAATGAAGTGTGAAGATTGATCCCTCTAGATGTATATCTTTTCCTCAAATGATCTTAAATATAAAATATATTTTATAAATTGATTTAAGTTTAATATATTACTTTTGAATTTAAAAATTAAACTAAAACAGAGTGTGATACTCAACATGTGGTTGAGAAAATTTTATAAATTTAAAAAATATATTTTACTAAGAGGAATAGTCAAATAGAAGCAGGTAGAATTAGGATTTAGGAACTAAAGTAGCGCGTGAGTCTAAAGATGAAACACCAAACAAAGTATTTAATATGTCTTTCAGCCTAAAGTGGGATAAACCCACATACCAAACACACCCTAAGAATAGACGCCTAAGGTTTGGCACTATGTTCATCAACCTAATTACTTATACCTCAATGTCACAACATCATTTAACATATCGTCGGACTTACCAGTTTTTAGGTGCTATGATCACACCAGATACATCACCTTTTAAGTGTTATGTTTACCACCAAAATCTCACCACCGCGCAGAAAGGTCTTCTGCTATGGCCTTTCGCGCGTGATGGCACCACCACCCTCCATAATATTTAACACACCACGAGACCCACCACCTTTTAGGTGCTATGGTCACCACCAGATATACCACATTTTAGGTGTTATGATCTTCATTATCATCTGTTGCACGTGTTAGATTGTGAGAGTTTGATACGCATTTAAACTACTAGAAGTGTGTGAGCCTATTGGGGGCACACACGTTAAACACGAGAGTACGTTTGTTACATTTAATACTTGAACCGTATTTGACCCGACATTGACTCATTAAACTAGACCAGATTTATCCCTTGACCCAAACCCATTCAAATTACCAAGCTTGGAGAGGATAATGGTCTAGTAGAGTTATAAGTAAGGAATGTGCTTTTAGCTGGAGGAAAGTTTGGAGCCCAAGGTTACTAGGTTTTGAAGGCTATATATACCTCATACCTAGCACCCATTCTTCACGTATACATACCTATTTTCTCAGCAATAAAACCGATTCACACACCTCTTATATCTCAGTCAACTGGTGACATAAAACCAATCGAGTGTTTAGTTTGAATCGTTTGTTCTTGATCCTAAATTGCATCTCCTTGATCCAATCGGTTTTAAGGTTCTTTGGTTTTGTTTTCTGAGTCATTCCAAGTCGAATTGAACTCAACAAAGCAAGGTTTGGTTGCTGGTTTTCTCAGGCAGAAAAGGGTTACAGAATATATCGGATAAGCTCTATCCGATATCGGACAGAGAAAGACTTTGGTTCTCGTGTGCTTTGGTGATCTCGGACAGGAGGTTTTCTTGGTTCTAGGGTTGTTGTGATCCTACAACAATAACTCAGGTTCTAGGTTGTTTGGTTCGAAGGTTCAAGTATTTACAAGGGTTGTTTGTATAATGTACATGACTAGCTTTTCGAGCGTATTCGTGTTAAGTGTTTGTGTGTGCACTCGTAGAGGTGTTCATTTTGATCACTTGGTTTCTTTGTTTGTTAAATTTGCGGGTAACTACGAGGGTTAGTTTTCTTGTTCCCTTTTATATCTTTATTGTTTATTAATTACGTGTTAACTTAATTGCTTAAACTAGATCCATATTTCGCTGCGTAGTCGTAGTATTAATTGGTTAACTTGATTATAAAATCCCCAAGGCACGAGTCAACTCGTTTTTGTGATTATGGGTTACACGTTTTAATAAACACGCGAAAAGTCTGCGTGAAATCTAATTAGTTGTTTGTTTTATTCTTGTTTTGACAACTATAATGCAATACTTGTCAATTATTAATAAAAAAAATACCTAAGCACAAACTAATAAAATAAAATTTTTAATTAGATACATAAAATAGCAAATTGTTAAAGGTTAATTAGTTTGCCATGTTTATTTTATGTGTGTTTTTCCGGCTATAAGACCCACTCAATCTTTTTATGTGATGTATGAGACGATCTAGGTACATTGATGAAAACATAGTAAGGGTCTTATGGTTCTCTGTTAGCCTTAATAGTTTTTATTAGAAGTGATGGTCATTCATATTTAGGAACTTTGTAACGTGTGTTAGATATCGTGATAGAATAGTCAACGGGCTCGTGGATTGGGCTAAGCTAATTGGCTATAAGTTAAGTTAAGCTAGTTTCATCGTGTTATCCAATCCAAGTCCAGGCCCAAGCCAAAGCCTTTAGGGCATCAAGTCACGACTGCATATATAAACCCCTCAAAGTCTCATTTGAGTGCTTGAGTGTGTGTGTGTGTGTTTCTTTATACAACTTATTGTGTTCATCATTTCTCTCTTCACATACACGGTTTACATATATTCAAGTCACCATCACCTTAATCTTTCCTTCTTTATTTACGCATATGTTTGTGTTTGTGTTGTTCTTGTTCTACGATAACGTGTTGGGTTTGTGATAAGGTTGATAGATTTAAGGTCCTACAATTGGTATCAATCGCCTAACAATGGTTTAGGAGTGTTTTTGGTTGAAGTTTTTTGTGTGTAGTGATACGCGTAAGCTTTCGTTCTCAATATTGTCTTGCTTAAAACTTTACTTTTTGCACTTAAAAATTCAAGATTCTTGTGGTTTAAGGTTTATTTGGTGCTAAAGTTTCAGCTTTGAAAAGTTCAAGCTTTAGTGTTTTAAATCATTTTAAACTTCAATATCAGGTGGTCATTTCTACGCATAAGCTATCTAAGCACTGGGTAAGGTCAACATTTTTGTGTTTTTCGAAAGTGTTTTAATGTTTGTGCAAGAGAAATTGTTTGAATCATCGAAATTTTACGTAGGTCAAAACCCTAGTTCTACGCGTAAGAAAAGTCAACACCCTATTTCTACGCATAAGTTTCTACGCATAAGAGTTTTGTGCAGTTTCTTCGAGCTATAACGATTACTCAGTGCTTCCCTCACTTGGATAAGTTTGTGAAACACTTCGACTTTTGGATATGTTTTACACTGTGATAGTGTAAAGGATTTTTTGGGCAAAACCCTAGTTTTACGCGTAAGCTATTCCTACGTGTAAACTACTCCTACGCGTAAGCACTCTTGTTACGCGATATGGTTATGCGTAGGATATGTGTGAAAGGAAATGAATTGAACAACCAACCCTCAAGTGAGGGTTATACAAGAGTATTTATAGAAGGGAAGCTAGGGCAACACTCCTAGTTCCCATCCTTTCCTTAATTGACATGGGCCTAAGCTCATGGGCCTTCTACACAAGCTTAAGGCTAATAACAAATATAAAGGCCATAATTAACTATTACATATAAATTACTAACACTTGATTATGGTTTAGGAGTGATTCCAACAATCTCCCCCTAAGTGTTAGTGATGAAAACGGTGAAGGCGTTGATGTAATAGAAGCTTTTGATCTTCTGACATTCTTCTTTCTTGTGAGAATGGTTTCTGATCAACAATCTCCCAGTAGGAGACAGTTTTCTTTGAACTGTTATGCTTTAACTTTGTTCTTTGATCATTGTTCTTTGTGATGAAATTGATAGTATGTTGTTATCTCCATCAAGCCCTCAGGTCGCCGCCTCCCGAGTGTCTCCACGTCATTCTTCAACATGCTCACACGCTCTTTGACGTTGGAATTCAGTAATGATGAAGTTCTTTAAGTCTTTAACTTTGTAGATTCTTTGATTTGACGAAGAATCATTCCGACTGTTGTGTTGCTTTAGGATAGAACTTCCATTAGTGATGATGTTGGCGTGATCATGATAAGAATCTGCACGATCATTCCGCTCCCGAGCTTCCATAAGAAGAAAACATAAAAACGGTTAGTAATAAGCGGATTCCGGCACTACAAGTTTGAACCGAGGAGTGTATCATGCATAGTGTGAAAACACAACTCTAATTCTTACAAAGACCGCTCCTGAACTGAGTCCCACAAGTGAGATAAACACGATGCCAAGTACACCTACGATCAGATGAGTCACGAGCACCACATCACCACGTAGACCGTTTGAGACCACTAAGCGCAATCCACGGAGTTGCCGTTGAAGCGGCTGCCGTGGTCGCTTTTGATGTTGACCCTGGCAAGAGTTTCCATTCAATCACTGAGGATCACAAATGTGAACTTCTCATAAATGTTCTCGACATATTGCTAAGATCTGTGAAGGACTCAATAATGTACCATGAAATTCTTATTGTTGAATGTCAAGTGATGAAATGTCAAGTGTACCTAAGAGATCTTTTTGATGAATCTCGCGGGCTTTAGACTCAATAGTGCTTTTGGTTTTCCTGAGCGGAGACTAGGGAGAGGGTCTCCTTCTTCAATACCAGCCATCTCTAAGAGAAAGCCGATAGATTACGTAGGGTTCCCTGTGAGAATGAAACAAGCGTCTGTTGAGAGAAACTTGAGTGGCTAAGAAGGTTTAGTGCATGCGTCACTGGGTCCATGACGACTTTTAATCTTCAATACCGGTGTCATCTAGTGAACATCATTTTATGGTGAATCGAATCATAAATCAATGTTAAAAACTGAGATGGGATAACCGTCTGTGCCACAACCAGGACTGTGTTCCAGATGCTCATGTCATAAGACATACGTGTGGAGGACACTCTTGAAGAACCAGAATCTGAGAAGTTAGAGAAGGTATTTCTTCAACAAAGACTTGGAGTTTTTAACATTGATTTGAGAAGGTTTTTATTTTAATAAAATCGAGAGATTTTTAACATTGATTCGAATTTTGAGCAATCGAGAGATTTTTAACATTGATTCAAATCATAAATCAAAACCTTCTAAAAACCTTCTCAAAATAAAAACATTCTCAATCTCTCGATTGCTCAAAAAACATGAAGGTTTTTATTTTGAGCAATTTCTCAATCTTCTCAAAATAAAAACATTCTCAATCAAATGGCCTCTTCATCACCAATATGTCTTATGACACGCAGCACGGAACACAGCCCCGGTTGTGGCAATGCACGTTATCCCATCTCAATTTCGACACCATCAACAAAATTGCCAAAGACAACATCGTCAACGGACTTCCAAAGTTCAAATACACCAAGGATCACTTATGTCCATCATGCGAACAAGGGAAAAGCAAAAGAGCATCATATAAACCCCAATCCGTACCTAGTTCGGAAGCAAAGTTGCATATGTTGCACATGGACTTATATGGCCCAATGAGAGTTGAAAGCATTAATGGGAAAAAGTATATTCTTGTTATCGTCGATGATTATTCGAGATAGACATGGGTTAGGTTTCGAGATCAAAAGAGAAGCACCGGCATCATCATCACCTTCTGAAACGAATTCAAGTACTTCTTCAAACTTCAGAAGGGTTGTAAGAACGCAGAAACGGCATCAATTCACAAATCGAGTTAAGATCTTATTTTGAAGATGTTGGAAACACATCATAGACATTAGTTGTTAGAACTCCATGGCGTAATTAGTAGAAAGAAGAAATAGAACTTGTGGAAGCTGCCGCACAATGCTAATCTATTCTAGTGCACCGTTATTTCTATGGGTGATGTGTTGCCATTGCTTGTTTCACTCATAACCGATCCCTTATCCATCCAAGATTCAATAAAACCCCATATGAGCTTGTGCAGAAAACCGGATATCTCTTACTTTCACGCGTGTTTGGCCTGGCTATCCTACGAATGACGCAGAAGATCTTGGAAAACTGAAAGCCAAAGGTGATATTGGAATCTTCATTGGATACTCAGATAACTCGAGGGCATTTAGGGTGTATAACAGAGAACTAGGAGGATCATGGAGACGATGAATGTGAAATTTGATGAACTTTCACGAATGGCTTCCAGAGACTCGCCTAGAACCCGACTAAACCGCCAGACTTCCGACACATCAGTTCGGACTCGTGATCTCAAAGAGCTCAATCAACTTCGTTTGACAATCCTAAAGAACAAGAATGGGAGAATTTCTTCGAGTTAATGTTCGATGAATACTATGGTAGAACTTCGACAAATGCATCAAACCATCATTCCGCTACACCCGCTCAAAATCATCCTCCACCACCAACTGAAGATGCATCTACAACGGTCGAAACCAATGCACCAATTCCATCTACATCATCTACATCTACTACAGTTATTGCACCCGTTCTACCAGCAGTTGATGAGCAAAACCAAAACCATGCAACGTTAGATGAAGACTTATTTGAAAACCCGTTGCTACGAATCACCGAATCATCTTCAAGCTTACGAGAACCATCTAAATCGCATACATTTAACCAACGGTATCCTTCTACTCTGAAGTGGACAAAAGACCACCCAATTGAACAAGTTATTGGTGAATCTTCACGGCCAATTCGTGACGAGACGCCAACTTGCCACCGATTGCGACTTATGCATTTACCTTTGCTCAATTAGCAATATAGAGCCAAAGAACATTCGTGAGGCAATGGCAGAACCCACATGGATAGAAGCAATGCAGGAGGAACTTCTCCAATACCGTCTTCATGACTCTTGGGATATGGTTCCAAGACCAATTGACGTTCGTGTCATTGATCTCAAATGGTTATGGAAGAACAAACGGGATGAAGAAATGACTGTCATTCGCAACAAAGCTCATCTTGTGGCCAAAGGATACGTAAGAGGAAGGGATAGACTTTGAAGAGTCATCGCCGGTAGCTAGACTAGAAGCATCAGATTTTCTTAGCCTATGTCGCCACAAAAACATCACGGTTTATCGATGGACATTAAGACCGCTCTTGAATGGAAATATGAAAGAAAGAAGCGTGAGTCGCCCAGAAGGCTTCATAGACATGAATCATCCGCACTACGTCTACAAACTCAAAAAGGAAATCTATGGATTGAAACAAGCTCCGAGAGCGTGGTATGACAAACTATCCTCTTTCCTTATCCAAAACAATTTCACCAAAGGAACAGTTGATCCTACCTTGTTTACACAAAAATGCAAAAACGACATTTTGATTGTTCTGATTTATGGACGACATCATCTTTGGGTCCACTAATCGAATCTTTCAAAACATTTTGAAAATCTCAAAAACAAATTTGAAATGTCCATGATGGGGAACTAAAATTCTTTCTTGGTTTACAAATACATCAATCCCCTCGTGGAATTTTTATTAATCAAGCTAAATATACAACCGAGATTTTGAAAAATCATGGTATGGATAATTGTGATTCATTAACACCAATGGTAACTTCACCAAAAATTGGAGCCGATTTGTTTGGGAAACCTATTGATCCGAAGAAATATCGGAGCATGATTGGGTCTCTCATGTACCTTAACGCTAGTCGATCCGATATTCATTTTATCGTTTGCTTATTAGCACGGTTTCGTGCAAAGCCTACCAACGCACCTCAAAGAGGTAAAAGGATCTTTCGGTAACTGAAGACATCCATTCACATGGGACTTTGGTATCCGAAGGAATCCGGATTTGATCTAATTGATTTTTCAAATGCGGACCACGTAGGTGATCAAGTTACAAAGAAAAGTACATCCGGAGGCACAATTTTTAGTGAAAAGTTAGTAAGTCGGTCTTCAAAGAAACAAGATTGACCGCACTTTCAACCGCCGGTTTAGTATGTGTCTCTATCTCGTGTTGTGCCTTCTATGGATGAGAACACAACTCACAGATTATGGCTTTACTTTCGATAAAATACCTATTTATTGTGACTCGAAAAGTGCCATAGACATATCATGCAATCCTGTTCATCACTCAAAGACTAAGCATATCCATGTCCGCTATCACTTCATCAAAGAGTACGTCGAAAATGGTACCGTTGAATTATTCTTCGTGAAGATCGATACCAACTCGCCGATCTATTTACTAAAGCCCTTCCAAAAGAAAGGTTTGACGATTTAGTTCGACTAATTGGAATGCGAAGCCTAACCCCTGAGGAGTTAGAACGTCTTCTCGAATCTTCTTGAAAATGATTTTTCCAAAAGTCACGAAATATATTTTTGAAAAACAAAATACAAAATTTGAAAAACCAACAAAAGAAAAATATAAAAATATAAAACTTACAAAAAATACAAAAACAATATAAAATCAAAATCCAAAAATATTCTTCTCACGACATGTCTCTCGTATAATCGATATTCGTGACGCTTCTAGAAATGTCATTCAACAATGATACTGTATATGTACAGATGCTTGAGCGAGACTTCTTTAATGTTTTTCAAAACATGTCGTTTCTCAAAATTTCTTCAAAGATGGCTTTTGTATATACTTCAGTACGAAACCCGGACTAAAATGATGACTTTTGATTATTTTTCAAATCAAAACTCATGCTTTTTAATGAAAATCACTAGTGTACGCTTAAGTGCACTACATTTAAAACTGGTGAGAAATCATCATCATCTTGAGCACCTTTTCAAGATTGTTCAAAAAGATTTTCAAAATCTTTCAAAATATTTTGTGCTCAAGATAACTCCCTCTAAAACCCTTTAATTGATTATGCTTTATTAAATGGGGAGTATAAAACAAAATGTTCCAAATTCATGCTTAAATCAAATCCGTTTGTCTCCCCAAAAGATTCTAGAATGTTGTTTAATCATTGATATAAATAATATCACTTAATATGCTTTTTGAGGGGGAGGAGACGTGATTAAAATGTGATCAAAAAGTTTAATGATCGTTGTTTGAATCTCAAAATGAGCTCGACTCAGACGGAACCAACAAATTGACGGGAATCAATGTTATTAAATGTACCATCTAGAGAAACTTGTGATATATATGCACTTTCATGGGTCTAACATCCTTTTCAAGGAGTGTTTACAACTTCAAGTTAGTTATTAGAGCTAGTTGTCACCTAAAAACTGACAATGGAACTCTTTAACTTAGCAACGTAACCGTGTCTCGTGGGGAATTGTCTATCATGAGCCGATCAATTGAAAATGTGCAAACTCTACCCCAATGTTGCAAAATCGTGGAATCGCAGTCGGGCGGTCGATCACCGCAACGAAAAGTAATCGGTCAAGTCGGGATTAATTCCGATTAATCGGATTGACATTTCCCGCAGCTTTTTGGTATTTCTAGAGACCAAACTAAAAATCTTAACCGATTCCAAGCCCGCTATGTTTCCAAACCTCAATAAAAGGCTCCAATTCTTACATATTATGATGCGTTATAAGGAAATATAGATCCCCAAATTAAGTATAATGCCTAAATTATTATTATTTTTAAATGACCGATTTGCCCACGCCGATTTTTTACCAATCGGCAAGTTTCTACCATTTTTGACCGCTAGGGTCGATTTTATCCTAGGCGATTTTTGACCGATTTTCAAAAATCGCCAAGGTACTCGGCCGATTATCGACATTCCATGATGATCTACCGAGCCGACCGATTGCATGATATTTCACCCTCGAGAATGATTTTTGTTAAAACTCAAGCACATGTGAAGGGGAGTGTTTCTAAAATATAAAACTCGCGGAGTGTCTCAAACATGTTTTCTATCATAAACACTCTGTGAGATTTTCAAGTAAATTGGTTTTATGGCAACATGGCGCATTGGAGTTATAAGGTGAATAAGGATAGGAAATTCGTCCTATGATCCGCCATCGCTGGAGAGATCTACCCAAGGACATCACAAATAGTTAGTATTAGAAGTCCTTAGGTATGATTGAAAAAAGGAGTAATGTGAGAAAGGAGAAAGAAGAGGTTGAAGAATTAAAAAGAAATGTAATGAAAAAGGTGAAATAGCCCTCCATATTCAACCTTAGAGCGTAAAACCGTTCAATTCATCTCATGGGTTGTCACTAGATGACACCGGTATTGAAGACAAAGACGTCATAGACCCAGTATGATCACTGACAAACCTTCTAGCCACTCAATTCCTCTTAAAAGGGATTTGTTTCATTCTCACTGAACCCTACATATCTATCGACTTTTCTTAGAGATTGTTGGTATTGAAGAAGGAGACCTCTCCCTAGTCTCTCGCCAGCTCCGGAAAACAAAATGCACTATTGAGTCTAGAACCACGAGATTCATCAAAAGATCTCATAGGAACACATGACATGACATCACTTGTTGTTCATCAATAAGGACACAAGTGATATATTCTAGAGTCCTACGCGATCTTAAAGCAACTGTAACATTTTAGAAGTTTCAAAATTGTGATTCTTCAGTGATTGAATGGAAACTCCCCAGGGTCATCAAGCAGCCCTAACAGCAGGTCACTACTGGTAACTCCCTGGATTACGCTTTAGTGTGTCTCAAACGGTCTACGCCGAGGATGATGCCGTATACCTCAGCGACTCATCTAACCTGTAGATGTATCTCTGGACATCGCTATCTCACTTGTGGGACTCAGTTCAGAACGGCTTGTAAGAATTAGAGATGTGTTTTCACACTATGCTCTTAACACCCTCGAAATTCAAACTTGTAAGTGCCGGAATCCGCTTATTACTAACTTTTTTTATGTTTTATTCTTATGGAAGCTCCGAGAGGATTGATCGTGCGACTCTCCACATGCTCATACCAACAACACATGAAAGTTCTCATCAAAATCAAAGGCTACTCATAGTTAAAGATGATTCTTCTCACAATGTCAAAGAATCTACAAAGTTTAAAGACTCGAGAACTACATCATTGGTAACCAAAGACAAATAGAAGTGTGAGCATGGTGGAGAAAGACGTGGAGACACCAAACCAACGGAAGGACAATGGCGATAAACCACATTATTCTGACACAAAGCATGAAGGAACAAAGAATCAAGACTATTCTATATCTACACGCAAAGTTCAAGCTCGAAAAGTAAAGACCTAATCAAGTGGAGCATCATTTGAATGACCACCCCTTATGGGGAGATTGTTAGCCTTAATAGTTTTATTAGAAGTGATGGTCATTCACATTTAGGAACTTTGTAACGTGTTAGATATCGTGATAGAATAGTCAACGGGCTCGTGGATTAGGCTAAGCTAATTGGCTATAATTTAAGTTAAGCTAGCCTTTCATTATGTGTTATCCAATCCAAGTCCACGAGGCCCAAGCCAAAGCCTTTAGGGCATCAAGTCACTTGCACTATATAAACCCCTCAAAGTCTCATTTGAGGGGTGTGCTTGAGTGTGTGTGTGTGTTTTCTTTGGAGCAATACAACTTATTGTGTTCATCATTTCTCTCTTCACATACACGGTTTACATATATTCAAGTCACCATCACCTTAATCTTTCCTTATTTATTTACGCATATGTTTGTGTTTGTGTTGTTCTTGTTCTACGCATAACGTGTTGGGTTTGTGATAAGGTTGATAGATTTAAGGTCCTACATTCTCCTTTTGGGGAAGACTCGCGAGAGAACTCGGATCCATATGTGTTTATTAATATTTTATGTTTATATGTTTGTGGTTCCTTATGTGCATAATTGTTACTTGTTTTTGACACCTAATTGCATGCAATATGGAATAATACATATCGTAATCATAACATTAATAATGGTCTTAAATTATACGCCCAAATACTATGCTCATTGTGACCTGCTATTTGAAATTGTTTTTGTAAAATTAAGTGACCTAAACTATTGAAACAAGTTTTTTATGAAATTAAAAACTATCCGCTATGGACACTTGGGATGTACGACTCACATTCTAGAACAAACTATAAAGAGGGTTTAAGGAGGTACGCACTGTCACACCTAAAGGATTTCTGATTATTGCCTCGCTACCGACCGTCCTTCGCCTCCCTGCGAGTTCGATTGGAGCTATCGTGAACCATGATGATCACTACAGTGTCATTACCAAAAGTTTTTAAAATAAGTGTTACAAAGCTGATTTGCATGCTTCCTTGTACACGATTTTACCACATTTATGTGTATACCCTATGTAAAAATTTTAAGTCTATGGCTATGCCAACCAACTATGAACACGTGCATTTGGCTTGACATCTTTGGTCAGACCATAGGGCCATTCCAACCCATGGTGAATATTACATTGGTCAGACCTTTGGTGATATTTGCAAGTTCTTACTTGGTCGACTTATTTCGAGTATGCTTGGTCAGACCTTGAACCATACGCATAAGATGAGACTAAACATGCTCTTGACATTATTACTTGTTTACTAATGCCTTGATCAGTCTCATAAGTCTAAGATTTGCATTATGCAATTAACGCTCGACGCTTACCTCTTGCCCTACTTGTTTACACATTGGTCAGACCTTTGGTAATACGTGGGAGGTCAAGATGGATCATAGTCTTGTTAGTAATTAATTGGGTAGTTAATTCTTTTAAGAAGTTAATTATCGAAAATACTAATTATTTGAACTTTTCTAAATTGTAGATAACTACCTCATCGCAAAAAAACAATTCGGATTCTCGTGAGTTTCGAGAAACAAAACTCACGGATCGAACTTCATTGATGGTATCGCCAGCTTCTCGCATTATACCGCACTGAAGGGAAACTTATTTGGAGCATCCTTCCCGCACACCGTTGCAACCCTGGCCACCCGCCTCCCGAGGCTCTTGCAGCTCACACTGCTTGGGTTAATGGATCAAAGGACATAGCTGACTTCATGCTCATGACCATGGAGTTAGAGATCCAACGAACTCTAACTCATCTTTGTGCTTATGACATGCTTCAGGAGTTGAAGTCCATGTTTACTCAACAGGCAGAACAAGAACTTCTTCAAACTGCACGAGAATTTCACGCGTGCAAGCAAGAAGAATGTTAATCTGTTAGCTCGTATGTTCTAAAGATGAAGAGCTATATTGAAAATTTGGAACGTCTTGGTCACCCAGTTACTCTGAACTATGGAGTTAGTTTGATCTTAATTGGTCTCTCTAAAGAGTATGTCTCCTTTGTGCAGAACTTTAATATGCACAACATAGGGAAGACTGTAAATGAATTACATGCTATGCTTAAACAACATGAGCAGACGTTACCAAAGAAGGATGTTGCACCTGAACTACATAACGTACGTGCGATAAAGGTCCAAAAAAACCAAAGGAATAAATCATTTAAAGCTGCTAAGGGGAATCAAGGGAAGGGCAAGTATAAGCTGGCATATGCTCCTGAGCATAAACCACCTTATGCCCCCAAGCCTAAGATTCCTCCACCGCCCAAGAAGGATAATCCTGCTAAGGACGCGACCTGCCACCAATGTGGTGAAGTGGGTCATTGGAGAAGGAACTGTCCCCAATATCTTGCCGAGTTGATGAAAAAGAAGAAGCAGTCTCTTGTAGCTAGCTCTTCAGATATTTTCACTATAGAAATCTACTCTTTTCCTAGTACATCCTTGGTATATGACACGGGTTGTGGTACTCACATCTTTAATACTACACAGGGTCTCAGGGGCTTTAAGTCTCAGACGTGGGCAATGGTCAACGGGCAGGAGTTGAAGCTATTGGTGTTTTTCATTTATGTCTCCCTAGTGGATTAGTGATTGTTTTGAACAATTGTCATTATGCTCCCTCTATTACTAGAGGAATTATTTCAGTTTCACGTTGGTATGACGATGGTTTTGTTAATCGTTTTGGATCGAATAATGCAATTTTAGTTTCTAGAAATAACGTTGTTTATTTTACTGCAATCCCACGGGATGGTATTTATGAAATTGATATGTCTTGTTCTCATACAAAAAGTAGTTCTATGTTTGCTGTTAGCAATAAAAGAGCCAAGTCTAACTTGAACTCTGCTCTCTTGTGGCACAGTTGTCTTGGACACATTAGCAAGAAACTATTACACCCGTAACTCGATAAGGTACTATTTTATAATAAAAGTGAGAGTATTATATTGTTTAGGATATGTTTTAAGAGTGAATGGAAAAGTTATAAACTATAAACTAGTAAGTGACAAGTTCTATTAAGATATGTTGTAAAGATAGGAAGAATGAGACTTAAGGGACTAGCTTTGCTAAGAGTGTAAAGTTAATTATTTAAATATCAAAGTTACTAGTAGATTAAAGAGAAATCCATAAAATTAGAGTGTATGAGTGCATTGAGAACGCTTCAAGAAGAAGAAAAAGGAGGGAAGAACCAACTTTGGTACTCTTGTGATTTCTACCAAGTAATTTTGCAAAGAATCAAGCCCTAGACACTCTAGTTCCTCTAAGACATCTCAAGTAAGTAAATTGATGACTTTGTAATTAGGGTTCATGGAATTGAATTGGGAAAATTGATTAGAGATTGATAATTTATTGTATTTATGTTGAATTGGGTGCTAATTAGGGTTAATCCCCTTATGGGAAACAATTGAAGATAAAGCCTTGAATTTCCCAAGTAGTGAGCTAGTGAATTATTGAGGTAAGTATATTGACTAAACTTGTTAATGTTTCATAATTTCAATATATATGGAATTATGATGTGTAATGATGTAATGATCAAGGAATTGTTAATGTTAAATAGTTTGGATCCAATGCTAGAAAATGTGTAATGTTAGCATAATTATTTATGCTTGATAAAGG
Source organism: Chrysanthemum makinoi (assembly GCA_910596185.1). NCBI lineage: Eukaryota > Viridiplantae > Streptophyta > Magnoliopsida > Asterales > Asteraceae > Chrysanthemum > Chrysanthemum makinoi. The sequence continues at coordinate 203,982,648 of OU343221.1, forward strand.
TATGTTTAATGTTATGAATGTATTCCTTGATATGTAGCTAGCAATTTGTTAGTTATAACTTGTTAATGTTAAGTTTATGTCATATACTTTCTAAGCGTTTTGCTTACGGTTAAGTTTGAGGAATGTTTTGTAGGTGCAAGTGGTGAAGGTAAATGTAAGGATAAAGCTTAGATGATTGACAAGGTAGGAGATTAGTATTTTGGATTTGATAAGTCGAAGTCATCTCTTTGGATCAAGCTTGTTGAAAGTTGGAAGCCTCGAAGTGTCGTTTTATAGCTTGGTACATCTTTTTGTCTAAAATGGTTATTTTGGTGTCTATGGTTATGGGTTAGTGTCTAGGTTAAGTCGTGAATGTCGCTTAATGTAAATGGTCATGCTCAAGTGTTTGAATTGTGGTTAAAATGGTTATAATGTTGTAGTTAAGTGGTGTTTGGCAACTAGCCATTTTCACCCATTTTGGAATGATATGGGTCAAGACTTTGTACTAACACTTTTATCATGTTTTAGTAATGTCAAGTCATGTATGTGTTTAAATGAATATGTAGTTGTTAAGTGTCTTGGGTACAAAAGTGTGTATTGGAATGGGTCAAAACGGGTGTTTGGCATAACCTTGTAAGTATATGTTCATGGGTTGTTTAGACCACAAATGATTATGAAAATAATGTATTATGTTGAGTTAATGATTTCTGGAAAGTTTCGTTAATTATCGAGTCTTGGATGTTGCTTTTCTGGAAATTAAAGTGAGTTGCTATAAGTTGTGGTTTTGGTAAAAATATGAGAATAGAAGACGGCCTTCCACTTCTGGGCATAAGCCCTTCTTCAATTAATAGTAGTTTTATGTGTTTCTGAGTTCAGGTCATATGCCCTTATGGGATGGGCATAAGGCCTTCTGCCTAAAATTGCATTTTCACATTTTCTGAGCACCAGATCATACGCCCTTCTAATCCTAAGGCATAAGGGCGTATGGTATACAGGTTTTCTATGCAGATTTTTGGCAATGTTCGAAAAATCATATCTTTTAAACCGTAAGTCGTCACGGGTCGTGTCACCAGCCATTTCGAAAGTAATTAAGTCTAGTTTCATGTAAAAATACGTTCAAGGGTCAGTTTGTTACATAATTATATCAGTTTAATGATTAGCAACAGCAGGCCAGTTTTAAGTGAAGTCGTTCTCGCATAAAAGTTTAAATTTTCACGTTTTTAGTCGAGTCATTTCAAGGGGTGTTACAGAAACACATGGAGAAGTTGCAACATGATGGACTTCTCAACTCAAATGACATTAAGTCATTTGAAAAGTGTGTTTCATGCATGTCTGGTAAGATGGCAAGGAAACCATATACACATCAAGTGGAAAGGGCTAAGGATCTACTTTGACTAATACACACGGATGTATATGGCCCATTTAGAGTTGTGTCAAGAAAAGGAGCAAGTTACTTCGTCACTTTTACTGACGACTATAGTCGGCATGGTTATGTTTACTTGTTGAAACATAAACATGAAGTGTTTGAAACATTTAAGGTGTTTCAAAAGGAAGTAGAAAACCAACTCGGGAAGACCATTAAGTCACTACGTTCTGATCGTGAGGGTGAATATACGAGTCAAAAGTTTTTGGATCATCTAAAGGAGCATGGGATTATTGCCCATCGAACTCCTCCTTACACTCCACAACATAATGGTGTGTCTGAGAGGAGAAATCGAACGCTGCTTGACATGGTTCACTCCATGATGAGTCAAACTACTCTTCCAAAGTCCTTTTGGGATTATGCCCTTGAGTCTGCTGCACGCATTCTCAATATGGTTCCAACCAAGAAGGTTGATAAGACACCATACAAAGTATGGCATGGGCAAGTCCTTAAGCTGTCTTACTTAAAAGTCTGGGGTTGTGAGGCACTTGTTAAGCGTGATACACTTACCAAACCTGAAAAACTTGAACCTAGATCTATTAAGTGTATCTTTGTAGGATACCCAAAGGAAACAATGGGATATTCTTTCTACCTTCCATCAGAGAACAAAGTTATTCTTGCTCGAAATGCCTAGTTCTTTGAGAATAATCTCTTGGATCAAGAAGCAAGTGGGATTATAGAAGATCTTGAAATTATTCAAGATGAAGATACAAATCCTTCTGTATACACTAGCTTACATCATGATGAGGATGATCAAGAAATTGATTAACCTCAAAGTGATATTATTCCAATTCGTAAGTCCGCTAGGACACGCCGTGGTCCTAATCGAATGTGCTTATACATCGATGCTGATGAACATGAGTTTGGTGATGTTGGTGAACCTAACAACTATAAAGCTGCATTTCTGGATCCTGAATCCAAGAAATGGCTTGATGCGATGAATGTGGAAATGCAATCCATGATAGACAATGACGTATGGGTTTTAGTTGAGCTTCCTCCCAACTGCAAACAGTTAGTAGCAAGTGGCTCTTCAAAAAGAAAACTGATATGGATGGTAAGGTATACACCTTTAAAGCTCGTCTCGTAGCAAAGGGCTTCACTCAAACCTACGGGATTGATTATGAAGAGACATTTTCTCCTGTTACAGACATTAGAGCTATAAGGATTCTCATAGTCATAGCTGCATTCTATGATTATGAGATATGGCAAATGGATGTCAAACCCGCCTTCCTCAATGGACATTGTTGAAAACTAGAAGGGGGTTGAATAGTTTTACCTTTTAAAATCTGTGTTTTGAAACTTTATTATAAGATCAATTGATATTGATTTAGGATGTGTTAGTGAAGAATAATAAGCAAGCAATATATAATAAGTAAATAAGGAAAGAAACAATCAAACCACGACAAAGATGTTTATAGTGGTTCGGTCTATACGAACTCTTTTTCCTTGCCCTACTCCACTCCTCGAGTCTCCAACTCGAGATTTATCTTCACTAATCAACAAGCTCCTTTAACTAGCGGAGAAAACCTTTACACGTCGCTTACACAATATTTCTGACACATAGCTAGATGTCAAGCTTTTTTACAAGGGTACAACCACTCCCAACACACTATGTATTTTGAGTACTAAAATACCAACCACTCACACTCAGAGGTTTAAGATGGTTTGGTACAACAATGATGTATGAACAATACTAGATCATACAACAACAAAACAAACAAGCCATCCAACTATTTGTTGAAGCTTGATTATGCCTTGATCTTCTTTGCTACAAAAGATGATCACTAGAATGAAATGAAACAGAGTTAGATGTAATAAATGAGAGAATGTATGTGTTTTATGCTAAGAAGAGATGATAAAACAACTTGGGTTGGCTTGCTATTTATAGGCCAAATGAACAGCAGAGCCACGGACCAGACGGAACCAAAAAAAGGGTTCCGCCCTTGTTAATTTTTGGTTCCGCCGGTCTGACAGTAAAGATTACAAATATATTTCCAAGATCACCCAAATCTAACCAAGATCATATAAGATATGTTGAGTACAAATCTAAACAAAATATTCTATGAAATCTTCTTAAGATTTCCAATGTGATGCAAGCCATGATGTAATATGTTGTTTTCTATTTTTAGAATTAATATGTTAAAAGTAAATACATATGTAATGTTATGTTTAAGAAACTAAAACGTACTTGTTCTAAAAATGTTGATGCACATTGTAGTTTAGAAAGATATCAATATTAATTGATACATAGCTAATCAAAATGTGATAAGATGTAAATGCTTAAGTGATGAAGACTTTATTTAAAAAAAGATTGTTTTAATGTTTATTAATCTTGACAAGCTTTATACTTTACAAAAATGAAATTTACTTTTGTCGTTAACAAAACAAAGTAAAGATCATACAATATAAATAACGTTTTGGGACGATATTTGTATTAACAATCTCCCCTTTTTGTTGAGGACAAAACATAAATTTTATTTTTATCAAAGATGTAAAGATGTACAAGAGTTATAAAAATATGAGATTAATTTGAACTTGAAAGAACTAGTTAGTTAGATAAAGTTGACAATCAAAAGCTTATTTTATCTTATGACTAGTTTATCCAATTATTTGATCTTTAACAATTTTGACTTTTTGAAAGTCAAAGCATGGTGTTGACTTTTTGAAAGTCAAAGGTCAAGTTCAATAATATTCTCCCCCTTTTTGTCGAAACAAAAGGAAGAGGCGAGGCGGAAAATGCAATGACCCTAAGCCATTTTTTCCCCTTGGCCATTGCTCCCCCTTAATTGGGTGCCAAGAGAAAGATACATGGATTGTGAAAAACTTCAAAAGAAAGGTTAGTAACAATCATCATCACAAGTATACAAGTAATTCCGACCAACAAGTAATAACCAACAACCATATAAAAAACATCATTCATTTGTAAAAATTTTATGACTTAGAAGTCATAAAATGGAACACAATGGAGATGTTGATACATAAAAAAAAAATCCTAAAAATTAGAAAAATAACTTGAAAATAAAAAAAATTCTAAAAAAATAAAAAAAAAAGCTTAGAAATTAAAAATTCTTAAAGAAAAATCTAGAAACATCCTATTGAGGAGGTGGATGAGAAAGAGCGTTAATACGCTGAAGGATGTGATTGAGGATGAACCTCATCTCATCTTGTAACTCGTTGACCATGATTCAGGTCCGTTCGCTAAGATGGGCGGTGCGCTCACAATGTGAGCAACCGTGTCTAGGTGGGAAAGTAGGATCATTACTAGGTGGTGGTGGATTGGTGGAAGTGTTGTTGGTGTTTGATGGAGTGATGAGGGAGGAAAGCAAAGCATTTTGCATTTGCAAAGCCTCATTTAGGTGAGAATCCACCATATTGGAGAAGGTTTGGAAGTTTTCTAGTTGGGCTTGTATCTCTATTTGAGATTGTGGGTGATCTTCCCACATTGATTCATCAATGTCATCGATATGAGGAGAAAAGGATGTTGGTGGTAGAGCATGGTCTCCATACAATGGTCCATGAATGTCATTATGGATTGGGTGGAAGAGACGAGGTCTAGGTTCCAAAGGGGCGTTTGGTTCAAATGATGGTCGTTGTGGTTCATGAGCGATGCGCTCAATGGTTCCGAATGATGGAAGTGGAGGTGGATTTGGGGGCCTAGGAGGTAGGTCTTCTAAGTCTTCTAAGAATGGGTTTGGAGATGTTGGTGGAGTTGAGAATATGTGGAAAACCAGAAGGGGGGGGGGTTGAATAGTTTTGCCAATTTTTAAGTTAGTTTCAAAAAACTTTAGATTCAATGTTATGTGAAATCGTATGGATGAAGAGAAAGTATAGATCTAAGAGTAATGCAAGTAAAGAAAGCAAGTAAAGTAAAGGATAGAAATGACACAACCGATTTATAGTGGTTCGGATGCAAGGACACCTTCCTTGCCCTACTCCACTCCCCGAGTCACCTACTCGAGAGTTCAAGAACTATGTCAACAAACTCCTTCAACTCGGCGAAGAAGCCTTTACAACGTCACTTACACTTTTTCCGGTACAAAGCTAAATACCGAGTCCGTAACACGGATGACTAAACCAACACTACTATAACACAACAAATATGTGAAATATGAAATATAAGATCTTCGCTATAGAAATCTTATGGAGGAACAAATCAATCAGGGACCCCTTGGTTGGATGACTTGTAGAATGCTCGTGATCTCGCCTTAGAGAAGGACCTATATGAGAATCACAATAAAAGAAAGAAGAACTACTCTCTAGATCAAGTGATCTTAGGTTAGAAGAATGTAAGAATATATGAGAGTTTGTAAGAAGAGGGGTGAGTTACAATGAAGAAATGGATCTCTATTTATAGGCAAATTCTTGCCATCAAGGTAACGGATCCCTTGCCGAGGGATCCGTCTAGTGTAACTTGAGGGATCCGTAAGACGCTCCTGTTTGCCCAGGGTTATGGGTCATGGGTCATGGGTCCTAGACTTTGTACCATGGGTATCTTATACAATGTATCATAAATGCATCTAGACAATGGGTATGGGTTAACTCCATGGGTTATGGATATGCTCCATGGGTATGGGTCATGGGTTGTGGTTTTTACCCATCATAATAAACTATTAAAATAAATGAATTATTACAATAATTTATATTAAATGACTATATATATAGATGCTTTACAAAAATAACATGTATCCTTATAATTTTACTTAATATAACATTATATTTGTTATCAACAAAACACAAAGAGATCGCTAAATATTAATAAACGTTTTTACGGTTTATTTGTATTAACAATCTCCCCGTTTTTGTTGATGACAAAATATAATATTATGATGAGTAAAACTTAAGATTAGATGTATGTTTGAAAGCATAAGTTTACTTCTTCTCCCCTTTTTGTCAAAACAAAAGTGACCCTAATGAAGAAATAAAGTGTGGAAAAATAGTCCACATATCACTAACTCCCCTTTGACGGTAGCTCCCCCTAGAATAGGGCGTCAAGTGAGAAAATATAAAAACCTACAAAGAAAAGGTTAGTAGTAATATGCATAAATAATCTTGTGATTGACGAGAACATGATTGGGGCCCAAGTTATGTAAACAAAGCCTTGTAATAAAATAACAAAATGTAGTGGTATTTATGCCACATACAAATATGTAAAACTAAGAACAAGACTTGTTCTAACGAAAATGACTCAAAAGAAAAATACTAGAGAAAGTAGTAAAATGATTCCTTCCATGCTTGCATAAGATTATGGATGGAGGTTTTGGTGAGTGATGATGTTGATGCGATTAAGGATGAGGTTAAGTATGAGTCACATCTCTTCCCTAATTTCTATTGCAAGATCCCTAGTGGATTGGCAATGTTCACAATGTAAATGATGTGGGTAATGTGTGCGGAAGTTTTCCGGGTTAGTTTGATTTGTGATATGCGGAAGTTGTGGTGAAAAAGTTGGAAAATATGGATCAAAGTCCGGAATGTTTAGAAGTGGTGGTGGAAAAGAACCTAGATGTTCTTGTAAGAGAATGGGAGCTAAAGGTGGTGAGGTTACAAGATCATTGTAAATTATGTTTGGAGATGTGGGAGGTGTTAAAAAGACTAGTTCTTTTGGGTTGGTTTGTTGGGATCTTGTTGGAGTCTTAAGGAGTTCCAATAGAGTGATTTTAGGTGGAGACTTGATAGGTGATGATGGTGGTGTGCTTGTTGGATATAAGGGAGGTGCTACTATGGAACCATTTGGTGGTGAAAGAGTAGTTGGTGATGAACTATTTGACAATGGTTTGGCTAAACAACAAGGCTAGATGCTAATCCGTGCGGTTTTTCTAGATTTGGGTGGTGGTACTACGGAAGGTGGTAGGACAAAATTTTGGATTTCTTGAAAAGGATTGTTTGTACTAGGTGATTCATCTATGTTGGAAGATCTTTTGGATTACATGATGATGGTTGTTTGTGAGTTTGAGAGTGATGAGGATGCAAGCATTTTGGGAACCCTATTTATAGAAAAAAAATAATGCATTGCAATGAATGCTTGACCCAAAATGTGGACTAAAATCTAATGATTAGATATGAATTTAAGGCATGTAATCATGATAACACAAGCATTAAGTAACATACTCATTAGCAAAAAGGGTAAACTGATGAAAATATAGAGGTTTTTAGCCAAAGTGAAAAATAGAAGAGAATTTCAGCTTCGTCTCACGGATCCACGGATCCTTCCTTGAGGGAACCGCCCAACGTAAATGGGATCCGTGGTGTGGTAATCAGGTAGCTTAAAAGCTTTTGGAAACATTTGTGCCTGGTGTGCCTATATGCAAACCATTTGGAGTTACGGTTATCTTGACTCCTAAAAAGAAAAGAAAAATAGACTAGAAGTGAAAAAACATACTATTATGTGAGATAACCCCGAGTGCTCCTAGTTCATTGTTGCTTAAATGAATGTACCCGAAAACACATATTAGTTATGTGGTCTCGTTAGCATTCAAAAGACATGATATGCAATGAAAACGGGTTTTTACTTTGTATTAATAATGAAAAAGAGGTTTGTCCACGGTGAGATAGCTTTATGAAAGTGATACGGGAAGAAGTATCCTTTTAGAAAACATTTTGAAAAAGTTTCTTTGTTTGAAGAAAACGTTTATCCTTGAAAAAAAATATAGATATGAAATGACGTGTTGTAAAAGAGACTTGCCTTGAAAAGTAAAAGAAGATTATGAAAGTACGAGTTGTAAATAAAACCTATCTTGGGTTTTGAAAATTCCCGTATTGTTTGTGAGTTGTGTGTGAAATAGAGATCCTAGACTCAGAAAAAAAGAAGGCTAGTGTTTACATACCTTGTAAAGTTTAAAAACTAATTACGACGATTGTTCCATGAGACCAAGAACAAGATGAAGTAGGTTGAATTGTTCCCGCTTCAACGGTTTGGTGAGGACGTCGGTTATGTTGTCTTCGGATGCTACCTTCTCAATCGAGATGTTCCCCTTTTGAATATTGTCTCTTAAGAAGTGATGACGAATCTCTATATGCTTGGTGCGAAAGTGCAATACCGGATTCTTGCTTAAGTCGATGGAACCTTTGTTGTCACATAGAATGGCTATGTCACTTAGATGAATGTCGTAGTCAACTAACGCTTATTTCATCCATATTGCTTGTTGGCATGCTTTGCCCGCGGAGACATATTCAGCTTCGGTTGTTGATATGGCCAATGCCGTTTGCTTCTTTGAAAACCAAGATGTTAAACAACATCCCATAAAAGTACATACCCCACTTGTACTTTTTTGGTCAACATAATCACCTGCATGGTCAGAATCTGCCTATACAATAGTTTCTATTCCCGTACCCTTAGGATACCATAATCCTAATTGAGTCGTACCCTTAATGTATCTAAATATTCTTTTGAACGCTTCTAGATGTGATGTTTTAGGATCTTCTTGAAACCTAGCACATAGACAAACACTAAACATGATATCCGTCCGAGTAGCCGTAAGGTAGAGAAGACTACCAATCATGCCACGGTATTTTGTGTTATCAGCGGATTCACCGTCTTCATCTTTTGTAAGTTTAGTGTCGGATGATGTTAGGTCACTAGATTTACAACACAAGCTTACAAGAAAGATAGAGAGGCGATTGAACAATAAACCAAACACACACACACGTTAAAGCTAAGACCGGTTATGCGTAGATGTATGTGAAAGGAAATAAATTGAACAACCAACCCTCAAGTGAGGGTTATTACATAGTATTTATAGGAGGGAAGCTAGGGCAATACTCCTAGTCCCTTCCCTTTCTCCTATGGGCTTGGGCCTAAGCTCATGGGCCTTCTACATAAGCTTAAGGCTAATAACAAACATAAAGGCCATAATAAGCTACCTATTACATATGAGTAACTAACACTTGAATTAAGGTTTAGGAGTGATTCCAACAATCTCCCCTCAAGTGTTATTACATATGAGTAACAAACACTCAAGTGTTGGTGATGAAAAGCGGTGAAGGCGTTGATGTAATAGTAGCTTTGGCGTCTTCGACATTCTTCTTTCTTGTGAGAAGAATTGCCTTGATTTGAACCATCTCCCAGTGTAGCGAGATAGTTTTCTTTGAGCGGTTATGCTTTGGCGTCATCTTTAACTTTGTTCTTTGATCATTGTTCTTTGTGATGAAAGTGATAGTATGTTGTTATGCGCATCAAGTGCACTTTTCAGTGCGCCCGCTGCTCCGGTGTCTCCACGTCATTCTTCAACATGCTCACGCTCTTTTGGCGTTGGAATTGATCTTGATGAAGTTCTTTAAGTCTTTAACTTTGTAGATTCTTTGATTTGTGAAGAATCATTACTGTTGTGTTGCTTTTGGATAGAACTTCCATTAGTGATGATGTTGGCGTGAGCATGAGAAGAATCTGCGCGATCATTCCGCTCCAGAGCTTCCATAAGAAGAAAACATTAAAGCGGTTAGTAATAAGCGGATTCCGGCACTTACAAGTTTGAACTTCGAGAGTGTTAACGGCATAGTGTGAAAACACAACTCTAATTCTTACAAAGGCCGGTTCTGAATCGGAGTCCCACAAGTGAGATAACACGATGTACCGAAGTACACCTACGATTGAGATGAGTCGCTGAGGTACACGAAGCATCACCTCACGACTGTAGACCGTTTGAGACACACTAAGCGTAATCCACGGGGAGTTGCGGCGACTTTGTCGGTACGTTTGATGTTGACCACGGCGGGAGTTTCCATTCAATCACCGAGGATCACAAATGTGAACCTCTCATAAATGTTCTCGACAGATTGCTAAGATCCGTGAAGGACTCGATAATGTACCACTGAAATTCTTATTGTTGAATATCAAGTGATGAAATGTCAAGTGTACCTAAGAGATCTTTTGATGAATCTCGTGGCTCTAGACTCAATAGTGCGTTTTGGTTTTCTGGAGCGGAGACTAGGGAGAGGGTCTCCTTCTTCAATACCAGCAATCTCTAAGAAAGCCGATAGTTTACGTAGGGTTCCCTGTGAGAATGAAACAAGCTTCGGTTGAGAGAAACTTGAGTGGTTAAGAAGGTTTAGTGCATGCGTCCTTTGGGTCCATGGCGACTTTTAATCTTCAATACCAGTGTCACTAAGTGACAACTAGTAGCATATGAATTGAACCGATTATGCGCCTAAGTTGAATAATCCGGAGGGCTATTTCTTTTCACCCTTTTCTTTGCATTTCTTTTTAATTCTTCAACTCCTTCTTTCTCCGATTCTCATTTTCTCCTTTTTACAATCATACCTAAGGACTTCTAAATACTAACTATTTGTGGTGTCCTTGGGTAGATCCCTCCGACTCTGGCGGATCATAGGACGGTTATTCCTAACCTTAGTCACCTTATAACTCCATGACTAACCTATGTTGCCATAAAACCATTGTTGTGAAAAATCTCTCAAAGTGTTTGTGAATGAAAAACATTTTAGTATCACTGTTGAGATAAGATTTTGCATAAATACTCCCCCTCCACATGTTCTTAAGAGTTTTAACGGTTAAAATGCACATGATGAGGAAAAAGCGCACATTTTGAATTGATCAACTCAAGATAGACATTCCCATGCGAGACACGGTTACGTGGCATAGTTAAAGAGTTGCATTGTCGGCTTTTAGGTGACAACTAGCTCTAATAACTACCTTGAAGGTGTAGACAATCCTCGATAGGTTGTCAAACCCGTCGAGTTCATGTCTACCAAGAGTTTCTCGAATGGTACATTCTACTCAGACAAGTCCTTTTCGAGACACGTTTACATCACTAGCGAACTAGCTTGAAATTATTACCCGTCAGGACAAGTCTTTTCGAGTTACTAACGGTTAAGATCTCGTCAATTCATGGGTTAAGTCTATAGCACAAAGATTCATTTGCATTTACACAACATATTTCTTATCACGTATTTTCTCCCCTCAAAAATGGCATATAAAATGTTATTTTTGAAAAGTTGAGAATAAATATGACCATTTAGAGTGTTGCGGGAAGAATGACCACTTGTGAACAATTTTTGAACAAAGTTTTAATTCAAGTACTCCCCCTCAACAAGTGATATAAGCGGTTGAGGTTTTGAAAATCATAAGGGAAAGTACTTGTTCTTTTGAGCAAAACCTTGAAAAATGAAAGGTTTGATAGGTTTTACTCAAAAGTAAGAAGCTTTCGCTCCTTTTATAAGGATTGTGGCAGTGAAGCGTACCACAGGGTCCTTTATTTACAAGTGCGGGTTTTACAATGTAATGTGTGCACAAGCCATAGACATAATTAGATCATACATCCAAATTTATAATGAAAGAAGCAATTCAAGGGGTACGGGTAGTCGGAGATGTCGCCGAGTGTGAGTCGAGGCGTTGAAAGCCGATGATGTTTCTCACTGGGTGCGACCACCAACATAGCTTTCCAATCTTACGGCTGATCCCTTCTATACAACCGTTCATCAATCATGGTGATGATCCTCTTCACATCCCCGATCACGAGAATTCCATCGCTTAGGAGACCCGATCTTTTGGTGTATATCCTTCAACCGGTAAGCCAATCCGTTCCTAACCATCTTCAAAGTGTGATCTCCAAACTTATGAAGATCTCTGCACGCCATCAAGCAATTTCTTTGAATTTCACTGCGGTAAACGCGAAAGGTTTCTTGATGGTGTATATTGTGGAAGCTGGTTGATGTCGGGTAGATCAAGCTGCGGTGGAGTGAAGTTGACGCAGTGCGATAAGATTCAACGCCGGTGGAGATCTTCTACGTTCTTGGATAACTATGCGTCGATGAAGATGAGCTGACTTGATGAATTCACGTTGTACTGCAGTGGAGAATTGTCTCATACGACCCCGTACTTTGGCAAGGTACATGTCTTCGATGTCGTTGATAAACAAATTCTCAAAGTCGACTTCGAGAATGCATAATCCCTTTCATCTTGTCGTTTGACCACGATATTCTTTAGGAAGGTGTAGTCCCACTTAGATGAAAGATCGGCGTGTTTGATGGCAACGATACTTTTAGAACTGAATCTTGCATGTTGAGACTTACGAACTGGCACTTACGTAGTAGATTCTTGGCGTTCGGCCAATGATGAATCCCGTACAATGCATCTCGATTAGTATGCTTCCACTTTGTTGGAGAACAAGTGATTGGCACGTTCCTCGATGGCTATGCGGTTTGAGTATATAGGCTGGGGAAATGGAAGTGTCAGCGATGTAGCGTATTTCCTTGAACCATCGCCACCATGTAGAAGAAAATCCAAGTCTTTGTTGAAGAAATATCGGAATGGAATCCTTGGTTCATCTGGTTGGCCAATTGTTGGTAGAGGTTTTGACCAGTCGGTGTAGTATGGAGGGTTGTCCGTTTGGTGAAGTCGATGTTTGCTTACGGGTTGAGCCAATCCATGTTGTTAGACATAGCTCGAGCAATGTTTTCAAGGTGATATTAGACCTCGATGGCACTTTCTGAGCTATCTTTCCACAGTTGGAAAGCTTCATTCTTGATTAAGCCTCAACTTCGGATTTCGTCATCTTCTTCACATGGAACTTTTCTTGCATAATCTTAGCATGCTCCAGTGTATTACCGTCTACCGGATCTTGACCTTCTTCAGGGTAGGGAGTGGAATTGACAAGTGTAGAAAACCATTCAAATTCCTCTTGGTGTCTTCATCTAGCCATGATAGGGCGTTTGCCTTGGGCCTTTTTCTTCTTTCTTAGGCCTAGATGAGGTTACGGTTTCTTTACTTGTTTGGGAGAGGTGGGTTGTTGTAGGGGCTCATGGTGTTCTTCATCGTCACCACCCGTTTACTCAAAGTAATCACGGTTTTTGAGTGCAGGGTGGTGTCTCGGAATCATGAGGTTTATCGGTAGAAGAGCGAGGAGGAGACCTTTGTTGAGCGAGGGAGGCGTTGGGGAGGTGGTGGCATGGAAGATGATTCACCGGACTTCTTTTGTCGTTTAGCTTCATCATTCTTATCCTGATCCTTATCTTCATCGTCTCTAGGCGTTTGGACTTTTCGACTTAATGCATGCTTCTTGGAGTTGGTAGTCGGCAATGCTTGAAACAACTTTCCTTCATCAGTAAATGTCCCGGTCGTGTAGACATTTGTGTGACAAGCTTGGCCACCAATTCATTATCGAAAACTACAAGATCGGATGGATTGATTGTGGCGGTTAAGGGTGTTGATCTTATAGTTTGCTTGGCTATCGCATAAGATTGGATATAGTTGTGCGGTAAACATCTCCTTTGTGACTTTAGGAGCGATATCGAAGGTACTTGTGAGTGTAGCCGATCATTCGTCCATTTTCCCTTGTAGATCATCCGCATGAGCTTACGTATGTATTCCCTTTCATTCGCATCTTGTCATTCTCATCATGTAGATCTTTGCATTTGGTCGACAAACCAATTCAGTTTTCGTAGAGCATGTCCTTCTTTCGACTTGTTGGGCGGCTTTCACAATTCTTTCATGAGTATGAGAAATCCAAGATCGAGGTGGCTTCTTCAGCGATTTGGATGATGATTTGGTTGATCTTTTTGATGGTGGTGGTGAAGAGTGAGAAGAAGAATCTGATGATGAGATGTGAGGAGACTCTGGGTCCTTTGGTGGTTCGAAGTTTCTTCCTTTGATCGTGCGGGACTATCTAGAAGAAAGCGTATCATACTCAACATCTTCTTCATTGCGATCTTAGCTTGTTCATCGGCTTTGGCTTTGTGCGGCTTCTTCATCGGTTTTACCTTCTCTAGCTTCTCAAATTACGGTTCTTCAAAATCATACTCAATAGTGTCTTCAACACGTGTTTGTTGTTATACCAAAGTGGTGGCACGGATCCCTTATCGGGTTGATTAACGCATCGGGATGGTGAAGGTTGAGCTGCACCACTTGACCCTCCGGGGCCACCCATTTGTTCTTGAGCAAATTGTTGTGCTACGTGTTGAAGTCGAGCAATTTGAACTTCTTCTGTATGATTTATCCAGTTGCTCTTCATCACTTTCTGAGCTTTCATCATATGGCACAAGTACATGAGTCTTTCCTTTGCCATGTTCAGCTATTGGACTAGGAGGTTTTGGTACTGATGTAGAGTCATCCTTTGCGGATTTGAGTAGTGTACCTCTTCATGCGATTGTGTATCTTGAGCTTTAGATCCATTAGCTTTCTTTGTGGTTCGGTGTAGGAATAGGGCGGCTTCCTTGGAGGAACTTTCTTCCTTGGAGTAGGTTTCCTCTTTGGGACCTTCCTTTGACTCTCTGTGCTTATTGCACTTCCGGCACTTCCTCTTACGGTTCTCGGTAGGAGTTCGAGAAGGCTTTTCATCGAGATGACCAACTTTGCCTTCTCGTCTTGCTACTTGATACCTTTTGTATGTTTCAAGCTTTTTGATTTCATTTGTCGGAAGGTGATCGAGCGTACGGCACCTTGTTTCTTTGTTGTCGATTCCTTGATTACGATAGAAAGGATAGGTTCGGACAACATGTCGTGATTGTCGGGGTCATTGAGCCTCTTGGGAATATCGGGATGAAGACCAAGTGCTCTCTGGATCAACAATTTAGTGTATCTGACATAGGGAATCTTTGAGCCAAGTTTTTTGTGAAATGACATCATGTCATCCCATATCAGTGCTTCGATTTCAATGTCCTTCTTATTGATCAATGACCGGAAGACTTGCAGTTCCATCAGCTTGGGATGCTCATAGCCCTTTATCCACGACGAGGACTTAGTGATGATGACGTAGAGTGTTCTCCACGGTTGAGGAATGTTCTTAAGATCCACGTGAGAGAGCTTGTTAATAATTCACGGCTTCATCATAGCCAATATCAAGTAGAAATTGCGAGCTGTCTCTTGGTAGGTGTGGCAAAGAAGTCGGTTGGCGCGATGTGGGAATGATGAGTACAGCCCGTAAGTCCGAGGAGTGATAGTGACTTGTTTGTGATTAAGTGTCACGCACTTTGACCTTGATCCTCTGCATAGAATCCGGAATTGTTGAATGTAGATTTCGATGCTGTAGCGAGTGTGAGAGCATGTTCCGGTAGGGATGATTCCTTAGAATATCCACAGCAATGAGACAAGAAGATTCCGAGCATGTGAGGGTGTCAAAGTCAACCCTAAGGTTGTTCTTTCCAATCTTTCTCGGATAGCCATTTGGGAAGATATCGGCAATTGTGAGAACCTCAGGTGCATCCACATTCATTTGGCGACCATGTCGTGATCGAAATAACATTAGCCAAAAGAACCAACATATCGAAAGACATAATGTTAGTCAACAGAAGGTCTTATTGTCTAGTTATTGAATGTGTAGTGTCAATGATTGTTCTGAGTCCTAAGTCACTTGTTTGTCCAATAGTCCAATGACGTCGTGAAATGTTTAGTGAGTTAGTTAACTTTAAGTTTTAAAGTTTATGTTATCACTTATTGTTCACAACATATCAAGCGATTAAGTTTATTAGTGACATTATTGGATTAGTGGCGTTATGATTATTTATTTACAAGTTTGTACACGTAACAATTCATAATGAAGGTCAATCAAGGCTTAGGCGTAGTATTGGCAAAGTTAAGCGGGAGTGATATATGCGTGAGCGAAAGCTTATGCGTAGGATCTAACTACGGCGTAAGAAATGTTGCAGCGTAGGAAAAGGGACCTTATGCGTGGAGCTTCTGCAGCGTGGCGTATATAAAACCTTCGGCGTAAGGCTTAAGAGTAGACCTTATCGCGTAGAGGTCCTTGTTCACGCATATCCTTCACGAGGATACAGCGTAGTCCCATTGTAGAACCTTACGCGTAATAGTTATGCGTAGGATTTCTCTTACGCATAACTTTCTACGCGTAAGGTGATCCTTATCCGTAGAGTAACAAACACCTTGATTCGAGTTTTATGCGTAGCAAGCACGAAATAAAATCATCATAACATCAATATTAACACATACATTCATTCTATAACAGATCATGGCATGAATACTTATCAAATAGTTTACGCGTAAACATACTTATGCGTAGGTCTAAACCCTAAAGTTAAGGTTTACGCATAAGATTTCTAGCCATAGGAATTGCACCAAAGTGTTTTACGGTAGTCTAGAAGTTATAGAGTTATTTATCCAAGTTTTAACATCAAAATCTAAGTGAATCAAAAATACCCAAACTTATGAACATTAAACCCTAATTTCCAATTTATGAATCATTAGTGTTTTACGGGTGTTATAGGGCCTAGATATCATCAATTCAACATGATAACAACCTTATACAACAATCTTTTTGACCAAAAACATTCACATTTGAAAATACCCAAACTTCACGCATAAACCCTAATTTCCAAAATCAATCAATTCATGTTTGGGTGTGATTAAGTGATGAAAATGTATCATTGATGTTAAAAACATTTTGACAATCATTTCAACCACAAACACACAAACTTGATTGTGTGTTCATACGCTATCGCGTAGAACACAAAATCAATATATTTCAAGATTTAACCGTTGGATTTATGAAAAATTCAAAACCATTGTTTAAAAACTTGTAAAGATCATGAAACAACTTACAAATTGATGATCAAAACTGGATTTGAAGAATGATTTTTATGCGTGGGATTAGTTAGATGAGAGTAATAAATGTGAAGTGAAGGAATTAGGTGGGGTGTTTTTATTAAAATAACTTTAAAGCTTTGGCAGTTTTGGTCCCTCCACCTTTTCCTTTTTCATACAAAGCCATTTAACTTCCATTTTGGTTACCAAACAAAGATTTTAAGAAAGAAACTTTGACGACACTCCCCTCGACTTAAGAAAATAATGAAAGGTTATAAATTTTAGTCCGAGGAGTGTCATTTAACCAGAAAAGTTTACCACCATTGATAAAAGAAACAACGAGATAGAGATAACATGCAAGTACGGATGTTTTGAAGCAGTTAAATTTATTTTCTCCCCTCAACACTTGATCGAAAAATCTTGAATTTTGAAAGATTATAGTGTTGACGGAATAAATGTACTTGCAATGTTGAAAGAAAAAATAGATAGAAGAATATTTTTGTTGTTTTATCGGATTTTATATTTTTGTATTTTGTTTTTGAAAAATTATTTACAAAGAGATTTTGGTGTTTGAGGTTTTAAAGGCTGTTTTAGGAGGTCATCAATTCCTCTTGAGTCAAACACCTCATACCAATCCGGTGGACCAACTCATTAAACCTAGCGGGAGGCAAGGCTTTGGTGAGAAGATCGCCAATTGGTATTACGTACCCACAAAATATAATTCAACGTACCACTGTTCCACGTGATCCTTGATGAAATGATATCGAAGATCGATGTGCTTTGATTTCGAGTCTTTGGCGAGTTGCGAGATCGCAATGGCACTCGATTGTCGCATGATACATCGGGATTACGTCAAATCACGTAACCATAGTCTTTGAGTTGTGTTCTCATCCAAATGACTTGAGCACAACATGCGGACATGGCTACATATTACGCTTCGGTTGAGGACGGCGATGTACAATCCTGCTTCTTCGATTGCCATGACACCAGTTTATCACCAAGAAATTGTAAAGCTCTGAAGTACTTTTCCGTGAGTCTAAGCATCCTGCGTGGTCGCGTCTGAAAGCGATTAGTTCAAAACCGAATCCTTCGGATACGGATCCCCAAGTTAATGGTTCCCTTTATGTATCGGAGGATTCTTTTAGCCTCGAGAGGTGGGTTTGGTTGGTCGCGGCCGATAGCGAGAGCAAAGATATACGGCAAAGACAATATCAGTCGCTAGGCTGTTAGATACATGAGACCCAATAATACTACGGTATTTTGTAGGGTCCACCAATTTCCCATGTAAATCGGCGTCTAGCTTCTTGGTATGAGCCATTGGTGTGGCATAGGTGTCCGAGTTTTCATTCCAAATTTGTTTAACAATTCAAGGGCATATTTGGGCTGACTCAAGAAAATACCACGTGGTGATTGATGAACTTGCGTAGTCCAGAAAGAGCGTGAGTTCACCCATCATGGACATTTCAAAATTTTTCTTCATTAGTTTTGCAAAAGCGATTGAAAACTTTTTATGTGTAGACCCAAAAATGATGTCATCCACGTAAATTTGAACAATTAAGATATGTGTCCCGTGATATTGTATAAAAGAGTTGGGTCAACCGAACCTTTGGTGAAATTATTAGCAATGAGGAAAGATGATAGCTTATCGTACCATGCCGAGGAGCTTGTTTGAGACCATCTGAGCTTTGTTCGGTTTGTAGGCGTGATTGGAACTTCGGGATCAAGCGAATCCATCGGTTGGTGACATAAACCGTTTCTTTAAGTTGTCCATTGAGAAGCGGTTTTGACATCCATCGATAGACCGTCATATTCATATGAGCATGACGCGAGAAATATCGAGCGACCTCAAGGCGGCAGCGGAGCAAAAGATTCTTCAAAGTCTATTACCCTCTTCACGGCGATAACCCTTAGCCACGGGCGTGACTTATTTCGATAACATTTCCTTGACATCAATTTGTTTTCCAAATCCATTTGAGACCAATGACGTAGACCCCTGTTGGTCTTTCAACCAGTTCCCATACTTCAAGGCGTTTGAATTGGTTGAGTTCTTCTTGCATGGATTCAATCGGTTGTCTTTTGTCATTCGTCTTTGATGTTTTAGGTTGATTGGCGGACGGTGAGTGCATAAATGCAATGTTCACCATCGAGTGAAGGCGTTGTCTTGTAACGGCCGGTTGATTCGGGTTGCCAATAATATTTGTCGGAGGATGGTCTTTTGTCCATCTATGTGTGGAGGGTTGATGTTGGTATACATTGTGCGGATTTTGAGGATTCAAATGGTTTGTTGAAGATTGCGACATCAGTGCGGCGGATCTCATTAGCAAGCGGGTTAAAGAACGCATTTGGATCAAAATCTGCAGGTGGGGGTACTTCATTGAGAACATCATCGGCGGTTCATCATTGTTGGAGGCGGTTTGTTCAAGCTGTTGTGTTGGAGTCAGCGGTGGTGCTTCTTCAACGTAGTTGTTGTAGCAGTGTATCGGTATAAGAGTATTATCGGGTTGGCGGCGGAAGCTTGGCGGATACACACGGACACGTTCATCAATATAGATCAGCGAGCAGTAGCAAATAACCTTTCCATTTGTTGGCGAGTAAGTGGGGGCTTTGTTCGGTGATGATGGGGTTTGGGGAAGTTTAGCGGTTGTGTCCGGGTTCCAATTTGTTATACTCGAAGCCATTTCGTAAGTTCATCAAAATGAGCATGAATCGTTTCCATCACCTCCTTTGTTCGGCGATTCAGTTCGGAAACCTTTTGAATTATCACAATATCTATAAAGACTCCAATGTCAGCTTTGGCTTTGAGCTTTCCAAAGTCATCACGATCATTATTAGGATAGCAAAGAGATCCAAATACATGAAAGTGTTTGAGATTCGGTTTTATATTGTGGACAAGCTCAAAAGGTGTTTTGTTGTGGCGTTTTGTGATCATAGAACAATTTTGAGTATAGCATGCGATGAATCTTACGCCCATAAGTAATCTGGAAGTTTAGCATTGATTAACATTGTTCTTGCGGCTTCCACTAGCGTTGGTTTAGATCTTTCAACAACTCCGTTTTGTTACGGTGTGCGTGCAATAGATGTCGATCTTTGAATTCCCACTTTCTCATAAAATTCACGAAGAGTTTGATTAACAAATTCGGTGCCTCTATGCGTTACGATTAGTCGAGCGGTGTTTAGTGAACTTGTATTTTCGTGAGAAAGGTGATGATCATCGTGGAGCTTGATCTTTGCTTGAAGAAAGTAGACCCAAGTTCAGCGTGAATAGTCATCAACAATTACTAAGATGTAGCGTTTGCCATTGATCGTTTGCACGCGCATCGGGCCACACAAATCCATGTGTAGAAGATGAAGCACATCTTTGAGAGCGTGTTCCACCTTTGAAGGAAAATGAGCACGAGTGCTTTTGCCTTGTTCACAAGGTGAGCAAAGGTGATCTTTAGAATAACGAAATCGTGGGAGTCCTTCAACTAGTTTGTGTCGAGCAAGGTTGGTGATGGTTTGAAAGTTTAGATGTGAGATACGGCGGTGCCATAGCCAGGATTTTGTTGATGTTGCCTTTGAAAGTAAGCGGATGGGAGAAGAAGCAACCATGTCTTGCATAGAGATAGTGTAAAGACTTGAATTCGAGCGGACATAAGGTCGTTTCCTTGTAGATCACGAATGAAACAAGTTTTCTCCCGAAAAGCAGCTTCCAAATCTCCATCACAAGCTGACCTCGAAAGCAGTTGTGACCGAGGCCTTCCACATAATAAACCCCGCTAATTTCGATGTTCCCATTGATATAGTCTCCGTAACCCATGATAGCTGCGAAGTGATCATTCGAACGGCGGTGCCAATGAACTTTGCAATAAAGTTTGATAACAGTTTAAGGTTGCATGTCATGTGTCGGGAATAGCCGCTATCAACAATCAGAGAATGATCGTATCACTGCATTACACACAGGCGACGAGATGGAATAGAAGTAGATGTGGAACCCGAAATGTTAGAGGGTTCCGTAGCCGTTATAGTAGATATACACACATCAATAGCTTTAGGTATCCACTTAAATCCTAGTGTGTTATATATCCATTTCCGCCATCTCCAACTAGTATTTGCTTTAGTCTTAGTGAATGCACTAGGTGTTATTACATTCCTAGGAGGTGGCTGGAGCTACTGAGGGGACAGCAATGCGTTTCTTAGAATCTAAAGAGGCGGTCTACCAAGCACAGACTTAGAAAGATTAGTGGGCCTAGAGGTATTCGGTTCTTAGGATTCCTTAAACGAGAGATGATAGCTTTAGCAACACATTTATCATGACAATGAGAATTCATACTTTTACGACAAATAACACAAGGTGCATCGGACTGAATATCAAAAGTACTTAACGGTTTAGCATTCGTTACATCACTATTTCTATTACATTTGCGGGCCAATATCTATAGTGGAAGCAGCGTGAGTCTTATTCATAGTCCTAGGGTGTTCTTCTACTTTAGCATTCCTAATTGATCTTTTCTTAGGTCGCAACTTCCTATTCTTCGATGTAGTGCTCCTAGAACGTGAAGTCGCGGACGTTTGGAAAAAGCGCAACTATTCTGTTTGATAGAAGGAAGCACGTTAGCAACTTGTGATTTGGCAGCAGTGATTCTAGGTTCATGATTACTAAGTGTTATTGGGGCTAATCTCTTAATGATGGTTGGCGGAAGTTGTTCATACTTTCCTAACATTTCTCTTAACTTGAAGATAGTGTGAATCAGATCTTGATTTACAGACCGAACATTTCGACAAAATGCATAACTTCTTTAGTGTGTGCAAGATAATGATCAAGTTCATTTGATGCTTCATCACGAGTCTTTTGAGTAAATCAAATATGACACCATATTCCTTTTAACTTTTACAAGTTCTTGTTCATATTTTGAGATTTGACACTTAAAAGACGCGTTTTGATCATCCAGTTGCTCAATTTTAGGATCGAGAAGATTTTGCATGGCGGGCGATTTTGTGTTGAAAAGCAAGTTGTTGATCGTGAATATCTTTTGACACCAATTAAGGCGGCGTATTGCATTTGAAAGTTAGTTTGACAATCGTTTGTTTTCAACTTTTAAGGACTCGATCTGAAGCACATTATCTGTGTACTCAACATTTACCACGAATCAACGATATCGAGAGATATAATCAAATGCATATGACAAAGAATTCAATAACACAACATTATGGACATCGGCACGAGATGACATCTTCCAAGAGTCGATCAACATCTTTTCTCAACAGTTTCTTTTTACGTTTAGTTTAGAAATAGATGTTTACGTTTTCTCAACGACCTTCATTAATCAAGTTCCTTATGAAAGTCCCTTTCCCAAGACAATGCACAACTTTTCAAATTTTTAACATTTGGTAAAGATTTTTACGAAAAATGTCTCTTTGTTCACGCGCTAGAGGCGATTGAAAGTGTTGAACTTTGATTTTTGAATGATATTCTATCTCATGTTGTAAAGTTTTGAGGTCAGCCATGAAAATGTCAAAATATATTAGAATTTTGCGATTTTAGGGTTTGAGTTTACTTCAGCGATGGAAGGTAAAGGACCATAAGTTTGTGCATAATGCGGTTTGGGATTAACATTAGAAGACTTCGGTGTTTTATGATAACCCTTGGTGTGTTAGAAGAATCCGTTGGTGTGACGAAAGTGACGCTTTTGAATAGTTAAAAGGTTTGTTGTAAACAACTTTTTCTAATTTTGATCGACTCTCGTCTTCTGCATCTAATTCCTCTTGGCGATGATATTCAACAACACTCATAACGAAATTATCAATTTTATATTACGCCTTTGGAAACTTCGAGGATTTGGTTTGAATGCTTTGGTTGAAAGCTTAGGTTTGTAATCGGCAAGATTCGGTCCATATCCATTTGGATTGGGTTTTAAAGTAAACTTTTCAATGGCGTGACCGACTTCGCCATGTTTGTAAACAACCATTTTAAACTCTTTAAGTTTGTTTTGCAAGCCGATGATTTCTTCAAGATGATCATCTATTAGTTTCGTTGAATGCTTTTTGTATGCGAGAAGCTGTTTTTGACAAGTTAACAACTTCGGCCTTAGCTTTTTGATTTTCCAAGGTGAGGCGTTAATTTGCTTTTTATGTTCATGTTTGATTGTTCTATTTAGACAACAAAGCATTCTTTGAAGCGGCTAGATCACGCATCTGTCTTTCTAAATATTTTTCGTTTTGATGAGATTTGGAAAAGGCTGCTTCAAAACCGTTTTCCGCGTTTTCTTGAGTTTTGAAAAAGTTGAGTTGCTTTTGTAAACATTCAAAATCCTTGGTTAACAGTGCATTTTGCTTTTCAAGTCCTGATTAATGGCATGACATTTTTCCACTATGGTTGTTGGTCTTGTATTAAGCGAGCAAAATCGGATGAGGCAAAAGTTGGCGTGTTCAGCGTGAGTCTCAACATGATCATTCGAGATCCTCAAGTATAACCCGCGAGTCAATTTGATTATCAAGGGAAACCGTTTGGTCATCTTGATCGTCAAATATAACTACTGGGTCTAGTTGAAAATCGTCGGAATGAGATGTGGACGACTCATTTTGAACATTACGAGCCTTGCGGATTCGGATGTTGGCGGAGATATGAGATCGAGATAAATATGGTTTGTTGGTTGCACGAGACAAGCCATCGGTGTCATACTGGGCTGTGTCACTCATGTGTAACTCATGCATATTAGCCATCAACATAACATTTGCATTGGCCTGCAAGTCCTCCATATCATCATCGAGTCGGCATTTGCCATAAAGCTCGTTCTTTGTGCGTGAGAGTTCCAGCTTCATCCTTAAGAGCCAAAGAAGAGCCTCTTTGAAATAAGCGCGCCCCTAGTCCTTGGCTTTGGGCATGCATTAGCAGTGTCCCTTCTCATTGCGGTTGTAGCATCGAAGACCATTCAACCCATTACGAGCATTTCCTGTTCCACCACTTGAGCTCGATTGTTATTCCTACCCACAACATTAAACCCTTGACCACCGCCCATCTAACGACCATAACCACGATTACGAACTTCAACTCGTCCATTGTTTACAACGGCTTGATTCCTTGTATTAGATGAGGAGCGAATACGGTTGTTGGATTTGTTGGTATAACGGCTAAAGGCATTAGCAATCATAGCAAATCCTTGTTGCGATGCTTCAAGCGGATCGATTCCTCATTAGCTTCACCGACAAGGGCTTGAGCATTGTTGTTGTTGTATGGAACCAATTGAGTTTGTTGAGATTGAGGCTGTGAAGGATCATTGGTGTGATTGTAGCGATTGGTTGAGTTCTTTGGTTGAGGAGAATAACTATTTTGAGCATATAAGGCAAGTTGTTGATTTTCGGATGTGTCGGTGGAGCAATTTGAGCACGGAGAATCCTTTCCTATCAACTTCCTTTTCATGAGGCTTCAAGTAATCGTACAACAATCCATATGTTGAATGATGCATGTTCTTAAACGGCGGAGAAAAATGACATACTTCTCCCATTCAGGACCAAGACTACTCAGGAACTTAGTATTCAACGCAATTCTTGGCATGATGATGTTGTGTTTATCCAAATCATTGATGATGTCAGAAAATCGATGATGATAGGACTCTAGTGTCTCTCGAGTTCAATCATGAAGTGTTCATAAGCCAAGTAAATTTTGGATTCCAAATCCTCGATTGAGTCTGAGATCCTTCCATAAGAAGATGAATATGATCCCACATTTCCTTTGCAGTCTTTTGAGCATCAACACTTTGAAGAATTGGGTTTGGTAATCCTAAGAGGATATATTCCATTGCAAGTTCATCTGCTTCATAGTGTAGAAGTTCTCGAGGATTCAAGTCTGCACTTGATAGCAATGTTTGTTTGTTCATCTCTTGGTGGAATAGCATTTGGATCTCCGGGTACAATGACGGTAGGCATCTCAAATGGACCTTCCAAGATAACCTTCTTTAAGAACTTTCCATGTGGCTTCTTAGATCACAAAACCTAAAGAACCTTATCACCCATTGATCGTAGTTTCCTGGAGTGAGCATTGGAGGTCTATCAAGTGATCCGACCTCATGAATTGATTGTTGGCTGCTTAAAGCTTCACACATCTTTGCAAACCAAGTGGGTTCCTTCATAGTGTTCCTTGATGGATGTTGATTGAAGTCATTTGTGTAGGGTTGAACTTGAAGACTTGGTGGTGGTTGAACCATTTGAGGTTGTGGAATTGCGGCAAGTTGTGGAGTATGTTGTTGATTAAATTGTTGTTGATAAATTGCTTGTTGTTGATTCCATTGTTGATGTTGTGGACTTAGTTGTTGTTGGCGTTGAGGATAAGTGTAAGGGAAATAGTTAGAGTATGGTGGTTGTGACATGTTGATAAACTTGTGTTGGTAAAATGGATCTTTGTAGTCGAATGAACCTTTGTTGATGAAGTATCCTTAGGCGTAGAAATCACAATAGCCAGGTTGCACTTATGCGTAAAAACACCAAAGTTACGTAACAATCAAGGAGTTCTGGCGTAGATTTAGCTTAAGCGTAAGTAGGGAAAAACGCTAAAGTTATGCGTAGACACAAAGTTAGGCGTAGAAAGTTAGGCGTAGGATTATCTTATGCGTAAGACTAGGCTTAGGCATAAGA
Source organism: Chrysanthemum makinoi (assembly GCA_910596185.1). Taxonomy (NCBI): domain Eukaryota; kingdom Viridiplantae; phylum Streptophyta; class Magnoliopsida; order Asterales; family Asteraceae; genus Chrysanthemum; species Chrysanthemum makinoi. The sequence continues at coordinate 204,008,144 of OU343221.1, forward strand.
TGAATCTTATCGTAGGATTTCTGGCGTAAGCTTTATGCTTACGCGTAATTTTAGGGTTTTATCCCAAATGATCTTTTACACTATCACATTGCAAAAGATATCCAAAGTCGGCGTATTTTCGGCTTATCCAAGCAAGAAAACGGGTAAACCACGAAGATCAAACCAAGGAATACTTAGCGTAGTTTTAGGGTTTTGCTACGCGTAGGATTACTCGTAAAAGTGATAATGCCCAAAGATGTTTCTAAACCAGTTTTTGTGTGATGAAATAGCTTCAATAACACCAAAAGACACAAAAGTGTGAAACTTGATTTTCCAAAGCTCTTAAAAGCGGTTACGCGTAGATGACTTAACCCTCGAACAAAAACAAGTTTAAAAACACGATCCACGTAAAGTTTGAAACTTTTTGCCAAAAACAAGTATTTTAACACCTTAAAACGTTGAAAGTACAAGAATCTTGGATTAAAAGTGTAAAAAACAAGTTTTTAAGCGAGCAAAGCTCTCGTTACTTTTCTGCGTAAGACCAAAACAAAAACTTCAAAAACAAAGTGTTAACCCAACTATTTGGCGATTGATACCCTTTGTTAGGTCACTAGATTTACAACACAAGCTTACAAGAAAGATAGAGAGGCGATTGAACAATCAACCAAACACACACACTGCGATAAATACAAGACGGTTATGCGTAGATGTATGTGAAAGAAATAAATTGAACAACCAACCCTCAAGTGAGGGTTATTACATAGTATTTATAGGAAGGAAGCTAGGGCAACACTCCTAGTCCCTTCCTTTCTCCTATGGGCTTGGGCCTAAGCTCATGGGCCTTCTACATAAGCTTAAGGCTAATAACAAACATAAAGGCCATAATAAGCTACCTATTACATATGAGTAACTAACACTTGAATTAATGTTTAGGAGTGATTCCAACAGATGACATTGGTGTTCTTATGGGTTTTGACTCTTCTAAACCAAATTTCTTTAAAATATCCTTTATGTATTTAGATTGATTAAAGAAGATACCATCTTCTACTTGTTTGATATGTTGGCCAAGAAAGAAACTTAGTTCTCCCATCATACTCATCTGAGCTAGTCATGCATGATTTTAGAGAAATCATCACACATGTCTTGACAAGTAGATCCGAATACAATATCATCCACGTATATTTGAACAATAATTATATGTGATTCCTTTTCTTTAGTAAAAAGTGTATTATCAATAACAATGGTGTAGTTGTTTTTGATTAAAAATGACTACTGTCATACCAAGCTTTTGGGGCTTTGTTTAAGACTTTCTTTAACTTATACACATGTTTGGGTTTTCGAGAAAACGATAAAGCCGGGAGGTTGAGCTACATATACTTCTTCATTAATAAAACCATTTTAGAAAAGCACTTGACATCCATTTGATAAAGCTTAAGATCATTAGCACAAGCATAAGTAAAAAGTATTCTTATAGACTCTAATCTAGCCCGCGAGGGCATAGGTCTCATCAAAGTCTATTCTTCTTGTTGATTATACCCGGGCAGAGTCTAGCTTTGGTTCTAGACAACTACACGTTTGCATCTAACTTGTTTTATATACCCATTTTGTTCCTATTATGGTTTGATTACTAGATTGGAGGTGCAGTGTCCAAACATCGTTAGAAACAAATTGATTTAACTCTTCTTACATAGCCATTACCTAACTTTCATCTTTTATGGCTTCTTGTGTATTCTTAGGTTCTATGGTTGAGACAAAAACAAATAAGCTACTTTGGTTTTGGACTTGAGACCTTAAGGTTCTTTCGTTTAATTTCCCTATGACCTTATCTCTGATGTGATCTTTAGACTCTTTAATATTATTGATGATTTCATTAATTAAGGTTCTTTGTTTGTATTTTCTTTTATTTCTATAACTTCACTCTAGACTATCTCGTCATCAACAAGGGTAGATTAGGTTTGGTGGACTCTCTCATCAAATTTTACGTTCAATGACTCTTCAACCTTCATTGTTTCTTTATTTAATATGACATAAGCTTTGCTATTGGAGTAACCTAAAAGATACCTTCGGTTGATTTAGGTTCAAATTTTGTAGCTAATCTTTAGTGTTAAGAGTGAAAACATTTGCTACCAAAGACTCTAAAATGTTCTAACGTTAGGCTTTTTCCCTCCAAGTAACTTCGTATGGAGTTTAACCTAAAATGGTTAATAAGACTTCGGTTAAGTATGTATGTTGATGTATCAACGACATTGCATAAAACTTTTGAGGTATAGATTGCTCATTTAACATGGTACAACTCATTTCTTGTAGGGTTCTATTTTTTCTTTCAACTACCCCATTCGATTGTGAGTCTTGGGAGCGGTTGTGAGTAATACCATTAGTGTCACAAAAGGCTCCAAATACACTTGATTATAAATTCCTTACCATGATCGTTCTAATAGACACTATAGGACTTCCTATTGCCTTTAGTTTTCTTACTTAATATTTCAAAGTAATCGAACTTTTGAGTTTTTATTCTTTAAAATTTAGTCCATGTTGTACCTAGAGTAATCATCCTATAACAAAGTGTAGTAGTTGCCTCCATAATTTGGATAGCGGATGGACCAAATAAATCCATGTGTAGTAACTCTAGACACTTAGTTGTAGAGACCATATTTTTAGCTTTGTGACTAGCATGGACTTGTTTTCCTACATTACAAGCATCACAAAAGTGATGTTCATATTTTATTTTGGTAGATCTTACTAGATCTTTGGATGATAGCGATTGAAGAAGTGCATATTGGCATGACCCAATCTTGATGCCTTAAGGTCAAAGTATCATCCATAGAGGTAATACAAAGTTTGTCTTTAGGTTCATTAACGATTTTAATGACATAGACTCCATGTTTCCTAATTCCTCTACCTATAGTGATACCGTTTTTCAATATCTTACTGCCGGTTTCATTAAAAGAATTTGATACTTATAGGGGTTAAAGTTTAGGTTTTTCTCACATTGACACACATCATTATGGTTAGAGATTTGTTAGAAATCGTGCCTTCTTGATGATTTTGCTTTACTATTTCCAAATACCACATTTCCTCCATTGAAGGATTCATATATAGAAAATAAATCTTTATTACCGGTCATGTGCCTCCTGCACCCGCTATCCTTGATCCATTCATCCGGATCTAGGTCGACCTTTAAGCACACCTAAGAAAACAATTAACTCAAAAGTTTGGTCCCCATTTGTTCATAGGTCCATTAGTGTTAAACATTTCATTCATGTTAGACATATATGGAAAAGTATGCATTCCATGGCGCAAAGTTTTGAAATGGAAAACCGTTTTGCATATTAGGATTCCATCCCATTTGATGGTTACTTCTCGGATAAACATTATTAGGTCTCCTAAATGTGTTTGGTTTTGAAAACGATGGACCTTTGTTTCTTGTAAAACTTTGATTTTGTCTTGGAGGTGGTTGTCTAATAATGTATGGGTTGGTGTCTTCTTATTAACAATAACAAAATCGGTTCTAGATGAGGAAGCTATATTATTGCTTCTTGTTTGCCGGCAGAACCCACGGATCCCTGGCTTTACACTAGTTGGTTCCCTTTTGTGGGATCGTGACTACGATGGCTTGTTTTCTAATGCTTTGGCGAATTGTGTTTCTTTGTTTTCACTAGTTAGCATCAAGTTCTTCTGAAACCTAAACCTTTTGGTTGTTTCATGTTTTAACACTATCTAATATCATATCTAGAGTATTAGTATTCATTCTAGCAGTCTTAGAGTCTAGATGATTAACTAATGTTTGAAGTTGACATAAAGCTCACATTAGCCACTTGCTATCTTTGCTTTTTTAAGCGTTTTAATTTAGCTTTTAACTTAAAGACTTTTTTTCTAGCGTTCATTTTGGTTTCAAAATCTTTGTTAATTCTGTTAGCTAATTTTTAAAAGTTTATCATATTCATGATGTAATGAATCATCATCCAATGATGAGCTACTATGGTACTTTCATGACATATAGGTCATTTGCAATGAGACAAATTTCTTCGTCTTCCTCCTCGCTAATTCCCCACGATCCACTCACGAACGCTTTTTGTTCATCAACGTTTGGGACACTTACTAATAAAGTGGTTGGGGTCCCCACATTTAAAATAAGCGGGTTCATCCCTTGCCTTTTCGTCATCTTTGCTTTTCCGGAATCCCTTCTTGTCGTCATATGGTTGTTTGACATATCTTCCCATTCTTCTAAAGAACTTCTTGAAGTCCCTTACACCATGGCATACTCCTCGTCATCGCTATCCGAAGAGGTTTTCTTCATCTTGAGACCTTGCTTTGGGGCAGAGATTTGTAGTCTATTTCTTCTCTTTTGAGGCTTCAAAATCTTTAGCGAGGACAAACTCATATACCTTTAGATTTCTATTGAGTTCATCAAGAATGAGGATGACAAGTCTTTTGATTCTTCAATTGCTTGACCTTAGATCTCCACTTGGATGGGCGCCCTTAGATACCTCCTAACATGATTCGACTAGATAAGACTCATCAAGTGCTTGTAAAGATGTAATTATAGTATTAAAGTTAGCAAATGAATGATCTATAGTTTCCTCATCCGATATTGAAAAATGTTCATATTGTTGAACAAATAAATCAATTTTATTATTTTTAACTTGTTAATTACCTTGATGAGTTACAACTAAGGTTCCAAATCTCTTTAGGGTTTTAAGCATGGAAATTCTTCGAATTCCTTTTGGTAAAGCATTGTAAAAAACCATTTAACACTATTTTTGGAAAGATTTTTCTTTTGATCATTGGTGAGTTGATCATGAGGTGTGTTTACTAAATTTCCGGATTCATCTTTTGTAGTGGTTTCAAAATGCTTCAACAATGATGTACCAAAGATCAATATCTTTGACTTCACATACGTTTCGAATCTATTTTTCCAATATATAAAACCATTAGTTTCAAGTGGGTAGTGCGTTGCATGGATTGCCCTTCCTTGTAATTTTCAGAACCCATAGTGATCGAAAAGTTTTTAAAATAAGGTTTACTTTAAAACTTTTATAAACTTAGCTCTTGATGCCAATTGTGGAAAAAGCAGAAGGGGGTTGAATAGTTTTGGATTTTTTAAGTTAGTTTCAAAAAGACTTTAGATTGATGTTATGTGAAATCGTGTGGATGAAAAGTATAGATCTAAGTATGCAAGTAAAGTAAGGATAGAAATGACACAACCCGATTTATAGTGGTTCGGCTACAAGGACACCTTCCTTGCCCTACTCCACACCCCGAGTCACCTACCGAGTTCAAGCACTATGTCAACAAACTCCTTCAACTCGGCGGAGAAGCCTTTAGCGATAAACACACTTTTCGGTACAAAGCTAAATACCGAGTCGTAACATGGAGGACTAAACCAACACTACTAACACAACACAATATGTGAAATATGAAATACAAGATCTTAGCTACAGAAATCTTGTGGGGGAACAAATCAATCAAGGACCCCTTGCTTGGATGACTTGTAGAATGCTCATTGATCTAGCCTTAGAGAAGGACCTATATGAGAATCACAATAAAAAAAAGAAGAACTACTCTCTAGATCAAGTGATCTTAGGTTAGAAGAATGTAAGAATATATGAGAGAGAGTTTGTAGAAGAGGTGACTTTAAATGAAGAAATGTCTCTCTATTTATAGGCAAATTCTTGCCACATTGCCGCGGATCCCACGGATCCCTTTGAGGATCCGTCTAGTGTAACTTGAGGGATCCGTGAGACGCTCCTATTTTGCCCATTGGTTTTGGGTATGGGTTATGGGTCATGGGTCATGGGTCCTAGACTTTGTACCATGGTATCTAAGTAAATCAATGTGTCTAATATAGATGCAATGCATCTAGACAATAATTTGTATGGGTTAACTCCATGGGTATGGGTCATGGGTTGTGATTTTTACCCATCCTAATAAACTATTACAATAAATTACAACAATTTATATTAAATGACTATATATATAGATGCTTTACAAAAATAACATGTATCCTTATAATTTTACTTAAGATAACATTATATTTGTTATCAACAAAACACAAAGAGATTACAAAATATTAATAAGATTTTTACGGTTTATTTGTATTAACAGAATAGTTCTAAAGGTACAAGCTTTGGAGATTTTGGTGGTGACGGTGATTTGGATGTTTGGATTGGAGCCGGTGGTGAAGAGGTGACAATTGGTGTTTTAGTAAGTGGTGGAGTGGTGATGATGATGAGTGATTTTGAGGTGGTGTTGGAGTGCTTAGAGTAAGAGAGTTTTTCATCTCTTATTGGGACAATGTTTAGAGGTGATGATTAGGAGGAGGAGCTAAAATGTACAAACTTAACAAGGTCTAACACTTATTCTTGCGGTTTTCTTACATGGTTAAGTTTGATGGGGATGATGTGGATGACTTTGTCATTTTGCTTAAGCTTATTAAGAGATGAAAGAAATTGTTGAGGTGTGAGGATGATCATCTTTGAGGTTCTTAATTTATAGGATCATGAGATTATGGAGAATTGTGTTTGATTTTATGTTAAACCATACAAGTGAAGTGGTTCCTAATGATTTGGAAGAGTTTTAATGCATGTCAAATCATCTGAGTCAATCCATACAAGAAGTGTTGAGTAAAAAGATCAAGATATGCAATAAATGGGTCCTAATGATTGCAAAATATTGAAGTTGAATCATCCCGGTTCAAGAACCAAATTTTGGTTCCTTCCTTTATGAAAAAGGGTTCCTTGGGTGAATTTTGTGAATTTTTGAATTTTGGTGGGAAATGGATATCCTATATGTCTAAGTGAGTTAAACTGGTTCTAATATGAATAAAGAAGCGTAAAAACTATCCTAGAAACAAATTTTGGTAAATAGAATGTTGGGAATGAGCTAAATTCATAACTTACTTGGAAATTACGACACCAAAACACACGAGCGTATCCCAATTTTGGATCCGATGCGGTCATGCGACCAACGGCGGCACCAAAAATTAGCACAAAACAAAAATTAGGTTGAATCCGTCCGGTCACCGAAATTTGGACGATTGGCATTTTTGACCCAGACTTTATGAATCCGAAATTTTTCTTAAAACATATGGAGATAATTATTTCTAGTTAGGAACAAGCAATACATATAAACATAAGGGAGCATGTATTTCCAACAAGGGCTATTGATTTTCATTAAAAATAACGGGTAAACTTTGATAACATCGTACATGTTATCCCCCTGCGTGAGTACAGAGTACACATCAATGTTTTAAGTTTGTTTATAGTCTAGAAGCGAACACACAAATAATATCATACAACATTGTTTTTGTCCTTGTACCAAACACCCTCTTAAAACCTCAACTCACTTATTCAACTTCTTGTAAATCTTGGTCATCATCCTACCAAGGCATTTGAACATCCCCTTGGTTTGCTTAAACTCCTTCGTTGGGTTCTCAATCTCTGGAAGTGAGGCGTAGTACTCATGAGGTTGGCCTCGAGTTGAAGCAGGTCTTCGGAGCTATTTTATGAGGTTGAAGGAGTTAGAGGTTGTGGCCTTTTTCCCTTTGTCTTGGTCTTGGATACTCTTTCATCACTCAAGGGCACAAATATGTGAGGTATGAGGGGATAGTCTAGTTTCAACCCTCTAGGACTTGGCGGAATGGGTGCATAAGCTCTAAAAGAGCGGGTAAGAGCATCCGTATGGAAGAGCAACGAAGCATTGAATGTTTACTATCCTTCTAACAATGTAGTATGCCAAGTTGAATGGTTGGCAGTAGACAAGCTATAGAGCATGTAGCATAGCAAGCTTTGGCGTTGTCTCGGTTTCATGAAGCTGCTTACCATTATTGGCTCTAAGGAGTTCTCCCATTTTTTTGAAGTGGCAGCTTAAGCTCATTGAGTTCCATACGTATGGATCTCGGTTGACTTCCTTTCCTTCGAGTGACACAGGTTGGTGCTACCCTATCAAAAGAAAGAGGTGCTCACGAATGACGTCCTTGTCGACCAAAGGAGTTTGGTAAGGTAGAGAACGGTCATGAATTGCATCAAGGATGGTGAGTGACCACTTATTCGAGTATAGACAAGTACTAACACAATGAATTCCTAACACTTGGCGAGGTGGATTGTGAGGAAATGGTGTAGTAATTTTGGTTGATTCTAAAATTGAGAGCCATGATACCATCCTCATTTGTTACGGAAATAACACTAGCATAGAATTCTAGAACAAACCTAGGGCAAAATTGGCTCGTCGTGTCAAGGGGAGGCGGTCGAGGGTTGATAGTAGCCTTGTGATTTGTACGATGCGACAAAGGATGGATGAATTGTCCTACCCTCATGAAAATACCTTTTCTCTAGACTCTTAAAGATCTCAACTTGGTCTTTGGTGAGACCACTTGGTTTTTGTGGTGTTGAGGGATGTATCAAGAGTTGTCTTTGTGATCGTAAAATTTTGCGGCTACCATGTATATTCCTAGGAGCAAGAAATTACAAGTTTTAGTAAACAAAACTAAATTAAATTTTTGTTCTAGTGTGTGCCTATATGCAAAAATACTGGGAGTTGCGGTTATCTCGACTCATTTATGCATAAAATAGGTTTTAATAGTAGGGTTTGGCAAAATGCAAGAGATAACCCAAGCTCTAATTCAATGTTGGCTTCGTTTGAATATACGGGAATGCATATTAGTTACGCATACCTTGTTATTCAAGAGCATTATGCAAGTGATGAAAATAACATTTTTATTTGTATGGTGTAATTTTTTTCCTACAAGTGAGAAATTTTTTCAAAATTTTGACATGGGTTTTAGTTTAATAGGATGGTACCTTATGATATGTAACTTCTAACTAGTGGGAAACATGATTAGTTATGGAATTTCACAATGTAGTTCATAATTTGTGTAGTAGTTATGCAATTCAACAATATAGTTCATGTTTTTTGTTCAAGAAAATGCATAATCCCCGTGTTGGTTTGTGCATAAACTAGAACCCTAGACTTCAAATAAGAGTAATGTAGTTAGGATACTTACAATGATGATTTTGGCTGTGATTAGTTGATGAAGAAACCTTAATTATGAGTTAGGTGTGTTTGTAGCTCGTTTGGTAATGTGGGTTGTGAAGAAGAAGGTGCTTTGTATTTAAAAAATTTGCTAACGTGAAGACCAACGGCCAGAGCGGACCCAAATTTAGGTTCCGTCATTTTGATTTTTAGTGTACGTGGAACATCGGCAAATTTTGCCTTAATTTGGTCATTCTAAGTATCAAGCTATGTTTTTGATTATATGTTTGGTTCCATTAATCCTAAACCAAGTCTAAGAAGATGAAATGGTTCTCGTTTAGGGGTTTGGTTAAGGATATTAGGCAATGTTATCTTCGGAGACTTTCTCGATTGAGATATTTCCTTTTTGAACATTGTCCTGACGAAGAAGTGATGGCGAATTTTGATATGTTTTGCTCGGGCATGTTAGGCGGGATTTTTAGAGATCAATGGATCCTTTGTTGTCACAAAGTATAGAGATGTCGTTGAGATGAATTCCGTAGTCCATGAGAGCTTGCTTCATCAAAAACTTGTTGACATGCCTTTCGGTGAGATGTACTTCGGCCGGTAGTTGAATAGCGAGCCGTTTGTTTCTTTAGAACCATGAGGTGATACAATGTCCAACAAAAGTACAAATACCACTTGTACTCTTTCTATCGACATAGTCACCCGGCATGGTCCGATAAACATACACTATGGTTTCCACCCGTTCCTGGGGATACCATAATGCTAAACATGTAGTGCCTTTAATGTATCTAAGTATTCGTTTCAAGGCTTCTAGGTGTGATGCTTTAGGATCTTCTTAAAAGCGAGCACATAGACAAACACTAAACATAATTTTGGGTCTACTAGCTGTGAGATAAAGTAGGCTACCGATCATTCCTCTATATTTAGTGTTATCTACGGATTCACCTTCCTTATCCTTGGTGAGTTTAGTTTAGAGGACATGGTTGTTTTAGTTGGTTTTGAGTCTTCAAGACCAAATTTCTTAAGCATATCTTTATGTATTTAGATTGGTTAAAGAATATGCCATCTTCTAGTTGTTTAATTTGAAGTCCTAAAGAAGTTTAACTCACCCATCATACTCATCTCAAACTCGTCGTGCATGATTTTGAGAAATCATCACATAGCTCTTGACAAGTTGATCCAAATATGATGTCATCAACGTATATTTGAACTATGATAATATTGATTCCTTTTTCTTGGTAAAGAGAGATACTAATCCCATGGTGTATTTGTGTTCAACTAAGAAATTCTTAAGCGATCGTTACCAAGCTTTTGGTGTTGCTTAAGTCCATATAATGCCTTTTTAAGTTTGAGAAAACATGATGTGGTTTTCAAAGTTGGTTGAATCAGGAGGTTGTGCAACATATACTTCTAGCGTTAATAACCCATTTAAAATGCACTTTAACATCAGTTGAAACAATTTAAAGTCATGAGCACATGCATAAGCAAGTAAGATTCTAATAGACTCAAACCTAGCTACCGGTGCATAAGTTTCATCGTAATCAATTCCTTCTTATTGATTGTAGCCTTGTGCTAAACCTACTTGTTTCTAGACACTACACCATTTTCGTCCATTTTATTTCGAAAAACCCATTTCGTTCCAATTATAGTTTTATTTTTTGGTTTTGGAACTAATTTCCAAACATCATTTCTAACAAATTGGTTTAACTCCTCTTGCATAGCAATACCCAAGATTAGTCTTTTATTGCTTTGTTTATGTTTTTCGGTTCATGAACGACACAAAACAAAAGTAGTTACTTTGATTTTGGGCTTGTGATCTTAGTGTTCTTTGATTTAATTGTCCTATGACCTTTTCTAAAGGGTGACTTTTGGTTTCTTTGATATTTATAATTTCTTTATTTAATGGTTTATCTTCCTTGTCATTATCATTAATTTCTTGACTTTCAACAAGTTGACTTTCAACTAAGTCATCATCTACCAAGGTGATGTCTTAGAGGGAGGTGGACTTTCGTAGAATGTTATGTTCAACGTTCCCGACTCTTATTGTTTCTTTGTTTAAAACTATGTATGCTTTGCTAGTTTGTGAGTAACCAAGAAATACACCTTCATAAGAATTTGGGTCAAATTGGTGAGAGATAGTCTTTGGTATTTAGAATGAAACATTTACATCCAAACACTCTATAGTATCCTAAAGTAGGCTTTTTGCCTTTATATATTTCATAAGGTGTTTTGTTCAAGAGGCGTATAAGACTCTATTTAAAATACATGTGGAAGTGTCAATGACGTTACACCAAAACTTTTGGGGTATGTTTTGTTCATTAAGCATTGTCCTACTCATTTCTTGAATACTTCTATTCTTACGTTCTACAACACCATTAGATGGGGTGTTGGGAGCAAAAGTTATGTGTTACACCATTTGTATCACAAAAGTTTCCAAATGTGTTTCATTATTGTCGAACTTCAGCGACCATGATCCGTTCGGATCGACACAATGTTAACACCTAGTTGATTTTGAATTTTCTTGCTAAGTATTTCAAATTTTTCAAAAGCTTCGTTTTTAGTTTTCAAAAACATTGTCCAAGTGAACCTTGGTATCTATCTACTATGACCAAAGTGTAGAGGTTGCCTCCATAACTTCTAATAGTGGATGGACCAAACAAGTCCATATGCAAAACCTCTAGACACTTAGATGTGAAACCATGTTTTAGCCTTATGCCTACTATGAACTAGTTTACCAATTTTGCAAGCATCGCAAAAGTGTTCGTCATATTTCAATTTGGGTAGGTTTCTAACTAGCTCTTTTGAGGATAGGTTTTGAATGAGTCTCATATTAGCGTGACCTAAGCGTCAATGCCAAAAGAAAAGTTATTATCTAAGGTTGTTAGGTAAAGTTTGTCTTTAGATGTTCTATCTATTTTCATGACATACATGTTATTTTTCCCTAACTCCTTTAGCTATGGTGATACCATCTTTTAGTATTTTACTACCATTTTCTTCAAATAGTACTTTATACTTTTTATCACATAGTTGGCTAATACTAAGTATATTAAAAAATCTAATCTATCAACATGAGCAACATTTTCAATAGTTAAGGAGTTATGGCGATCGTACCTTTGCTTAATGATTTTGCTTTTGAGATTGCTACCAAAAGTAACATTATGTTAGGAATTAGAAATTCCATGGTGAAGAGTCGGTCACCCCAAATATTATCTAGCATAAGTTAGCTCGTAGACTTTTAGTTATTTACGTTATTTATTAGTTTATTAGTTAGTTAGTAGCGTAGAAATAGTTTAGTGTAACACCGTGGAGGAAGGACAAGGGTCTTTACCCACGTATGCACGATCCGCAGTCCAATAGGAGGATTTATTTGTAACTATAAATACCCCTTCCATCCTTGGAAGGGGTGGTGCTTCTCATTCAATCTAACCTTTTATTTTGTAAAGCAAGTCTCTACCAAGAACACCCTCTCACTCTTTCTCTCTCTAAATGGCTAACATGTATTTCCATCATCCAAGACCACCGAATCATCAAACACAATAATATTACGATCCTGGTGGTATCGAGCCAAGGTTATGTGTTGTGTTGATTTATTGTGGTCTTTGATTCTGTTAAAAGCGTTTTGTGTACTCCTTTTTTGGTGGGAAAATATTTTCCGGTTTGCCTTTGGTAAATAGTTTCAAAAGCGTTTTTGATAATAATATCTGTTTGGTCAAAATGTGTCTTGGTCCAATCAAAGTTTATATCTGTCTTGTTTCATTTTTTGTCCAAGTCTACTATTGCATCTCAAGTCGGTTATTACATCTATTACTTGACTTATTGTGTTAATCACGATTTCTTATGGTCAAACGGGTCAAACGTGTGTCCATATGCAGTTTTATGGGTTTTTAAGAAACTGGTCATTTTCTTGGTCAAAATGGGCAAAATGAAATATATCCAGTTTTCTGGGTTTATTATGAAGGTGGTCGGAAAAGTTGTCGGAAAACTCATCGGAAAAAGTAAAAAATCTTGCTAGCGACTTGTTTTATAAAAATACAGTTTTGACTGGCTAGCGACTTGTTTGATACAAATACTATGAGTTTTGACTCATAGTAACCTGCAAGTTGTAAGTTTAGCGACTTGTCACTATATTGATAGAGACTTGAGTAAAGTAGCGATTTGAGTAATATTGACTTGTTATTTAACAAGTAGCGAGTTAGTGACTAAAAAGATATAGCGACTTGACTCAAAATCATGGTAGCGACTTGACCAGCTTGAGATGAGAAGAAACCATGTCTTTTTAATCAACCAATCAAAATACCAACGTCACTCTTGACTTAAGCCTACACATCATTTGTCACTATCGCTGAAAATATAATAACAAGGACAGCCGATGTTCAATCATTTTAAACACAACCATCGACCACTCGACATACCCTATAACCAACTCCAACAAACTATCCTATATCCCATCTCCCGTTTTCCGCCGGACCAAATAGAAAAATGAAAATAAATATAAATCTCCGGTCTAATCGTTGTTTACTCATGTTATATCAAGACCTGCAGGGTCTTACCACGATTAATCATCATCGATTCATTTATGTTTGAAGCTTCGCCTCAATAATTATGAACATCACCGAGGCTTGTAATTATGTTACAACCTTTTTTTATATTCGTTCATAACCGGACACTACATTTAATTAAAACCTACCTTGAGGCCGCCTGGTTATCTCGTTACCATCCTTGTAGTATTAATGAAGGACTCAAGCCATCCCTGTGGCGAGTTAGTGGCGGTCATGAAGATGATTCTTTCATGATCTTTGTGGTTATCTAAGTATAAAGGATGAAGGAGAGTGGTCGATTGTAATATGATTTGAAGTGATTAGATTAGGAAATGTTATTATTGAAAGGTTTTGATGATTCTGAGGTTAATTAGGGTCATACATTTTTTGATGAGATTTATTAGGGTTGAGATGCTGTGAGAATATTGGAGATTGAGGATGTTAGAAGGGTGAGGCGTATGTGGTGAACAAATGGGTGGCGTTTGAGATTAGGTTTAGGTCAAATGGTATATGTGTTGTGTTTATAACCGGTTGGTACAAACTACTAATTAATATGGATAGTATATAGTTTGTGATTGGGCCTTGGTGAAAATAGTGACTCTTGTAATTGAATTGGACGTGGGCTTGGTTGCATAAACTGGTTTGGACTGAACTCGTGATGGGCTCGCAGAATGCCAACTCAATGGTCAGATATGATGGAACGAATTATGGAATAAACATGTGTTATTCAATTTTTGTTCTCACAAAAATTTAGGATACATGTTTTATTGATTACAAAGTGAGTGGTATTTTTGGTATGGTATATTTTCACGGAGGGATACAAAATTCACGGCTTGAGCTAAAATTTGATGAAAAATGACTACGGGGTTTTTGTATGGTATTACTTACGCGATATTAGCCTTATCGGGTTATCTCCATACGTGGTCATTACTATTAGCGGTTGAATCTAAGGAGGTTCAATTTCAACAATTCCCATGAAATATTCGACACCTCAGAATGTCAATGACACTTCACAGTCTAAGCAAAATTGTTCAAGAATCTTGATTGTCACTCATGCTTTTTGAGATGTCGATTATGACTAGAACTTTTCGTGCAAATGGTTGTACTGCGTTAATGATGCTTCGAAAGTTCGAAACTATCATGGGGGAAAGCGTGTACTTTGATGTTTTACGGTCAACCTCAGGGGAAGTAGTGTATACTACTTGACTTAGTATGGTTTGTGATGTTGTCTACATATGGGTTAAGAATTGTTGATGATGGAGAAGAATTGTTGATGAACTGCTGCATGTTCCCCTAAAACAGATATTCACCGGAACCAAAGCTGTTATAACACATTCAAGCTGACATTATTTACGGTTTTGTCTTGATTTTGTAAAATCCCGCAAAAGAATTATTTCTCGGTTTAAATCATAGACTTGTAAAATCCCATAACAATGGAAACATCCCGGTATAAGTAAAGTGCATTTCTGGATCTATCTTACGGTTTATTCTTGGTTTTGTAAAATCCCACGAAAGAAACTATTTCTCGGTTTAAACTATAGAATTGTAAAATCCCATGTTGATGGAACCATCCTGGAGAAAGGAAAGTGTATTTTGGAATCTTATCTGATGCTGGTGATACAGTTTCTGCTTCAAAGAAGGGATAAAAGGGTGTACTTCACAAATTGGGTCCTTGCGGATATTAGTCATGCGGTTTGGTTATTACATGGTTTTACGGGGCATGTGCTTTTAACCATGGTCTGGATGAAACCATTATCATAGTTCACTTAAAACGTAAATGGAGGCTAGATTTGAGCTTTTTAACAAGATGTGACAACGGGGGTTAATTCACTATTATTTATTTGAGGTTGAAGTGAAATATCACGGGCGAGTGTACTTAGTATCTGAAGGTATCGGGATGGTTGGATGAAGATTCTTCGAGATCCTTGTTGAGCTTATTCAAAACGAAGACTTATAAATCTAGTTATTTTTGGGTGAATTTTCCTTTTCTTTTACCACTTGGGGGAATTGGGCTCTCACCACCACAAAGTAACTATCACTTTAAGGAGTTACGTTGTGCTGCTCAGTGCCACATTCAAATGTGGATTTTCAAGAGGTGATATGCGTCTCATACTTGATGGTTGGTTGGTTGAAGAGTATATAGTACATAGAGAGTACTAGAGATGCTAATGGAAATCGGCACCGCTCTTTGTTACATATGTGCAAGTTTAAGTCACGTGTTCGGGTTAGTTTACTTGAGGTCAAATTCATCATATTGGGTTTTTTTCTCCTTGAGTTTTCATGACAAAGAGCCTACTTGAATGATAATGGGGTTGATTACAAGTTTGCCATAAGAGATTGAAAAAGAGAGAATATGACATTTGAATACTTCAGTTCAAGCCTCGTACTCTAAAAGAAAAGAATTAATGCGTCTGTGAGCTTTATCTTCAAAGAAGATAAATCTTCTTATGATGTCATTCACATCATTCAGGCCTCATACTTCAACATTATGACGTTTGAATACTTGGTTCAATCTCGTACTCTAAAAAAAGAAATATTATGCGTTTGGTCGCATTATCTTGAAGAAGAAATCTTCTTATTATGACCATTCTCATCAACATGCTTCATGCTTTTTTTCCATGCGCAGGTCATCAAGTGAACAGGACTACGATAATTACTCTTATTCCACTTGCTCAACTATAATTACGATGGCGACATCACTGTGCTAATTTTCGGGGAGAAGTGTGAACAGACTACATGTTGAAGATATCAGAATGGCAACTACGTATGCAATTCTTGAGGGGGAGAAGAAGTGTGAAACTTCTGCATGATGATTGATATATGAGAATAAATGGTCCAACGGCTCCAAACTCATGTAAGAACCGAGCTTCTTCTTATCGGGTCATCTTCACATGAAGTTTTCTTCTAAGAGCCGTTGGTTGACATCTTCACACGGGCTGATTTGATTAATAACAAAGTGCTTCTAGTTCTTTGGGCTAATTTCCTTGATGAACATCTTTATGTTCTTGTTTGATTAGGAGGGATTTGAGTTAAGGGGATTTGCTATATATAAGTTAACGGGAATGCATTTGGTGAGATGAAGATGTTGACTCTCTATTCCCCAACTAGACAATCTTGAAGAAGGTCGAGTCTGATCACGTTATACATTTTCTGGCTGCATGTTAGAAGACTAAAGACGAGTTGCATTTGATTATCCAAAGACTTCTTCTTATTACGGGAATTTATTAAAAGATTGTCCGGTTTTAGGGGAGAGCACTAATTGGGGGAGAGTGAAAAGTCAGATTTAATCCCCAATTAGACTTGCTCACATTGTACTTCAGCAAGTTGATTCTCACAAAGACTTAAAGCGATCTTCTCAATGGATTTCAAGTATATGGGCTTATAATGTGTTGCTGATTCTGAAGTGTCAAAACCAGCAAGGGGGAAGGAGACACACATCTAAAACGCGAGTAAACTTGATGAGCTTAATACTTCTAAGTGATTGAAGATATCCCGGGAAGACTAAATGTCATTACCGCAGAGAAACTCAAGGTTTGACTCATGGCGTTTAGTGTTCTTATTCCAACTATGTGGGGGAAGAGATGGAAGAGTTAGTTTCTGAAGATAAAAGAGGCACACAAGTGTGATGATTTCGATGTTATCGCAATCATCAAGGGAGAGAGATTGTGTACATTGGGGATGCTCAGCTGTGTTACTTGAGGGCTTAATCAGTGATTCAGAGATATAATCACTTATTCCGAAGTGGACATCCGCAGAGATTGTCATCCGCAGATATCAGTGACTTTACACCTTCTTCAATGTTATCGGTTATTCTCTCTTTGGGCATGGTGCCGGGTTCTTGAGCTTCATACACTTTCTTCAGGGGAGAGAAAGTATACATCGGGGTTATTCTTTGGCTATTGGACTTAATCTGCTACTCGATGGTATAAGTTTCTTTGTCTTCGGGTATGTGTATTCGGGTTTGTGAGCTCTAGTCTAAGAGACTGACTACATCAATTCTTAATGTATTTAGATTGATTAAAGAAGATACCATCTTTTACTTGTTTGATTTGTAGACTAAGAAAGAAACTAAGTTCTCCCATCATACTCATCTCGAACTCGTCATGCATGATTTTAGAGAAATCACACATGTCTTGACAAGTAGATCGAAATATATTAATCATGTCTACATATATTTGAACAATGATATGCTTGATCTTTTTCAGTAAAAAGTGTGTTATCAACTAACCCCATGGTGTAGTTGTGTTTTTGATTAAAACGACTGAGTCCTTACCAAGCTTTTGGGCTTGTTTAAGACCAATAAAGGGGCTTCCTTTGATTTATACACATGTTTAGGTTTTTCAAAATCGATGAAGCCCGGATGTTGAGCTACATATACTTCTTCATTAATAAAACCATTTAGAAAAGCACTTTTGACATCCATTTTGATAAAGCTTAAGATCATTAGCACAAGCATAAGCAAGAAGTATTCTTATAGACTCTAATCTATCCACGGGGGCATAGGTCTCATCAAAGTCTATTCCTTCTTGTTGATTATAACCTTGGGCAACGAGTCTAGCTTTATTTCCTAGACAGCACTACACTCTTTGCATCTAACTTGTTTTTATAAACCCATTTGGTTCCGATTATGGTTTGATTACTAAGTGGAGGGACAAGTGACCAAACATCATTAGAAACAAATTGATTTAACTGCTCAGCGTTTTTGAACTTTCATCTTTTGATGGCTTCTTGTGTGTTTTTAGGTTCTATGGTTGAGACGAAACAAAACAAGCTACTTTGGTTTTGAACTTGAGACCTTAAAGTTCTTTCATTTAGCTTTCTTATGACCTTATCTACGAGGGGTGATCTTTGGACTCTTTAATATTAGTGATTTCTTCATTTAAAGGTTCTTCTTCTTCTTCATTTATCTTTTTCTTTATTACAATAGCTTCACTTTCGACAATCTCGTCATCGACAAGAGGTGGAGAGGGTTTGGGTGGACTTTCATCAAATTTAACGTTTAATGACTCTTCAACCATCATTGTTTCTTTATTTAATATGACACAAGCTTTGCTATTGGGAGAGTAACCTAGAAAGATACCTTCGGTTGATTTAGGATCAAATTTTGTAAGGTAATCTATAGTATTAAGTAGAAAAGCAATTTGCTACCAAGACTCTAGCGATCTAACGTAGGCTTTTTGCCTCGAAGTAACTCGTATGGAGTTTTACCTAAAAATGGTCTAATTAAGACTTCGATTATATGTATGTTGTTGAGGAACATCAGCGGCATTGTGATGGATCTGGACACACACCGTGTGTCAATGATATTTTGTGTAATATTAATAAGCAGCGAATTTACTTAGTAATGCTTAGAAGGCCAGTTGTATGATGTATTATAAGTGACCTGGTTAAACACAAACTTAAGCTCAATATTATTAATGAATATCGAGTGATCTTGCTTATCACTAGGGTTACACCTTGAAGCCTTTGTGAATATCACATTATGTATGTAGAGTATCAAAGACAATGACCTAGGACATCCTTTTATAGTACAAGGAGTCCCTTTACAAAGATAAGTATAAAGCTAACAATATAGAATATACAAGATATTTTCTTTACTTATCTA
>OU343221.1:204027341-204045003 GCA_910596185.1 Chrysanthemum makinoi
GAGTTTGGACAGAATTCCTACGCAAAGTGCTCTTCGAAGACGTAATATTCTTGTGGGGGATGGTTTGTGCGTTTTTTGTGGAGAAACAGAAGAAAATGCGGATCATTTGTTCTCTGGTTGTCGGGTGGCGTGTGGTGTTTGGAATGCGATAGCGAATTGGTGCAAAATTCCTCCGTTCTTTGTGTTTTCGACCAATGACGTGATTAATCTTGTTACCTACTTGGGCGGCTCAGAGGCTAAGAAAGAGATTATATATGCAAACCTGATTGTGTCGTGTTGGAGAATTTGGAAGGCTAGGAACGACAAGATCTTTAATGCGAATGAGACGAATGTGGCCCAAATTGTTTTGGATATCAAAGCTTTGGGGTACCTTTGGTATAGGAGTAGGCGTAAGGAGGGTTCGATCGAATGAAAGAATTGGTGTAATTTTTCTGTTCCTATGATGTAACCTTTTGTTTTGGCGGCTCATCTCTAGCTTGGAGATGCCCGTCTCGGTTTGTGTTTAATGAAGTTCTCTTTTAAAAAAAAAGAAAAAAAAATGATGAATTTCATTCAATTACGAATATTTATCGCAAATTTGCGAATTTCTTGAACATCTTGATGAGCTTTTTTCGTATTTTTCTTTTACTTTTATATGTTTTTAGCCTTTTTATGTTTTCAGCCTTTTTCTTTTTTAATTGTATTAAGTCTTTTGGACTTTTAGCAACATTTTTCATAGCAAATGTGAAAACAATAAAAAAATAATAATAATAAAAATAAAAATAAAAAAATTGCAAATTTGCAAAATTAAATAATCCTTTGGCTAAATAGATGTATCCTTGCAAAAAAAAGTGCAAAATATATCTTTCAACAAGAAAAAGGCTGAAAGTGTCTCTCATACTAGATTCATGTTAGAAGATATAAGGAAAATGTTTGCATCGTTCGTCTTCAAAGATGTATAATATTTAACGTTTATTGACGGAGGAACGTATATGCAAAGAGGTAACCAGAATGACAAATGTTCCAACTTTTCTGACAATAATAGAAAATTGGCATACCATAAAGTTGTATTTTAGAGTTTACTGCTATAATATTTTAATTATATAATGACAAAAACGAGAAAATAAAAGACCACAACGAACTGCCACACAGCTATGAAAGGTTTATGGATATAATTTAATATGCGTATGACCGGATTCGAACTCGAGACTTCGGGATTGCACACATTACGTATGAGAGTTGATGTTAAAATAATTAATATATATAAACGTTATTATTATTAATTATTTGTCACGAAATAAAACATAACGATAGTTAATATTTAACGAGGTTAGACTAACGGTCGTTAAATGTAAAGTACGAGGACTAGAGATGAAATTAGTGGACAAAAAAATTCTAGAACCCTCCTTTGGGTCCTTGGCGGTCGGTGGGTCTTCAAGCCCAAGGGGGAGAGTTTTCTTGGTCACCAAGTTTTGAGAAACTATAAATACAAACCCCTTGTATTCATAATTCTTAACCTTGGATCACTTAGAAACCTAATTTCTTCTTCTCTCCTCTCCTCTTGTTGCTTGGCCAATCGTACACCTCCTTCCCCATAGGGATTCGATTTTCCAACTCCAAGATACAAGTGTTTGGTTTTATTTGTGATTCAAGAACCTAGCTTTTCACATCAAATCGATATTAGTACGTGTGTACAAAAACGAAGGACGAATACAATTGTGTTTGTGGTGATTTGTGGGTGTCGAATTCTTTGGGTCGAATTCTATTAAACCCTAAGTTAGGGTTTGGGTTTTTTTTCCTTGTTCTCGATATTGTGTGTTTCTTGAATTGCTAAAAGGTACGCATATTCTTTTATTCGGTTAATTCAATTACAAATATTATTCCTATTACTTCCGCTGCATGCTTTGATGATGTTTACTTGTTTTTAATAATTGTTATGATTAGTAAAACCCTACAGTGGCATCACGAGCCGTTAATATGTTGTAATTAATTACCGAAACACATAAAAATTGAATCTTGATGATTATTACATGCTTTTAATGGTTTCTAGGGTTTTGAAAATTGAAACCCTAATTTTTTTTATTAGGGTCGATTACCCTTAATTTATTTATTAGGTTTTTTTTTTTGTAAAACTTGTAGAAACCGTAGGATTGCATGTATATTTTATGTGGTTTTTATGAATAATTGTTATGTGCCATATATTATGCGTATCTTGGGATTATAATTGTTATGAGGAATCTATGGTGGAACATGCATTTTTGCCATGGATTATTGTTTTTATTAATTGTTAAGTGATATACACATGTTAATTAGTTTGATATATATTAAATTGGGGAAGACCTCAATATATCTAATAAAAATTCGTTATGTGCTATATGGTATATTATTGACTTTGGATTACGCAATCGACTTGTCGATGCATGTGGCTCACTTACCTTGTAGGTGAAAGCCCTAATTAATATATGCATTGTTTTACGCCTAGAATTATTTATTAGGTTTTATCGAAATAATTATGCATGTGGCTAATTGTTTTTACATATGTTAATTGTTAAGTTATATGTATATATTATTTGAGTTTGTTTTAATTTTTATTAAAGTGTTTTTTGTTTATATTGTATGACATGTTAGTAAGAAAAAATGGTTTTTTATGAATAGAAAATTAAATGGACTAAATAATGGCGAAATTAATTTGTTTTTCTAAGTATTAAATCTTGAACTTTTAATCGACTGCGCGATCTGTATTAAATGGTTAGAACGGCTCACCCATTATACAACTGTGTGGGTGGTTTAAGGAGGGTACGACATTATTAAAGCGACTCTAAAGAAGAAGGGTTATTCATAATATGTTTCAGACCGACCAACCTTCTGCCACCTTGTGAGTTGTATTTGGAGATACCTAGTATAACTATTCTATGTACGAAGCATCTTAGTGCAAAGTTGTAAGTTTCTCAACGCATCGATTAAAACTTTGTAGAATTTAATCTTAGCAATTAAAATATAAGTAAGTTTTTTTTATAAAATTTTATGTTATAGAGATGTATGCATGCTTCTTTATACATAAGTTTTGATTACACGTTAAAAATTGTACCCTTTAAAATTTAAGTTTATGTCATCTAATGATATGAAACACTTGAAGTTGTAATTTAGTTATGTGGGACCTTGAGCTAGATTACGATAACAAGGTGAATTTATGTTGTGTGAGACCTCAGCTTAAATAATTTGCAGTTTCTAAATTAGACAACTTAATTAATTTAGTTAGTGAGACCTATAACTTAAGGCATAAGATGGGATAAAACATGCTTACGTTTTGAATAATTGGTTGGCAAAATTGTAAATCCTATAATTTCTAGGAATTGAAAACTTGTTTGTCAATTATTGTTTTTCAACAATTACATATTCTATACTTTCATCACTAGCAGATCAACTGATATGGTGAAACTATGATAATGCCTAGATTCAAGGAAAATTCTATGGTTAATATGAATATTGACCAAAGGGTATTGTTATTTTCTTGAATGTTTGAATTATCGAAAGTACTAACTTTCGAACTTTTATTTTCTCAGAGAAATGGCTCAAGCTGAATCACTGACTAGCCTCGTCGTTCAAATCCATGTTTGATCGAGAGAAATTGACCTGTAGCGAAATTTCAATGATTGGTACGGCAACTCAATTGTCTTGAGGGTTGCCAAAAGACTAGATTATTTGACTACGCTGTTGTCCTCCGAACCTGCAATGATGCTACTGCTGGCACGAGCTGCATGGCAACCGAGTATGATAAACATAATGAGGTCGCCTGCATTATGCTTGGGAGTATGGCTCCAAACTTGCAAAAACATTTTGAGAATCACTTCCCTCACAACATGCTCACCGAACTTATTCGGTTGTTTGAGAAGCTCCTCAGAATGTAGAGATTTATGATTTGATAGATGCCCTACACGTTGCAAAGCGGGACGGAAACCGTGAGTTTCCACCGTCGGAAATGATGAGTTACATGGACCAGCTCGGGAGACTCAATTATGTCTACCCTAATGACATACAAATTGGCCTTATCAACAGATCCCTTAACAAGGAGTTTGATGGTTTCATGCGCAATTATAATGTGCATTGCACGGGGAAGACAGTTAGTGAGGTACATGCAATGCTCATTGACTACGAAAAAGGTTTTCCCAAGAAGGCTCCTACACCTACGGTACTTGCTATTCAAAAGGGTAGGATTTCTAAGCCCAATAAGTCGCTAGCGAACAAGAAAGAGAAAGGTAAGGGTAAAGTTGATAAGGGAAAACAAGTTATGGCTTATCAACAAGAACCCAAGAAGTACCCCCCCCCCCTAAAAAGCGTGAGAACCCTAAAAAGTATCAGGCTTGTCATCATTGCACTGAGATAGGACACTGGAAGAGGAACTGTCCACTCTACCTTGATGAGTTGCGTACTAAGAGGTATAAAAATGTTGGCACTGTTGCTAGCACTTCAGGTACTCTTTTGATGATAGAATTATTTGCTTTTCCTCATAAAATAAATTCTCGAGTATATGATACGGATGTGGTATTCACATTTGTAATACAATCGAGGGACTTAGAGGTGCAAGGAAGCTCGCATATGGACAACAATACCGCATGGGTAATGGAGCACATGCAGTTGTTGAAGCTATAGGAACGTTTGATTTAGTTTTACCTTCGGGTTTAGTATTGTCTTTGAACGATTGTCATTACGCCTTCTATAATTGGGTGTCGTTTCTCTTTCCTTGTTGAAAGATATTGGTTTTATTCATACATTTACTGATTATGGAATTTCGGTTTCTTTAAATAGTGTTTTTACTTTAATGTTATTCCAATAAATGGTGTGTTTGAAATTGATTTGCATGATAATGTGATTGATAAAAATAATTTTGTTTTTAGCATCAATAATAAAAGAATCAAAAGTGATTTGGATTCTTCATATCTTTGGCATTGTAGACTTGCTCACATAGGCAAGAAATGCATGCAAAAGCTGCAACATGATGGGCTTTTGCAAGATATCAATGATGAATCATTTGATAAATGCGAATCTTGCATATCTGGGAAGATGACCAAGAAACCTTTTACAAATAGTTTAGAAAGGGCTTTTGATCTTCTTGGTGTGATACATACTGACGTATGTGGACCACTAAGACATGTGTCAAGGAAGGGTGCTAGCTACTTCTTAACCTTTACGGATGATTTCAGTCGTTATGGTTATGTTTATTTACTTAAACATAAACATGAAGTCTTTGAAACATGAAGTCTTTGAAACATTTAAGGTTTTTAAGAGTGAAGTAGAACTGCAACTAGGAAAGAAGATTAAAGCTCTTCGATCCGATAGAGGTGGTGAATATTTAAGCCAAGAGTTTAAAGATTATCTTGTTGAGTGTGGGATTGTCCAGCAGCTCACTTCTCCATATACTCCACAACAGAATGTTGTATCTGAGAGAAGAAATCGTACATTGTTAGACATGGTGCGATCAATGTTTAATCTTACAACTCTTCCCTTATCCTTTTGGGATTATGCTTTAGAAACTGCTGTTCGCATTTTGAATATGGTTCCAACTAAGAAGGTTGATAAGACTCCTTATGAAGTGTGGTATGGGAAAGCTCCTAACTTGTCTTACTTAAAGGTCCTGGGTTGTGAGGCGTTTGTTAAACGCGGACTCAGGTGATAAGCTACAACAAAGATCTAAGTGTATCTTCGAGGATACCCAAAGGAAACTATGGGTTACTACTTTTACTTTCCACCAGAAAACAAAGTAATTGTTGCTAGGTATGGAGACTTCCTTGAAAGGGATCTCATATCTCATGAATTCGAGAGATTATGATCGGAATATGATCAAGAAGATACATCACCTTCTCGAAAACACTAGCCAACCTCAAGTAGAACCCGAAAGTCAGTGTTCCACCAAGTTGAAGTGGTTCCCATTCGTAGATCCGAAGGGCTACACGCTGCACTGGCGCCTATGTCTTAACGTAGAAGTTGAGGAAAATATGTTAGGGGATCTTGGTGAACCTACTAACTATAAGGTGCTATGATGAGTCCTTAAAAGGATAAATGGCAAGTCGCAATGAATGGGGAAATGCAATCCATGAGAGATAACAAAGTCTGGATAGAGGTTGACTTACCTCCAAATGCTAAGGTAGTTGGAAGTAAGTGGCTCTATAAGATAAAGAATGACATGGATGGCAATGTATACACCTATAAAGCTCGTCTTGTAGCTCAAGGGTTTACTCAAACTTTTGGGATAGACTACGAGGAGACATTTTCTCCTGTAGCATACATTAGAGCTATTAGGATTCTTATAGCTATAGTTGCGTACTATGACTATGAGATATGGCAAATGGATGTCAAAACTGCCTTCTTAAATGGTCGCCTAGATGAGGACATCTATATGGCGCAGCCTGAAGGGTTTGTGAATCCAAAATTTCCAAAGCGTGTATGCAAACTTCAAAGATCCATTTATGGATTGAAGCAAGCATCAAGGCAATGGAACAAGAAGTTTGATGAAGAAATCAAGAAATTTGGTTTCACTCAAAATCTTGATGAGCCATGTGTATATCACAAAGCTAGTGGGAGTAATGTTATTTTCCTCATCTTATATGTCGATGACATATTGATCATAGGAAAAGACATTCCAAGTTTGCAAGATGTAAAGTCTTATCTTGGAAAGTGCTTTTCTATGAAGGATTTAGGGGAAGCAGCATTTATTCTGGGAATCAAGATCTACCGAGATAGATCAAGGCAGTTGATTGGACTAAGTCAAAGTGCTTACATCGATAAAATATTGAAGAGATTCAATATGAATAATTCCAAGAAGGGATATTTGCCGATGCAAGCTAAACATGGCTTAAGTAGTGAACTATGCGCGTCAACACCTGAAGAGGTGGCACACATGAGAAAATTTCCTATGCTTCGGCTGTAGGATCTATCATGTATGATGTGAGATGTACAAGGCCTGATGTGGCGTTTGCACAAAATATCACCAGTCGATATCAACAGAATCCAGGTGTGAAACACTGGCATGCTGTTAAGAACATTCTTAAGTATCTAAGGGCTACTAAAGAAATGTTTCTAGTGTATGGTGGGAATCCAGATGCAGAACTTGATGTTATAGGTTTTTGCGATGCGTCTTTCCAAACTGATAAAGATGATAAGAAGTCTCAAACGGGATATGTCTTTGTCATTAATGGAGGAGCAGTTGACTGGAAGAGCAAAAGCGATCTACACTGCGATGTCTATTATAGAAGCTGAGTACATAGCTGCTTCAGAAGCTGCGATGGAAGCTGTTTGGATTAGGAAATTCATTTCGGACTCGAGTAATGCCCCAATCGAATTACCTTTAAATGTGTATTGTGACAACTCTGCTGTGATAACATTTTCCAATGAGCCTGGAGTTATGAAGGGCGCCATACATTTTCCTCGACGATATCATTATGTTCGAGAACAAGTCGAAATAGGTGAAATCAATCTACTCAAAGTTCATACAGATGATAATCTAGCTGATCCCTTTACGAAGCCTTTACCAAAGGAAAAGCTTACTAACCATGCTGATGGGATAGGACTTCGTTTAGCTAGTAGTTTCATGCAGATCTGTGATTAGTATTTGGATAAAGGATGTTATGAACAAATATTATTTTAATGAAATAAAATAGTTGTTTATGTTTATTTTTCATTTTCTTAATATTATGTCCTATATTTTCATGTTTAATCCGTGAATGACTTATGTTATTCTAAATAGTCTGTTGTCAATCAATGATGTGGAAATGTCATTGAATTAAGACAAATTTGAGTTTTGGTAGAATATACTTAAAGTATATTGATGCGTGGGACATACCAGATTCACATGATATTCAATGAATTGAATATAGGACAGATCCCAACTTTACATGATTATACTGTATGGATCTTTGTCATTAAGTAAATCATGAAATGTTTATCCTCATACTTGAGATACCAGATAACTGTTATGAATGTAGTGCACTTGTGTAAGATAGTCTAACGCTATCCGTAACTGGTAGTTATAAGGGCGATTTTCAGAAGTGTTACAAAGTTCATGAGTTATGTTTGTAGTCAAGAGAATTTGATCATTTGAATTTGTTTCAAAGCATAATACTATTTTGGGCCCCTCGTAGGGTTGACAAGATGTTTGTATGGCCATACCCAAGATCAATATGGAATACGTTCAGATGATTTGGTAATCTTGTTCGATCAGATATAACGAAATGAATATTAACTTATGAAGTGACTTGATCCATATTCATAGTTAATGTAGTATTAGTAGCAAAAGGATAAGTAAAATGATGAATCATTAAATGGTTTTCCAGGATACCATACTCGATTCGATCTGGGGCATTGGCGTGTTAGGCTAGACTAAACCAATGTCATTACTATATTAAGTAATATCTAAGTGGGAGCTGAAAGGTTTATGGATATAATTTAATATGCATGACCGGATTAACTCGAGACTTCGGTATTGCACACATTACGTATGAGAGTTGATGTTAAAATAATTAATATATATAAACGTTATTATTATTAATTATTTGTCACGAAATAAAACATAACAATAGTTAATATTTAACGATGTTAGACTAACGGTCGTTAAATGTAAACTACGAGGACTAGAGATGAAATTAGTGGACAAGAAAATTCTAGAACCCCTCCTTTGGGTCCTTGGCCGGTCGTGGGTCTTCAAGCCCAAGGGGGAGAGTTTTATTGGTCACCAAGTTTTGAGAAACTATAAATACAAACCCCTTGTATTCATAATTCTTAACCTTGGATCACTTAGAACCCTAATTTCTTCTCATCTCCTCTCCTCTTGTTGCTTGGCCGATCGTACACCTCCCTCCCCATAGGGATTCGATTTTCCAAACTCCAAGATACAAGTGTTTGGTTTTATTTGTGATTCAAGAACCTAGCTTTTCACATCAAATCGATATTAGTACGTGTGTACAAGAACGAAGGACGAATACAATTGTGTTTGTGGTGAGTTGTGGGTTTCGACTTCTTTAGGTCGAATTGTATTAAACCCTAAGTTAGGGTTTGGGTTTTTGTTCCTTGTTCTCGATATTGTGTGTTTCTTGAATTGCTAAAAGGTACGCATATTCTTTTATTCGGTTAATTCAATTACAAGTATTATTCCTATTACTTCCGCTGCATGCTTTGATGATGTTTACTTGTTTTTAATAATTGTTATGATTAGTAAAATCCTACAAGCTACACTCATCAAAATATAGTGGCTAATAAAATCCTTATTTGAGCATAAATAGTTTGTTTGTTTATCTAAAAAAAAATCAAAATAGAATGGTTTTTACGGTAATAGTGAAATTTTAGACATTTGCAAATGTTTTTGTGGCTTTATAGGTGCACCATGGCCCACCCTACACCCTATATGGCTACGCCACTTACATGGGTGCTGGCTGTGGCATAGTCTACACCAGATTTTAGGTCACGAAGTGCAAAAAAAAACTTCAAAACCACCGTCTTGAAAATGTTGGGTCTGTTATTGTCAAACAATGTAACAACAATATCATTAAAAAAATAATAATAAATAAATAAAATAATAATAATAATCCTAAAAAAACATAATATTTGCGTCATAAACAAAGGAAATACAAAGAGGACCGAAAAATAAGAAAGAAAGATCCGAAGTTGGAAGAGACACTTGTTTCATCAACGTGAAAATGAGGAAGAAAGATAGGTTATTGTTGATGTTGTTATTGATGTTAATATTGATACAAAATGGTGAATCCATTTGGTTGAATTTACCTAAATCCGGACGAAAATGCGTATCGGAAGAAGTTCATACCAATGTGGTTGTTTTGGCTGATTATGTTGTTATTTCTGATGTTCATATTCATCCCACTCCTTCCATTACCACCAAGGTATCTAATTCATCATATATTTCATATATGTTTTAAGGTGCATGCATGTGTTTGTTACGTATATGTAATTCACATCGATGAGCATGTATTTATATAGCTAATTCGCAAATCATGTGATTTCTGAGGTAGTTTATAAGTTGTGATATTTCACTTGCATGGATTATATATGTAGTTGAACATAGATAAACTAGGGTTTTAATCCACATAAATTTATCTGGATTAGAAATTTGGAATTATGATGTTTTTTTATATAGATGAAGAATATGAGTGATTAATTAATATAGGATTATAGGTAATAACTATGCAGACAGTGACGGACCCAGAAAAATAAGATGTGGGGGGCAATTTTTTTTTTTTTACGATAGCAACAAAATGCGAAAGAAAAACTAAACGTGAATGATAAATCGAGTATTTTACTTGCATATTGTAGGATGAGGAGCTTTAAAGAGTTAAATGTTCGATTTGGGTGATGCTGAGGGAGTGTGGCAATTTGAGTTTTTGGTGGGGTCACTTTCGAAAAAGAATTAAAATTAAATAAAAATTACACTGGAAATATGAACTTTTTTTAATTATAGGGAATTTGATTCTTAATTAGATCCGTAATCCTCTATGCAGATAATTAACATAATTTGTGGGATAAATCATTTTCATAAATAGAATTGTTGGACTCGATCCTTTGAAATTTAAAATGATTCTAAGTGTTTAACTTGATGATTTTGAAATCCTAGCCTAGTTAACAAATGTATGTGATGTAAATGTTAAATACTTGGATTGTTGTAACCATAAAACATGACTAAACTCGTGTTTGGCAAAACAATGTATGTTTTGATTATCAGAATAGATAGTAGTATAATTTTATTTTGTTTGATAAAATGGCAAATGAAATTAAGAAAGTTGATATAAAATGATGCCATATACCGTCACAAACTTAGTAAACTTTGATGTAAGGCATACTCAATTTTACCTCACTACCTGTACTAATCATGCCATATAATTTTGTTTGAATATATGGTAGCAATTTGCCAATAAAAGGGTGGTTCAGTATAGACTCTAATTTGTTTATGATTTTATATCTTCGCTCCAGGAATCAAACGTACTGAATCCTGCAGTATTGATACTTCCTGCAAATTTAACAACATGAACATCTAGTTGTACTAGTATAAAGTGCTATTTTTTACTTCTTGATACCACAATTCGAGGCTGAAATAGTTTACGATATAATGTTCCTTGAGAACATTTTCTGTTTTCATTAATTGATCGCTTTGTGGTTTATTCCTTGAAGATTGGAAGGTATACGGTATGGAGGTGTTCAAAGTTGTGAAACTAAAGACTAGGTAGTTATCCCTTTATAAGCAATAGAGTCATAGATATCGTACCTGGGATTTCCTATATGCTTATGAACTTTCCTGTTCTACATCATTTGTAGACTACTTTTTTCTTATTATTTTAAAAGGCTGCCTTGTCTATATGTAGTTTGATTCCCATTACAAGAAAAGTTTGATTTCCCGGTTGGCATTTATGAGGAAAAGTAGCTTCCCTCTTAGTCTGCGGTAGAGATCTAAAAGTTGTTTTCAGTTGTTTTTTGTTGGTACAAATACGTAGAATGTTTGATTTATATATCTTGGTGTATTCACAAAGTAGTAGAAGGATATCAAATACTGCTATATGAAATGTATGCTTTCATTAGGTCTTGATTAATTGTCTTCATTAGAATCACTTTCTCCTTCTTTTCTATTGGAAAATGTAAGCTTCGTAACTATCAGGCAGGCAGAAGATGTTAGATACATTTATTAGATTCATTGTCATATTTCATTACATTTTCTTTAGCTAGGCCAGTAAATGATGGTTTGTGCTACATTTTCAGGTCACATCACCTTATGGAAACATCCTTCACCATAATGAAAATGCAACTCACGGTCAATTTGCATTCACTACAAATGAGTCAGGGCAGTATCTGGTGTGTTTCTGGGCGGATGATCCTAATCAAGGTGGGGCTTTAAGTGTGAACATCGACTGGAGAACGGGGATTGCAGCAAAAGATTGGGAGTCGGTTGCAAAGAAAGAAAAAATTGAGGTTAGAAATAAATACAGTAGCTTTTAGTTCTTGTAATCTGTTGCCTTACTCTTTTTCCTTCCTCTCTTTCTCAAAGGATGAAAATACAAAAATTTAACAAATCTCGAAACTTTGTGATCCAGTTACTTATGAATGGGCCGATTATGGGTTGTGTTTTATCTCAAACGGGTCAACTAAAAAAATTTAGCTGAAAGTGCAGAATGGGGTCAAACATGGTGAAATTTGCTCACGATTTATATCTAATGTATGCAACCTTCTAAACCAATTTTATTCAAAGATTTAAATGCTATTGTAGTGATATAGCTTTCTTAATAATAACTAACAAAAAGTGTTTGTGGGTCAACCCAAACCAAATCCTTTTCGACCCATCGCCAATCTGGCCACTTCTAAATTAAATTGCTAAAAACTGGAATCTGTCATATTTCTTCTTTGACAAAAGTTTCATTATGAACTTTCTAGTTATCTTCAGTGTATTATAACAAGCCTGAATTGCTTCATAGGGAGTTGAGCTTGAGTTAAGAAAGCTTGAAGGAGCTGTGGAGGCCATTCACGATAACCTTCTCTACCTCAAAGACAGGTGATGTTCTGTCATTTAAGTGGATATAAAAGTTCTTTAGTGTGTCGTTTTCCTAATAATGGTATCGTTTGATTATGTGCTATACAGAGAGGCGGAGATTAGAGAAGTTAGTGACACTACAAATTCAAGAGTGGCATGGTACAGTATATTGTCATTAGGTATATGTGTTGCGGTTTCTGCTGCACAATTATGGTACTTGACACGTTTCTTCCAAAAGAAGAAACTGATCTAGGACCGGCCCCTGGTAATATTAAGAGAATAGGATTAGTTTGTAGAAACATTGTTTACTTCTTTTGACATTTTTGATAAATTGAAAACTTATTTTACTATCAGAATTCTAACTTACTGCTACGAAGTATGGGAAATAGTCTACTGTGACTAATTGATGTGTTTTTGTTATGATATTATCATGTTTAGTTCCGTCTCATCCTGTTTTTGCATGTTTTAACATACATATTGTAGACTTATGATATTGCTTTCATTAAACTTGTTGTCCCGAAATGTTCAGATAGATGTAAGCCATGTAAAATCTCGTTAATTGTGTGAAAAGTTAGCCAACTAATCCTACGCAAGACAACTCATTAAAGTACCAACTTTAATTTGAAAGAAAAAATAATATATATGCAAGGTAATCTAATCTGATAACCAGTCAAAATGCTGGTCTGAAACTTGACGTGTCTATGTTTGTTCTAATGCGACACATGAAAACCAGTTAAGTTAGAACCTACATTGGACCAAAAATTTGACTTTGATGGCACCTACATTTAGTTGGTTATCCAAACATTAATCAAAGCAAACTTGATTTACAATTTTGTGCAGTTGAAACCTACAAGTGATGATTTGTGTTCACCATTCATGATTCAATATGTACATCCTTTTTATTTTAAATGAAAACCATCTACAAGAACATCGAATTGCAGAATAGGATGAGACAAACCAAGACTAAGGTTAGGGTTTTGTTCAAATAATAAAAGCAGCCTCTTTCAACAGAAATAAACGAGTGAAACAAAACTACATTAGGAACCTTACAACAAGTGCAAGTCAGTGATAACGTTCAGTAAAATTTCATGCAGCATGCATCAATTATAAAATTGAAGCTATATAATGACATCTGTTACTGTTTGAGTGGATCAATACACACATAGAATATGACAACCATGTGCAGATAATGTGGTAAATCGAAGATGGTGATCGAGGAACTGTACTTTGCCATGGGCCAATGAAGCTCCTACTTTATGTTCATGTACTTGGTAAAGTTATAGAACATAAGAATTTGTAATATGGGCCAATGAAAATATAAACGGCATCAAAAGAGCCTGAAACGGCCCAAAACCCTTCCAAGAATATACAAAACGGTTAATGATGGTCATGAACAGTTGTTGAAATTAGTCACCGAGATATTCGTTTTGTGCCTGTGAGAAAGAATATAGGTGCTCTATCAACGAGTACTCTTCTTCCAAGATGAGGAGATGCTGATTCAAACTTCCATGCTGGACCAATAAGCCACGATGTAGCAATTCCTCCTATTAATCCTCCAAGCTGGATCAATGTTTAAATTTGTTAATTGAAGCATGAGAGAAAACCAAAAAGGTGGTGATGTTCTCCAAATAATAAAATGCCAAATTTCAGTGAAAAAAGACTCACATGTCCCCAGTTGTCGATACCTTGTGACAACAGCCCTATAGCCTGCATGAAGATAGATCACAATAGTGAAATGCTTACTGATTAACAAAATAAAACATTATTATAAAAGGTGGCAATTTCAACCCATTTATATATAAATGGGTCGACTTACTTACATTATGTTTTATCTCTAACGGGTCAGACAGGTGAATTTTAGAGAAATTAGCTTTCATGAAAGGGGTCGATAGTTTCCCAAAGTGTATATATATCATGAGCATAACCTCCTTAATTATTTCATCGAAACACCCTAGATAGTTATATAAGTTTCAATATTGGACACAAAGAGCTTCTAACAACCCTACCCGTATATGAAGTTACCCTTTTGACTGAATCCTTTAACCCATTATATAACCACCGACCCTTCATTCTCCTAGCTCACGATCAGAACAATTGGTTTGGAACTGAAGTAAAAACTAAAAAGGCTGGGAAAGATTTATACCATATTTAAAGCAATCACATGTGCAACATGTTGCAAGTCTCCTACGCCACCCTTGACCATATTGTTGTGTCTCAGCACAAATATGGCAAACGATCCAACCTGATACATAAAACAGTCTCATCAAACAATTCAGTCTCAGACTGAATATGATAAAGATATTGGTTGCAAATAAGTTTTAAAGGAAGGCTATCGTCTGTCTATCAAAACTAAATTAGATGAACATACCAATCCGAAAATTGCCCCAGATGCGCCAACTGCCGGTGATTTACTGAGCCAATAACTCATTGTTGAACCTATGTTTGTACAGCACCAAATTAGATGGGAGTGCATGTGTGTAAGAAGGAACAATCATTTCGGGATTTATGTTGCAAATGCAAATAAACAATCACTCTTGCGAAAATGAAAAGTTAAGTAGAGAAACAATTTTGGACGGAAGGCATACAACGTATTCTTTCCTCTATATTTCCACAATTTGTCCAAATCCGCAATTAACAAAATAAGTATTTAGAATAACCGAAAGAATGGTTCTTTGCTTTACAATATTAGAACCAAGATTGTTGGAACACGCGCGATTACAAAGTAGAGATACATATACGAAACACATGTATATAATAGGTTAATTTCATTACTTGCAATTGCAGAGGTCATATAAATCGCAAGGTATCTTTTGGGACCGCTCAGATTCTCCATCGTAGGCCCAATGGAGTTTAAGGAATAACAGTTAATCTGAAATGAGTTAGAAGTTATAAGTTTAGTTCATTTAGAGGTTTACATTAGTGGAAATGCAATAACTGATGCAGAAAACTCAAACCTGACCATAAGATGTCCGACATTTGCGTGTAAAAAGGCAGACGTGACTAGCCTCCACAGTTGTCCTTTGTCAATGAGGCTATTAACCTAACCACAAATTTTGTAGCTACAAGTCATAAAATATTTTACCATCGATGTAGAATGCTATAGTCAGCAATTAAATTTCCTTTGGATGATCATACCTTTGCTCCCCACATTATCAGTTGTCCTTTTGATGCTACTTGTGCAACATATAC
Organism: Chrysanthemum makinoi; assembly: GCA_910596185.1. NCBI lineage: Eukaryota > Viridiplantae > Streptophyta > Magnoliopsida > Asterales > Asteraceae > Chrysanthemum > Chrysanthemum makinoi. Next base: position 204,043,027 of record OU343221.1, read on the forward strand.
CCTGAAAAGAAAAGAATATTAGTTTGCGTATTTTTCGTCAACGTGGAAAAGAAATTTCAAAATCACAGCATAACATGAAGCACTAGAAGTAAAGAAAAACGATAACTCTTACTCTTTGGAGGTATTTGGATGCGTTAAACAGTCATTATGTGAATTCGAATAGGCGAAATCAGATAATCAGTTGTATTAAAACCATCTTGTGGAATATAATGTTTGGATGTGATATATTGTTTATAGTCATGAATTCTCAAGGAAAACATGGAGAGAAACTCTTATATTAAAAGAAAAAAAGAAACGGTTTAATAGGTAATTTTAATTTTTCAAGGGAACATCAGTTGACCGATAATAATCAGATAACCAAAACAGAATTTGTTAATCCAAACACCCCTTTATCCACAAATCATAGGGATGTATGTACTTACAACACATTAATGGCAAGTAATATATTTGTCAATGTCCTTTTATTAACCGGACGTCCAGGAGTCCTTAAGGATTCTTGACCTCCATAATTGATTCTGTTTCCATCCCCACCAAAAAACAACAAACAGCTAGAAAATGTAGCCGCCAAAGAATCATGAGGCCATTGAGCAAGATCAAAGAATTTAAATTGGTGTGATCCTCCACGAAACAGTCCATTTAACGGGAGAACATGGCCAATATAAGGAATCTGTTTGACAAGAAACACCATAGTGCAAATATAAGTGAATTTTTCGGGATCATAAAAAACATGTTTACAAAAAAAATTGAGCTTTCATAATGCTAAAAGTCAAAAGAAAGATTATAAGTAGAAGGCTATGATGCAAAAAGTGCCTACAAATGTAACAACTAGCCGCACATGGATAGAAGAGTCAATAATTTAAGCGCCTTATAAACCTCAAGCAATTGTTACTAGTAACTTAAAACAAAAACAGCCTCATTGTGCTAAATGAGTAACTCCACACAGATGAATTTGTTTTAGTACCTAATTAGTCACCACCTAATATTACTCACTTATTACTGAATCTGATTGCAGTTTTAGGATACCAAGCATCATCAACCTAGTACCAAATCTACCCTGAGCAAGTTAGCATTTTGATACAATACATGTGGATCAAAATCATATAAAAAGCAGTTTCAGCATATAGAAAGCACTAACAAGTGTACTGATAAACAACCACGCCCACTCGTGATTTTCTTTCACTCCATAAACAAATATTATTCATCAATGTCATAGATTTTGTTCATCAGTGTCCATTTTCAACTATTTGTATGTTAACATTGCTTTCTGCCTGATCCATCCCCTGAAACACGAGTAATGTTACATCCATAATAATTAAATCATGCTATCCACTACTTCCCTACCTTAATCCAGTCCTTTGATTCCTCTTCAGTACACGATCATATTGTTAGGAGTTTCATACATTAATCTAGTAAATAACTAGCATAACTCATATAAGGGATTCTACAAAATATAAAGTTCAATGTCTAATAAAGCTTGAAGGGTTATCCTTCTTTTCGATTGTTCCTAATTAGTTTTAACGAATGTTGAGTGATTCCTAGCTAGAGGTGCTTATCACAAACATAATATAAGATTATTTTGGGCTTATAAGCTTATGTGTTTTGCCTTACGTTTTATAACTCATTTTTTTTAGCTTATTTTCAAAGTCAAAAAAGGCTTCCCTCCCCCGGGTAATCTGAATAGGGAAAACCTCATCCGTTCACCGGTTTAAGCTTGTGACATATATATAAGCTCAAGCTATAAAGTAAAAAATGGCAGTGGTATTAAATATAAACCTTTAAAGGTGAGAGGTGGCGATTAGAGGCGAAACTGTGGCGTAGGTAGTGACCGAGGCGGAGAGCCGCAGCGTTGGTGATTAGATGAAATGGTTTGACGGTTTTACCATGGCCGGAGATTGAGAATTCCGGTGGCTGTGGCGCAAATGAACCTCCGACCATTTTGGTTTTTGATACAATTGACTGTACACAAAGTTTGTGGTT
>OU343221.1:204045103-204146841 GCA_910596185.1 Chrysanthemum makinoi
AAAATGTAAAGCCTTTAAAGAACGCTCATGCAAAGAAAGTCAAGTTTTGGTCATATAGAATAGTTCACAAAGCAAAGGCATCGTAGAAATCCACTACCTAAGTCCCACTTCCATACAAAACTTTTGCAACCCGTGTGTTTACAACCCAATCGCTAAAAATAGTATGTCAATCTTGTATGTATATATCATAGTAGTTGTGTATAAATGTCACCAATAAGGGTCTTCCAACAACTCGCGGTTGATGTTCCTCCAACGCCACGCTGGGTCAGATCCATATAAATGGCCTCCAACATATAAATGTTGGGATGTTCCTCCAACGACGACGCTAATATCCAAATTAATGGCCTTCCAACATATAAAATGCCGGATGTTTGTTTAAGTCTAGTCAATAAACACACCAAGTCTAGAGTATAAGTAATGTTGTTTGGCAAAAGAGTTTAAATGTTTGGAGAAATAAGCATATATCTCACTTCAAATAGTTTATAGGAATTTAAATGAGTAAAAGCTGTGGTATGAACTCACAATAGTATGTAAAAGTTTGTATACTTGTGAAAGTAAATGAAAATAGTTCGAGCATGTATCTCCCCAAAAAGTGATTGAAAATGAAATAAAAGTAGGGCTATGAAACTCACATGAATATGTCAAAGTTTAGAATATTTGTGATAAGGAAAGTAAGTAGTTGAGCATGTATCTCCCCAAAGAGTTTGTAAGACAAATACTAATGTAGTGGGGCTACTTAACTCACCTGATGTGATTGATATGCTAACAAAATGAAGTGTAAGAAAATGAGGCTCGGAAACTATCCGCGACCTAAAATGAATGATATGATACTCAATGAGTTATGATGTAAGGTTATGCATGCATTTCAAGATGCTATTTATACCATTTTAAAGTTTTGAAAAATAATACTCTTCGTCTAAAAATACTCCTTGACGCCTTGACCATTCTTAAAATCACTTTACAAGTATTTTCGTCAAAATGTCATCCTACAATAGTTTCGTAGTGATTTATAGTGAAATTTTAACTTTTCGCCAGAAAATAATGTCGCTCGGAAATTTCATGAAAGTGACAAAAATGACTTCGGAAAACTAGTCGAAATGGTGTACGCCGAACGTTAGGAAACTTAATCGACGGTTATGGGAAAGTTTGAATCAAAATCTAGAAGTTTTAGTTCAGAGTTTCGTCATAGAGGTCTCGAACATAAAGATAATAAAGGTTAAAGATGGTGATTTTGTCGAATTGTGGTTCAAAAAGTGAAGCCAAGTTTAAGCATTCGTAAATAATTTATTACAACTCCGCTATACAAACGGTTGGTCGTTTTAGAAAATATGCTTGGTGATCTTGATTTTATTAGAAGACATTTCGCTCCAAAAGTTTCACATCCTCGCTAAAAATGCCCTCAACATGGTCGTTTTAGTTACCGTAACACTTGTCTCGTAAAAATAATATAGTTTTTCTAAAATAATAGTTACGCAATTTTATGAAACGCATATCTTAGTCGTTTCAAACTGCTTAATGTGATATCCGCTCTTAGCTTCAGATCAAAGTATACTAATATATTTTTGATAAGTCTAAATAATTTGTGCTTAGACTCGCTTTTTTACTGCACTAAATAAAATAGTATAGCTCGAAATTTCTCGTAAAAATATATATATCGTCGTCAAACTTGAAAAATTCATAACTTCTTCGTTATAACTCCGCTTTAATCCGCCAGCCGCCACGGATTCGTTTTAAAGTATATTTTCTAAATATCAAGGCCAAAAATTCGTGCCTACTGTCGGATTTTCCAGAAAAACAAAATAAGGACAGACCACTATATATACTTGTCGAAAATAGTTTTTCTCGTACTAAACCTATTCCAATCCCTTCAAATCAACTCCAAAACTAATCTAATCCTACCATACACCTTCTTAGGGTGTCATGGGTTCCTAAACATCATCAAGACCAATATATGCCAAGGGAATAATTATAGGATGACTATATATATTCAACTCTAAAAAAATCAATGGTAAAAATGGTATAAACAACACAAGTCTTGCATGTTTTTGCTCAAAAATGATGAGATGAGTATGAAATGAATATGTAAGATGAAAAATAAATATGAGATGCTTACAAGTGATATGATGAGGTGATTAGAACAAAGGTTTAACCTAAACACTCTAGGTTTTTATTTAAAAACCTTAATTAAGAGTGTGATTCTAGATTGTTTATTAACTTGATCTTGCAAAATTTGATCCCTTGTACACCCTTGATGATGAACCGGTTTTGATGGAGAGAGAAACAGAGAGAAAAAAGATTTTACTTGACTTGATGAATTATGAGGAGAATGAATGAGTGAATAAAGTCTTTGGAGTATTAATCTATACAATCAAAGACAACAAGTACCAACCAAATAAATGCATACACTCCCCCCCCTAGAACCGGTTTTGGGGGGATTGTGTCAACAAATATATATATTTTTTTTTATTTATATTATGTATACAATTGTATAATTGTAAGAAAAAGTGTAAGTAAAAATGTGTAGTTTCAATGTAACTTGTAAGGTAAATGGTAGCTTTTAAGTAAAAGAAATTTTTAGTAGATCAAAATAAAGTATAATGAGATAATAAAAATTGTAAAAATACATTCCTTGTAAAAATTGAGTGATATAATAATTATCGTGTAGTTTTTAAGAAAAATGTCGTAATAATATAACTTTAACGATTTATATACCAAATAATTTAAAACACTAGGTAAACTAAAAATATAGTTTTATAAACTAAACATAAGTATAAAAATATATCGGGATCATTTTTAGAAATAACGGATTAAATGTTCAAAATAATAACTCACGCGATAACGTTTATTTAATATGAAAATTTACGCGTTAAATGTGAAATGAAATGTCATTAATGGATTAACATGATGCAAATGATGTTAATGAAATGTAGACTAAACTTAGTCCATATGAAATGTTCGTGATGATATGATCATGAATTTGCCGCTAAACCTTTAAGGTTACGCGAATCTGGAACACGCAAAGCTAGTTTACGATAAATGATGAAATTGTGAAACGTGAATTGTTTTGAGAAATGACCAAAAATTGAGAATTGTGACATTTCAAAACAAGTTTTATTAGCCGAAATATACCCTTTATTTTGAAAATGACATTTTTAACAACAACAACAATAACGACAACAACAACAAAAACGAAATTTTTATTAAACCTTGTCGAGTCATAATCATGAATAAAGACTAAATTTGCCATACTAATCTAGGTCGCGTGTCGGTGCTATCCAATAATTCTAATTGATCTGCTTTGGATCAAGCTAATTGCCAAGGTGAGTATTCATGCCCCCTTTTAATGCTTTACTTATTTGGGGTGAAATGCATGATTATAAACTTAAATTGTTTTCCTTGAACTATTTGATATATTTTGAACCCTTAGACTTATTTATAAATTTATGACTTGTTTAAACCTAATAGACCGTACGTCCTTGACCCAAAGTCTCCCCGTTCGGAAAGCGTTCTAAAGTATCCCATGTTCTGAGTAGTGCCGAGTCTCCCATGTTCGGAAAGTACCATTAATTGATAGTATATAATAGTTGTTATGATGTACTGTCCGTACATTCGCATTGTTAGTCCCCGATTGGTTTGCCGTCGACTCCAATTATAATGTACTGCTCGTGACGGCTCCCTTGTGCGGAGCAATAGGTAGTATGGATAGCACTATTAGAGGTCGGCCAACCTCTCGCTCCCCTCGCTTCACGAACGCATATTATTTATTTTAGGGGCTTTGTCGCATACTTTATTATATACGAGGCTTATTTTGACCATATGTGCATTGTTTACTAGACTTAAAATAGGGAAATGTATGTGAATTCATATGTTACAAGTCTTGTATGGGCGGGATTTGTAACATAGTGAGCTGACAGGACATTTGCCACGATCTTCAAGAATCGGTATTTTATTTTACATAAAACCCGTACTCACCAACTATTTTCATAGTTGACCCGTTTTTCTCATGCATTTGGTGATCGTGTTTAGCTTATATTATGAAGATTTTAAATAAAGGAGAGTCACAAGTCAACTGGGTCGTTATGTATTAAAGTGTCATCTTTCAAATGTCAAACTTTATGTTTCAATTGCCAAGGTCGGCTAGAACCTTGTTGTAATGTTACAATATTTCTTTAAATTTAAATTATGGTATTGTACTATATCTCTTTGCGATATATATTGATTATGTTGCACCTCGCGTTTCCGCCTCCGGCGGGGTGTGACAACCTCTTTTACCCAGCGATCCATACCAAGAATCGAGCGTAAGTCGCCGACCCGGATATTATGGGATATTATCCACACATAGACGTGACGCCTAGCACCTAGCCTAGACATAGCTCCGCTCACCACTTTTTCATGTTGTCACGTACAGTAGTTGGGGTAGTATAAATACCCCAACCTCATTCAAGGATCAACCAACTCATTTATTATGCATTTACTCCGACATTTATTACTCTGCCTTCCGACTTACACTTGTACTTACTCTCATACCGAAGCTTGGTCTTGTAATCAAACCCATGACAAAGCTAAAGCGTTTCTTTCATCAGTGTTAAATGCTTGAAGGACGTCATTTACAAAATCCGAATGAACTTACCCGTATTCAATCCGAAGAGCAATTATTTAACTTTAGAAACTCCACATTAGTATTGTCGACGATTTTGATTATTCACATTTTTACAATAATCTAGTAATTACACGGTAGAATAAATTTACTACGTAGTATACGTTATACCATATCAATTAAAGTGACATTTCGCAAATAGTCATGTAAAGAAAATGGTACACATATCTTATCTTACTTACATTATAATGTACTAGCATGTTACCCGCGCAAAGCAGCGGTATACCAAGTATGTACTTTTTGTCGTATCTTGATCATTTAGTGGTATGCACTGATAGTCGGTATATGATGGTCTACCAGTTTGATAGTTCTAAAAAAATAAACGTGTGTTTCAATTTTCGTAAAATATATTAATACAAACTAGCAGGGTACCCGCGCGATGCAGCGGCGGGTACCCTGTGACTATATTTTCTTGCAGTGTAATGTTATGCGGACATATCTTTTTAACAATTAATTTACAAATAACAATAAAATTATATAAGACAATAGTATAATTGCAAATAGTTAAAAGGTTATGTGATTGTCAAAGTGTTGTTGCGGTGAAAAGGAGGCGGAGTTGTGTCTCGACCCTCAGGACCGACACCAATGCTAAAGCAAACTTTTTCACTCAAGTAGTAAAAATACGGATAGCATTTAACCCAACAACAAACTTAAACTATTATAACAATAGCTCAATAACAACCATTTTGGATATTTAATGAAAGCCCAGTCCAGCTTTAATGTAGATGTGAGTTGCCATATGAATTGAAAGACCCGGGCCCAAAATAATACCTAAACATTTGTATCAATCCCAAACCCAATATTAAATAAAACCTAAACATTTTACTCTTAACCCTACACACACTTCGGATATCATTCCCCCACCTCCTCTCTTTCACCTAAACTTTTCACAACCCCCATCAAAAACTCATCTCATCTCACGATTTCATCCTCTTCAAATCGTCTTCACCATCATGAATTATAACCAAATCACAAATCCAACAATTTTAACGACACAAACATAAGCACAACCGATCCATGAACTTTTCTTCATTTGAGTTCAATTCAAATCAAGAAAGCATATTAATGGCTTCAAGATCCTTTGGAGGGTCTTGGGTAAGTTCATCTTGTATTGTTTTCATTTTTGTTGTTATTTTAATAACCAAAGAGAGATTATAACATAATTGTTATGAATCTTTTTTCTTTTCGAATATAAAGGAAGCTTTAGCTTCGAAAATGATTTGTGAAAATATTCTTTCGTGTAGATGAAAGAAAGTTTTTGTCGACCCGTTGAAATCTTGACGTGGGTTTGTATTTTTGCATCAAGTAAAGGTAGTGAAAAATATTTCAAGTCAATAACTAATGATGTTCCAAGTTAATGTGTATTTATATATTTAAATATAGCATTTGGTAACTTGATTTGAGTAGCTAATAAAAGTTATGCTTCATGCAAAATGAGGTATTATATTTTTATCGTCTTATCTGAACGAAAGATAGAATGAAATTTATTTAGTTTTGTTCTTTTTTTTTAAAGGTTCGGATATTTCAACATGCTTTATAAGTAGGATGTAGTAAATAGGTTTGTACATTGTGCTTTACATTTTGTATTAATTGGTGATGGGGTGTAATAATTGTATGCATTAATGTGGTTTCTATATTTAATATGTGTATCAATGTGTTGTATATTATGCATACGTGGTTGTAAGTCTGAAATTTTGTGCTTTAATGTGTTGTACATTATGCTTTATTACTTTCAAGTCTGAAAAGTTTGAAAATTAAATAGGAGAGAGAGTCGTTTGTGCATTATAAGTAGTAGTGATATAGATTTTCATAATTATATTCATTTGAACTTAGTAAAAATTTAATGAATTTGATAACCTTAGAACTTTAAACTTGTATTATTGTAGGTTTGTAACATTCTTTTTAATATTAAAATTTATTGTATCATTAGTGTACATTATGTTGCAATTAGTGTAGTATTTAATTATAAGAATTACTAAATATAGTAACATGTGTAAGCTTAAAAAATTAAGACTTCTATTTATAAAAGTTCCAAATGCTTTATAGATAGTTATATATTTAGGTCATTCCTAAAAAGAAAGTCTTAAAAAAATAAGTCTACATATTTACTATAAAAGGAAGGTTTAAAATTCAATACATCTTATTATTAGAATTCAAATATAGATGTTTCAAATAAATTAAATACATTTTTCAAATCATTTCCAACTCATTATTAAAAACGTGTAAGCGCTAAAAATCATTATTATTAATAATGATTATTAAAAATATATAACCACATATAAATTTACACAAACCATTTCATATCTCTCTCACACACATCTAAAACATCAACAATAAAATCAAGTATAGTAACATTTAGTCACATGATACCCGCCGGTTCATTGCACGGGTAACTGCTAGTCAATTATTTAAAGATTCATGACTATTAAAATATGAACTGAAACTCATGGTGGATAGATAAACCAACAAGGAGCATGTCCAACATAAAATCCAACAACAACAGCAGCATCTTATCCCCTCCACATTCATTTCTTCACCCACCACCTTACCCCATCTCACTCGACGGCGCGTGATGTCCACCTTCCATACCACCCTCCACTACTACCTGGTCAACCACCCAACCATCACCAACTACCAATGGACACCCAACCAAACACCAGGCTCATCACCTCTCTTCCTCACCATAACCATCTTAACTTACCTCACTCTCACTTTCACTCTCCCACGCGCCAATCTCCCACCCATCAACCCTACGCGCCTCCGTTTCATCTCCACCATACACAACCTAGTACTTTTGATCATGTCCTTAACAATGGCAGTTGGATGCACTCTTGCCACCTTGTCACAAATGCGTGACATGCGTTGGGTCTTCTGTTTTCCCGATCCAACGCATGCACGTGGGCCTGTATTTTTCTGGGCCTACGTGTTTTATTTCTCTAAACTCTACGAGTTTATAGATACCCTTTTGATTATTTTAAGTGGGAGTAATCGACGGCTGTCGTTTCTCCACGTGTACCATCATTGTACTGTTGTTTTAATGTGTTATGTTTGGTTGTCTAGTGCACAATCTTTGTTACCTATAGCACTTGTTACTAATGCTAGTGTGCATGTGCTAATGTATGCTTATTATTTGTTATGTGCACTTGGGTATAGACCATGGTGGAAGGTACTCGTAACGAACTGTCAGATTGTGCAGTTCGTGTTTAGTTTCGTCGTGTCAGGATTAATGCTGTATTATCATTTTAGTAGTGAGGGTTCGGGTTGTTCGGGTTTTTTGGGTTGGTGTTTTAACGCGGTTTTTAATGCTTCGCTTTTGGTGCTTTTTGTTAATTTTTATTTTAAGAATTATGATAAGAAGAAGAGTATGGAGAAAAGGGTGTGATTGTAGTTTTGGATCGAGAGTTGTACAACACTTGTGTTGGATAATGTAACGAGTTGCTTGTTGTAGCTTTATCGGAAACTAATGAATGAATTTTGTTATGACATTTTCGATTGCAAGTTGATCAACTGGAGACCTTTTTCTTGTATATTTTGCTTTCACTGAATGCTATCTGCGTAAGCAGTACCATATGGTGGTACCATATCTTTCTCAGAATTGCCTTCAATTTTTGGAATAACCTGAAATTATGACGTTCTGGCAAGCTGTGGCTGAATGCCTGAATGGTGAACTATCATCTCTACAAGAACATTACAGTGATTAAGTACAAGTCACTAATGGCAAATGGTTTTATAAGATCCAAGAGTTTTCTGTTGCTAGCATGCCATGGCAATAATATTTACTTTATTGAGCAACAATAACTTTTGTGCAGATCCTGTATTCAGCAATGAAAAACAATGGAGGATGTAGATATGTTATCACCTATCGGCTATCGCATGGTTGCATCTTTTTAGATTTTTGCTGGTGCATGTCCCTGTGTTAGCTTAGTTGATGCAAAGTTGAAATCAATAACCATATTAAGAGATTCAAATGTAGCAAAGATTTGAAGCAAACTGTAGATCATTTTGCTTCGAGGGTTCATAGAATGTGTTTCTCTCATTCATTCTGAACTATAGCAGAATAATAATGAGCTAATGAGCATATATATTTCACATGAACTCTGTTTTGAAACTAATCTAAGTACAGCTTCTGCATACCAAAACTTTGTACTGTACAAAATATTCAAATGATAACATAATTATAATTGCCAAAATTTTACTGTTTTCTCTTGGTTCTTTCTAAATTAATCAAATTGTTTCTTTCCTTCTTTTGAATTACGGGATCAGCATCCTTAGACTTGAATGGCAACACAGAAACAGGGGTAGCAGGCACAGTTTCCCAACGATCTCTTAAGAACCGCATGAACTTCTTAACAGTTTCCCTCCTGAACTCGAGTTCTCTTGTGAAAATATCAAATATAAAGAAAGAAAGAATATACTTAAAAGGGATGGTGAGGAGAACAGCAGAGCCAATCAAAAGCACCATTGCAACCTCCGTTGTTATCTGAGTAGCATGAGAAACAGAATATATAAGGGAAAATACACACAAAAGAACAACAGACTTTGCATATATTATTGTGGCTATGGCTAGAAGCGGGTCAGACAGTTTGACATGTCGGTATATCTATTTTTGTAGTAGTAGTTAATATGTTTATCAAAGTTACAGAAATGATAATACAATAATTATGCCGGTTATCTACGTTTGGAAGAAAATCTTTGAATAATGTATACAAGAAGTTATATGCATCAAAATTAGATTTCTGGACGACTTTCAACTCGTCCTCATTTAACATTATTTTCTTATTTGACCCATATAAAACACTACCCAAATTTAACCCATTAATAGACAAATATCGTACACCTAGGTTATAGTAACCTAATGTATTTCTTTTTACGCAAAATAGCAACTTAAATTCATCTTTATATTAGCATTTACAGCGACTTCTACCTGTACAATGCTGATATGTCCATGTCATTCGCCAAGTCAGATGCCACACATATAAATGTGATTGCATGGATCTTTCTTTTGATAGCCAATCACATTTGTTCTCTCAAAATAGTAATTCCTCCCTCACAATATCACTTTTGACACATTGCTATAGCCAGTAAGAAAGTTGCACTAGGTTTGCTATTTTGCATAAAAAGTGTTCTGCACAAATAGCAAAGTATGTTGCTATTTCATGCAATTTTCCCAAAAAAATATTGAACCCAATGTTCTATTATAACCAACGACTACTAGTACCTGCGGTTGGCCAGCAAGAAGAACTGTGCGGATCTTTAACAGGAAAACATTAACCGTCTGCATATATTTTTCTAAATCGCGCATGGCTTCTTTTACTGCTATTATCTTCTCAATTGTATTAGATGGTGGCTGATCATGTATGGTAACTTTACCAAAAGATCTTCCAAGGCGGCCCTGTTCCTTTAACCCTTTTACTACTAACATGAAAGTAGCCAATGCCATCAATGTTGTAGGGAACACATAAGATAACAGATTTCTGAAAAAGAAGAGAAGCAACATCATAACTTGATGAGTAATAAAACCAGCTTAACTCACACATAAAGATTAAGCAATTGCTTATTAGTTAACAACACTCTTCACCAATACTGCCTTCTTTCCCTTTAGTAATCATACTTAATTATTGATAGTGATACGATTGGTTTTCGATAACAATATTATGCTAGTTTTCTGTTCCTAGGGGGTTTTAGATGTTTAACTACATAAACTGAGAGTTTATAGTAATTTACTTGAAGATGAGTGCATATATAAATGCAAGAAAAGATGCGGTCAAGAGTGGTTCTTCCCATCTTCTAAGTTTGTCAAAGCTTTTGGCAGCCATTGTCAAAGGAAGCAAAAGCTCCTGAAAACAATATGATGGACCAATATAAACCAAGGGAACTTTGCTTGAAAATAATCTTTGCTTATGAATGGGTCGAAATGGGTCGAAATGGGCTACTTGGGGTCAAACGAGTCGAAAGTCTCCAAGAGTGCACAAAACCTTCCAAATCATTTTAGTAAAAAAAGATTAGATTGGTTTTTACATAATTTATTATTATCATTTATAACACTCCGATTATACAAACAGAATATAAAAATTTATAACAAAGTGTTTAGAGTAAGGTAAACGCAACTTGACCAAACCTACGAGTAACAATACTACTCAATCCGACTTGTTACCCAACCCACCACTTTGACACCTCTATCCAATTATCCACGACTACTTACAGATACACAAATATACCATACGAGATAAAACTGAGTGTGTGAAATCTTTAAAACAAGATATAAATAGATGCAATCAGATGAAATTTAACCTTGAAAAGATCGATATTACTAGGAATTCCTTCAATCATGGCCGCATCAATTGTAGCTTGGGTACTTTCAACCACTTGGTATTTATCCCTACATGTAATCGCCGCCTTTTCTACCAGATTTTTATCTCCAACAACATGATTTTTACTCGACACAAGCTCTTGTCTCACCGAACAATTCTTCCAAAAGGCAATAGAATCATTCAAACTCCATGACGAATGTTTCATCCACTTCCTTAGATAAACACTTCCATCAACATCATATACATGATTGCTGTAAACTCCGGATACTTCACCATTAGCCGCAGAGTTGATTTCCTTCAATCTTGTGGTCACTGGTCCACCCCAAAAGTTGACCGCCAGTGTTTGGTGCACAATATCACCATAGGGTGCATTTTGTAAATATGAGAATGGAACAAGTTTAGTAGGCTCTTCCAAAAGTTTTTTAATAGATTGTAGAGCTTGAAGTCTTGCAATGCTATTAATAGCGCAATTTGTTGCCCTTTGTTTACCCTTTTTAGCACCATAAACATTTTGTACTGATTGGTCATTTTCCTTGGGTCCAAAGTCTTGTATGAATTGGTGTACAGATATGACTTCTTTTATAAAAGCGTACCAGACGTCTCGCCTCATCTCACCTCCAAAATCAACAAACTCAAATTTCCATGCTTCAGAGCTGAGAAGATGCAAATATGTGAGCTTTGATATATATGTACACAAAATATGTAATAAGGAAAAATATTAATTTGATAGGTCTAGAAGATGGAATGTTGAAGCTTACTCACTCGGGACCAGAAGTAATGGACACAGCTGAATCAAAAAGATCAGAATCCAATGGTCCCACCCTGGTTTTCTCTACCCGTGAACCATGCCTAGTAAGATCCACTCTGATAGCATCTCTTTGGCCCCTCAAGCCAATTTCCTGGAAGTTAAAAGTGTGAAAAGGTGAAATTGGAGGGTTAAGTTGGGTTTTTTTATTAATAACAAGACAACAAGGAAACGGTTTGAATAGTTTAAAGCTACCTAGAGCATATTCAAGTACTTACAACTTCCTTAATTGCTTTTATTGCTAAAATCAGATAATTTTCTTCAAAAAATTCAATTCTATGGATATAAATTAACATAGTCTTGATTACATGACTTTCTACCGTCCACTTAGTGTAACGCTATCACAAAACAAATAATCAATAGAATTTGATATCTATGAATAAGATACAAGTTGAAGCATGGTTCAGTGTGCAGCTTAAGGGATGGAAAATTACATAATCGGGTACTTACCTCAAAGTAAAGTGCTTTATCGGTCAGTGTTAATTTTCCGGGCCATGCCATATTCTTCTCCCATTTGAGAACAGGTCTTTTTCTGCCAGAACCAAGGCATAAGATTCTCTCACCAGAAATAGGAGGACTTTCCTCAAAAATGTATGATTTTCTTCCTTCATACACTCTGCAGCATGGAGAAGACTGACATCAGAAAATGAACATTACTTGATTGTAAATTATCGAGTGTTTTCTTAGTGGTGGCAAGATATGAGGGTTGGATAAGGTGTTAACGCAGGTTGTTTTTAGTACGGGTCAAAAGGTGTTAATGCTTTTTTGTACTGGTCAAAAGTTGTTAACGCTTTTTTGTCCTCCTTTCTAAAAACTCAGTACAACTGATGTGTTATGATTACAATAATATTCCATACATACGAATATACAGATTTAGGAAGTTGCATGCCCTACAACAGAATTTTGAGGGACTTACAACCCATTTGAGCCATTCCCCTTATGTATAAATATTTCGATTTGACCCAATGGAATAAAACACACTGAAATTGACCCATTCATAAGGAAATGGGTTTGAATGCTACTCTAATTTATTTGTTAAGAATGTCTATAAAGGCATTAAAACATAAAAGAACAATGAGCGTAAAAGACAATGGTAGCATGAAACTCACTTTAGAAGTTCATCAATATATGTTGACCACACTTGAAATGAGATCCCTTCCTGAGCACCAGCAAGAGCTTTGAAAAGATTATGAGCTGTCGGGTAATCAGCTAAACCAGAAACAGCTGGAGCAATGCGAACAAATGCCTCTTTTCTTACAAGCTTCCTCTTCGAGATTAAAAAAATTAATAAATTAGGTTTTATTCATAATATCTTTAATGGTGCAACTATTAGGATGCAAAAGTTTGTTACTAATCCTAACTCTTCAATTCCCTTCCTAAAACTAAGGGGTATGTTCCGATGTGTGTGTTGCAAATGATTAGGTGATATTGAACAATCAGAATCACATAATGGTATGCAGAAAAAGGTGTTTCGGTTCCGTTTTTTTTTTAGTTTGAAGTTGTAATAATCAGACAATCAGCTTTTAAAGTGTTTGACAATTTTGTTATTAATTACAGTAAGAAACTAAATAGAATGACCAAACAAGACGTTTTTGGGAATGTAACAGGAGCCATCTTACAGATTGGGGGCAGAAGTCTCTCAGATTTGGTTATAAGAAACTGATAAATTGACCCTTAAATATTTAGATAATTAGAATCAGGCTATGTTTATTGAAATATCAAAATATAAACACTGATTATTGCGACTTCAAGTCGCAGAAGTAGCAGTAAGCAGATAATCGTTTTAAAAACACATATAAACACCCGTAAACTGGAATGGTCTTTTTAGGACATACAAAACCAAATCTTGCTTATGTACGATTCACGAACTGCCTCATTGATATAGATTAAATAAGAAAATGAACCTGAAATGAAACTCTCTCTGAGGAATCTTTCGCGTTGCTGTAAGGATGCTCCCACGCAAGCATGGTTACAAATATTAGTCTTTGAAAGGCTCGATCCTATCATCCGAAATTTATAATCATAAGAATATTAACAAGTAAATAAACAACTACCTCTAATTTTTCTATCAAATTGCAAATTTTGTTTTCTCAAAATAATATCTTACCTTTAAGATAATATACCCTTTGTTAAAATAAGAAAGACGTGTGTTTAAACTTTTGACATCAATTTTCATCTCACAAATCCAAGAGTGGTAGGGACTTCTTCACATATTGAACTCTAGGTTTTTTCCCTTTTTGTAGTACATATGATAAAGACTGATATCACTATCATTATTTCCTAAATGTACAAAAAAAAAAAAAAAAAAAAAAAAAAAACTATATTAATCATGAGTTGAAATCAGAAGTAACTAAAGTAACAAAACATAAAGTTTTTTTAGCTCAAATTTAACGACATTATTGTTACATTAAACTAGCAAACCTTAAGGCAAGGATGAACTTCAGAATCATCTCTGCACAAAAATCTAAAGCAGCAATACTCCACCAAATTACGGGCATTACTAGACACATTTTCAGGTACAAGCGCTTGAAATAACATCTGCATTTTCTTCCCTGTCAATCCATTCATCCTGCATTTTCATGAGTCTAAATAGTTAAGGTTATCTGATTCTTCAGCAAATTCCATATATGACTTCTTAATATCAATTTTACTTGACACATATATGGATTTGATAAATGTTGTGAAGTAATATACATTTTTAAACATTTAGTTTTCTAAAGTCATTGAAGCACTAGCGTATGCCAACCTGCCAAACTGCTCAATGGAAATAACAGCAGCTAAGGAAAGATTCCCCGTTGCCGTTTTTATGTCAATAGTGTGTTCTGAAATGAATAGTTCCTCCTTGTCATCAGTCTCATATGAATTTCCAAGTGGGGGATTTTTATCTTGAACATTCTTTACTAATGGAGAAGTCAATTCATTCAGATAGTTTGTCGTTTTTGATACCCAAATGTTTATTTTGTCTTGCATCAAACCTGTCGCGAAGCAGAACCCCATTTAACTTATGTATTCAAGACAAAACAGCGGTACATATGACAACTGACCACAGACAAAATTTACTGAAATAGATCGTTGAAAAGTATATCTGAAGCTCCTAGCATATTGGCATTCTAAGAAGCTGACTAAACGCAAAAGTTGAACCATTTTTTTCTAATGGCCTCTTTTCTGAATATATAACCATCATCTGGGAAAATGCAAAAACATCACTAATAAATTACAAGCGTTATTTGTAGGTTTTATTTGTAGAAATGATGATTTGTTAGAAACAACAAATAAGAAAAATGTGATTCAATATACATTTTCACAAGTGATTATATGATATTTAATCATCATGATCAGGTTGATTTGCAACAAAACGAATTGTAGAACATAGTGTTTGATATGCTGCTTGATGTTTAATTTTGTGTCGGTTCATAAATGATCAACAAGGAAATGTTTAAAAAAACGGAGATGTTAGTATGTAACTATATTACAAGGAAAATGCCTCCTACTTCTTGTGCCTAACGCATGGAGAAATCAAAGGCATAGATGAAGAGTGAGAATTAGTGGATAACACATGTCATATTTGTGTGGCTAGAAGTTAGGACTCACGAAGTCATGAGGATGAATTAGGATGAATAATTAGCACGATATATCATTACTCATAATACAAAATTGATCATTGAAATAATAAGAATCACAAGTTATTTATCTAAGGCATCCCCAAGTGGCCTAATAGTAACACAAAGGTCTATGAAGAGACCCGCGTTCAAATCTCCCTAGGTAAACATCATCGGAAGGCCGGGAAAGAGTCCAGAATTGACAGGGAATACCGGTTAGGCCGCATACATCATAACCAATAACGCTCAACTATGCAAATCCAAACTACCTATATGATGATTCCAAAAGTTAACACTAGCTAAACTAACATAACATAAGAATCAAATTTTGTCACCATGGTATTGCACTATTGCTAAATGAGTAAATTCTCTATTCTAGCACACAGACACGCAATCTTGAAGCTTATACAATCTATTGCACAAACTAATATGATCAAGCTTAAAGTTTTCACTGACCCACTACTCAAATTCAATACATAAAGAAATATAATTTAAGCAAATGAACTCAATAAATATAAGTAGACAAAACCATATACTCACTTTTATCCAAGTCACTAAGTCTGGTTCTATAATCACCCAAAGTTTTACCCAAAATCTTGAACCCATTTTTATTCTCTGAAGATGAGTTGTTAGCACATGCCACAACATTAAAGTAAGCTTTATGGTGGGGGTGGTGCTGATGCTGATAGATTAATGGGAATTGTGGAGTGGCTTTTATAAATTTTGATTGCATTTTGTTGGGTTTTATAAAAGAACAAGAATCCTAGTTATCAAGATTCATGGAGTATATGATTATGTTTGAGATGATGAAAGTGTGTTGTGTTTGGTTTTTTGCAAGACATTTTTTGGAGGAGTGTTTGGTCACATTTTTTGTTAAATGGATCGGGTATTAATCCATGACAATTATTAGAAAAGTGATGATATTTTGACTTAATTTTTGGTTATAAGAGTTATTCAGACTCGTGCGTTGCACACGGGTTGTATGTAAGTGTTTATAGCGTAATGTTCGGCACTAATTTTTGTCATATTTGAAACTCTTACTTTTTGGTTATGAATGGATTTCGTTGTTTAATAAATTTCTAAGTTGTAATGTTATCACAACTTTTGTAAGCATGGTATGAACATTATCGAGGACATACACACGATTTCGTGACATAAAGGGTATTTCATTATTTTAAAAGAGATTCTTCACATTAAAAAAGTATATGTGAAGAGAATTTTTTTAAGACGTTACATTTAAAAGAGTCTCTTCATATGTACCCTTTTAATATGAATAAGTTACATAGAATATTATTTGGCTATTTATTTGGTACTTTTGTCATAGCGAGTTATAAAACAATTTCTACTTTGATATAATTTTTTTTCAATGGCACAATTCAGATGTTAGAGAACTTAATGAGCGTTGTTGGTTCTTCTAGATTGCATGATTGTATGCGTTTATGGTTTGTGCAACAGGCAGGTGAAGACTATGCGTTTTCCAAGTTGCTTATCGCTTCTTGTGAGCATTTGAGGCGGGTAATGGCAAAAAAACCGAAGCATGAAGGCGAACATGGGAGCATCAGGTCCTCGTGGGGTTGCTTTGGACTCGCTAGAAGCTTTGAGAAAAACTCAAGAGAGGCATCGAGTATTTCTTGAAAAGTTAGCAGATTTGTTTTTTCAAGCGAAAGATGGTGTCTGTGAGAAAAAAGCTAATGCTATTAAGATGAATGAGTTTAATTAGTTGTTTGGTGACTTTTATGTCTAGACATTGAGTTTAAATAAAGTATAAACATTGAGTTTAAATAAAGTATAAATCTAAGTACTTGTGCATGTTAATGTGGCTTGCAAAATGCTATGCATTGTCTTATTGAAGGGCCTTTTATGTCAAAATGTTAAATATGAAGGGTTTTATGTTATCTTCTCAATTTTTATGTTAAATGTTGAAATGATAGTTCTGCATTAAGAAGAATAAGAGACCTTCAATTAAATGGGTGTTATAATGTGTAAAGATGCCTTCTTAGTGTCCTATTTGTTATACTTATTTGTAACAGCCTATATGTTAATCCTATTTATAACACTTAATCATAAGTCTTTGAGTCATTCTCATCCATACATTTCTATAGTAACAATCACTCTCCCTCACCTAACATTTCATCAATGGTTGCCACTCCTAACATCAATTAGCTAAAAGACACATGTGGTTCAGATGATCTCCGACATTGTTTCAGGTTCTTGTTCTCCCAAAAGATTATAGAGGATGAGGAAATTCTGATTAGGATTGGAGAAGAGTGTAATCAGCTGAGAGCTAAGATCGAGAAGTGCGAGCAGACTGTGAACGAGGCTCAGTCTTTTGGTCCTTTTCATGAGGTTGCTACTGACGTTGTGTGCAACACCTCCAAAATATCGCAGCGGAAGATTGTGTCATTGGGGTGCTACTTCATAATACAAAGTACAAGTTATAGAAAACGACCTCTAAATGAGACGTTTTGAAAAGTTACCATTCGATTAATGAAATCAGAGTTACAAACAATGAGGTCCCAAAGTATAATATATAAATGTTTACAAAATGTTTCGAATGGTAAATTATAAAAGCGTAAGTCTTCAAAATATGTCGTGCGACTCTAAGTTCCATGCAATAGCTATCGCCTTATTGACCTGAGATAAACATGCTAAAGTGTCAACACAATGGTTGGTGAGTTCATAGAGTTTGTTTAACGTGTAAAGCCTTGAAAGAATATTTATACAGCAAAGGCATTGTAAATCCACTCAGTTCCAAGTTTCGTCCATACAAAAATTGCAACCTGTGTGTTCACAACCCACTGCCAAAATATAGTTTGCACAATACACCGGATTATATTCACCCAAGGTCATGAATCGGGTACACATGGGCGGGGGCATCTTCCCAAATAGTACTATATTAATCCCGTGGTCATGAATCGGGTACACATGGGCGGGGGCATATACCTGACTTATAGTATTATCAATATCTCTCCGACAGCATAGAGTATTGCGTACGTTTGTAAATACAATTCATGTATTTAAGCGAGTTAAGTATTTCCAAGCATGTAAAACAAAATCAAGTATAACGTAATCAAGTATAATGCAACCAAGTATAATGCAATCATGTATAATGCAATCAAGTATAATGTTTTGAATATTTATTCAAGTAAAAGCAAGTAGTTGAGCATATATCTCCCCCAAAGAGTTTAAAACAAGTATTAAAATGAGTAAAAGTGGGGCTACGGACTCACCTTAATAAATGTGATATCCAATGTATAACGAATCGATGGATAAGCCGAGAAACCTCTACGCGCAACCTAGAATATGTGTTGTGTCTTAGGTTCTAAAATAAGGATGTGAATGTATAAACATGCCTTATATAGTTATTACATCAATTATGCTTGGATACTTAACATTTGTGAAGTCGTATAAGTGTTTACGTTTCGTTTATTTAAGTTTTTCCCGTCTATATCTACCCGTTATTTCTAAACCGTAATTGATCACGACTCGGTTTTTATGTCCTCGGAAAGGTAATTAAATGTACTAAACAGATTAGTGGGTCCTACTGCCCCAGAAATTATTTAACTAATGTGAAATTACCAATTTACCCTTGGATGTACTAATTATTTCAATCAGCAAAGAAATTGTCGCATAAGAGTGATCAATGGAAGAAAGTAGAAGACCACCCTAGGAACAATAAGTTTGTGTTGAATAAGACGAATCGTGTTGATTCTAGTATTAGCTATAAGCATACTGTAATTAATTCAAATTCTGCTACTTCTTGCAAAACATGTAATGATTGTGTGACTTCTGGTATTAATCATGAATGTGTTGTGAATGATGTGAACAATTGTGTTATATCTCTGGTAAAAAATGTTAACACTAAAAAACAGACTAAGAAGGTCAGAAGACCAAGGTGGAAGAGGGCTAGAAAACATTGGAAACCAACAGGAAGAAAATTTAGTAATGTAGGTTATCATTGGATACCTACTGGCCGTAAATTCAATCTTAATGAGTTGTGCCCTAAATTATCTAGATCAATGCCCATTAGGAAATGGATGCCTACTGGTAGAACTATACCTTTAAGAAGTGAACATACTTTGAATAGATCTACTGTTACTACTAGTCCAGCATCTACCTCCAATGATTTCATTGACTCTTTTTCTGATGTGGATGTTCCAATCTCGTTTTCTAACCAAGTGGAACCCATTCTCGCTTGGGGATCCAAACTATCTAGTCATCCATACTTGTCTGTGTTCAACTGCAGGTCGTTCAAATCGTTCTGTGGTACCTGGACTCAGGCTGTTCCAAGCATATGACTGGAGATCGCTCGCGACTCATGAACTTCGTGAGCAAATTTATCGGGACTGTTAAATTCAGAAACGACCATTTTGGGGCAATTATGGGTTATGGATATTATGTGGTTGGTGATAGTGTAATTTCCCGAGTATACTATGTTGAAGGTCTTAGTCATAATTTGTTTTCTGTCGGTCAATTCTGTGATTCTGATTTGGAAGTGGCTTTTAGAAAACATACTTGTTTCGTTAGAGAACTTGATGGTGTGGAACTTTTAAGAGGAACACGTGGTACAAACTTATACACCATCTCTATCGAAGATATGATGAAGGCTTCTCCAATCTGCTTGTTGTCAAAGGCTTCGAAAACAAAGTCATGGTTATGGCATCGTCGTCTCAATCACTTGAACTTCGGCACCATTAATGACTTTTCCGAGAAGGACCTAGTAAGAGGCTTACCAGCATTAAAGAATGAAAAAGATCATCTTTGTTCAGCATGCCAATTGGGAAAAAGCAAGAAATATGCCCACAAACCCAAACCCGCAAACTCAGTTATGGAAGTTCTTCATACCCTTCATATGGATCTGTGCGGATCCATGAGAGTGCAAACGATAAATGGGAAGAAATATGTATTAGTCGTTGTTGATGACTACTCTCGATTTACTTGGGTTAAGTTTATGAGGACAAAGGATGAAACTTTAGATGTCATCATCAAACTTATCAAACAGCTGCAGGTTCGACTTAACAAGACTGTTAGAATTATTCGAACAGACAATGGCAGTGAGTTTGTTAATAAAGACCTAAGTCAATTTTATGAAAGCATTGGAATCAGTCATCAAATAAGTGTTCCACGTACGCCTCAACAGAACGGTGTAGTTGAAAGACGAAATCGGACCCTTGTTGAAGCCGCAAGAACAATGCTAATTTACTCAAAGGTTCCAATGTTTCTTTGGGCTGAAGCCATTGCCACTGCTTGCTACACCCAAAATCGTTCCCTCATACACACCACTCATGGAAAAAAATCCATACGAACTTGTCCATAAACGAAAACCTGATCTCTCCTACCTTCGTGTATTCGGTGCTTTGTGCTATCCAACGAATGACGGTCAAGATTTAGGTAAATTAAGAGCTAAGGCGGACATTGGAGTTTTTGTGGCTTATGCACCAAACAAGAAGGGTTACCGAATCTACAACAAAAGAACTCGAGATATCATGGAAACTATTCACGTCACGTTCGATGAGCTGTTTGGGCAAATGGCTCCAGGACAATCAAGTTATGGACCCGCATCTCAACATTTGATAAGTAGTCCCATTAGGTCTTCTCTTGTACAAAATCCCTCACCAGCAATTCCATATGTACCCCCTTCGGAAGATGATTTGAAGAAACTGTTTGATCCAATGTTTGATGAACACTATGAGCCTATTGCTAATGATCAGTCTAATCCATCAACAGAGGCTGCCCCTAACCCAGTCAACGTAGATAACCCTTCAGTTTCTTTGTCATTGAGTCAAGAAGCGCCTACTGCAGATCACTCATCATCATCATCAAATCCTCAATCATCGAGTGTACATCATGGAAATGTTTCAGGCAACTATGATGGAGATAACCCCTTTGCTACTCCTGAAGATGCTCCATTTGAGAACATATTTGCTCCTGAACCAACTTCAGAATCATCTTCATCAGAAGATCCAAACTCTGCTACTTCAGTCCCTCAACAACAACCACACCAACACCTTAGAAAATGGACACATGACCATCCATTGGAAACCCCTCTCGTCCAGTATCCACTCGTAAACAACTTGCAACTGATGCCTTGTGGTGCTTCTTCAACTCCATACTATCTAAAGTCGAACCAAAAGACGTTAAAGCAGCCATGACTGAAGACAGCTGGTTAAATGCCATGAAAGAAGAAATTCATGAGTTCGATCGACTAGATGTATGGGAATTAGTACCTGCTACTGACTGTGCTATGATCATTGCTCTAAAATGGATCTTCAAAGAAAAACTGGATGAGCATGGTGATGTACTAAAGAACAAGGCTCGACTGGTTGCAAAAGGATACCTTCAAGAGGAGGGTATTGACTTTGAAGAATCATTTGCTCTAGTTGCACGTATCGAAGAAATCATTATCTTCCTGGCTAACGCTGGCAGTAAGAACATGGTAGTCTGTCAGATGGATGTAAAAACTGCTTTTCTTAACGGAGATCTGAAAGAGGTTGTATACGTCAGCCAACCAGAAGGTTTTGTGAATCCAGAGCATCCTACTCATGTCTATCATTTGAAGAAGTCCCTCTACGGTTTAAAGCAAGCTCCAAGGGCATGGTACGACACGCTATCAAAGTTTCTTGTATCTAATGGATTCAGCAAAGGAGCAGTTGATCCGACATTGTTCACCAGAAAGTCAGGCAAACACTTAATTCATGTTCAAATCTATGTTGATGATATTATTTTTGCCTCGACTGACCCTAATGAATGTGAACGTTTTTCTAAGGAGATGAGCTCCAAATTTCAAATGTCAGTGATGGGACAAATGTCATTTTTCTTGGGATTACAAATTTCACAAAGTCTCGGAGGCATTTTTATCAATCAATCTAAATATGCTAATGAAATCTTAAAGAAATTTGAATTTGATTCTTGTGACCCTGTCGACACTCCCATGGTGGAGCGTACTAAACTGGATGAGGACCACTCAGGATCATGGTTGACCAAACTAAATATCGTAGTATGATTGGGTCCCTGATGTACCTCACCTCCAGAGACCAGACATTCTCGTCACTGTATGCATGTGTGCTAGATACCAGGCTAAGCCTACCAAAAAGCACCTTGAAGCTGTTAAACGGGTCTTTCGGTATCTCCAAGGAACCATCAACATGGGACTTTGGTACAAGGACACCGGTATGTCACTAACACCTATGCAGATGTCGACCATGCAGTGTGTCAAGATACACGTCGAAGCACATCAGGAGGTGCTCAGTTTTTGGGTGATAAGCTTGTGAGCTGGTCTTCAAAGAAACAAATGAGTACCTCTAAATCCTCTACAGAGGCAGAATACATAGCCATGTCATATTGTTGTGCTCAAATCCTATGGATGAGATCCCAATTATCTGACTATCGCTTTGAATTCAACAAAATCCCTCTATACTGTGATAACAAGAGTGCCATTGCTCTCTCATGCAACAACGTTCAACATTCAAGAGCAAAGCATATCGACATTCGAAATCATTTCATTAGGGAGCAAGTGGAGAACGGTGTGGTGGAACTAAATTTTGTGAAGACTGAATATCAGTTAGCAGACATCTTCACCAAAGCTCTTCCTAGAGAACGTTTTGAGTTTATCCTTCCACGACTTGGTCTAAAGAGTCTACAACCGGAAACACTCAAACATCTTCAAGAGGAAGACGAGGAGTAAAAGCTTTTCCTCATCCATCTTTTGTAAAAAGCAAAATACAAAATTATAAAACCCACAAAAATAAAATAGAAAAATATAAAATTTTAAAAATCCATAAAAATCAGAAAATCTTTGAAAAATCTCAAAAATATTATTTTTCCCATCTTTTTCTATTCTTCGATAACATCTACGGTATTTGATTTGTCACTCTAAGAATGACACGGGTCTTTAGATGAAGTTCGATTGTACATAATCTTAAAAAAAAAAAAAAAAATGGAGAAATATGGTGGTTTATTGTCATTTCAGGCAAAAGAACCCGTTTTAAAAGAAAGAACAGAGCCATGCTTAATCTTATTTTTCAAATCTCATGCCCTGATTCCAAAAACAAATGTTTGTCACCAAAAAGACAAATGTTTCCTTTACAAATATTTTTTCATTCTATAAATTCTTCTGAAAAATATTTGTCATCTAATGAAAACTAAATAGCTTTGAAAAATAACTCGGACTCAATTTTTGAAAATCATCTGGACTTGTCATTTGTCAAAATCTTTATCTCTCAATCAACAACTTATGTCATTGATTGAGGGGGAGAATGATTTCAATTAAATCAAAAGGGTTATTTGTCAAACAATTGCAATGTCTTATACAATTGGTTCAAGACCTTGGCTAATGTTATGTTTTCATAAGATAAATAAGCATGCTTGAACATTGGAGTTTAAAGTCTCAGAATCTGATCCTTATCAGTTAAAATGTTTTTCATAAACAAGTCACTATTCTCCTCAAAAGTTTTCAAAATTTAATTTAAATCAATAGAGATCACAAATCTCAAAGGATTTGAAAATTGTGATCGGGGGAGAATTTGTGATTTAAATTGGATATAAACTGATAATTCGATAAATGGTTTAGAAATATTATATCAAGCTCTCCTCCCTACATGTGCCAAACGATTTCAAACCAAATTTTCCATGCACATGTTAAGGGGGAGCATCTATATCAAACCAAAAATGATTGAAACGTAATTGATTTGTCTCTAAGTGCAGGTTCTCCATAAATGTGCAAAACACTTTCGAATCTCGATGCACATATTGAGGGGGAGCAACTTTTTGAAAACCACATCCTTTCCCAAAATTATCTTAAACAAAGTATTTAAAATACTAATTTTGATCAGGAAAGTGATGTCGATATTTTTAGAAAATGTTGATCAAAGAAGTGAATTCTTCATTCTCAATCTAAGATTTTCAAGTCCTCTTGCCTCCATGTGCCAAAGCAATTTCAAACATACGATGCACATGTTGAGGTGGAGCTTTTTCTGAAATATCAAAAATAATTCAGGTACAAAATGCTTTGATCATATATCACAAGTACCTGAATTGATTATTCAAATGGTTTTCAATTGGTTTCAATGGCAGAAGAACAATACCAAAAAGACCGACCAAATTTATTTTATGCATGGAGATATAAAGATGGTTAGGCTAGGTATTCGTTCCTACGATCCCACCAGAGCCGGAGGGATCTACCCAGGGACAATCCACTAGATAGTGTAGAGTCCTTAGGTATGATGAAAAAAGGAGAAAAATGAGAAATGGGAAGAGTGCCGACTGAGACTGAGCTAGTACTGGAATAAACCCAACAAGGTTCTAGTTATGAAGTCTTGGTAAGCACTGAAGGGGTTGAAGAATGAAAAAGAAATGAAATGAGAAAAGGGTGAAAAGAAATAGCCCTCCATTAATTCAACCTTAGGGCAGAAACCGGGTTCAATACATATGCTACTGGTGGTTACTAAGGTAACACCGGTATTGAAGACAAGACGTCATGGACCCAGTGACGCACTGCACTAAACTTCCCAAGCTACTCAAGTTCCTCTTAAAAGGACTTGTTTCATTCTCACCGGGAACCTACATTATCTATCGACTTTCTATTAGAGATTGTTGATATTGAAGAAGGAGACCCTCTCCCTAGTCTCCGGCATGAGAACCAAATGTGCACTATTGAGTCTAGAGCCACGAGATCATCAATAAATCTCTATAGGACACAATTAATGAAGACTCACTGTTTCACACAATGTAGAAAGTGAGATTATATCTTAAGAGTCCTACACATTATCCTTGTGGTATTACCTAAACATCTGAGTGATATGTAAAATATTCACGATGAAGATGGAAATCCTTCTAGAGCCAACATCAAACAAGCTCTTGATGGGTAACATGTGAGATCTATCCAATAGATCAAACTTGTGACAACTGGATAAAAACGATGGGGCGATTCAATATTGAATCAACCTTGGTCCAGGAAATGGATTGACGGATACCTTTGAAAAACCGGTCGTTGTGCTTAAAATTCTTTTCTCTAGCACATTGACTGTGTATTAATATTTCAAAATAAAAGGTGTTTATGATTGATAATTGATTTTCCTTAAAACCTTCGTTGTATTGCAAAAAGACTTTATATTAAGCAGTACACGATTGTTTTTCAAATCACTTTTCATCAATCAGTGAATCACAATTCGTTCACTCACTGTGTTGTCTTCTTTAAGACGTTCCGGTTTGGGAATAGCTAGAGCAGCTGTGAAACCCTGTCAAGGAGATTCTTCAGAATTATACCTGATCACAGGCAGTACTTGTACTGATCAACGGGGAACCGTGGGCCGTGTACCTTAATTCAACGAAAGTGATCAAAGACACTCTCGTGCGCTTTATTGCTAACTGTTGTATGCAGGTACACCCAACATTTGCAGCTGGTCAGAATTGAGAAGTCAATCCATAGCTGCATGCTCACACATCACAGTCATATCTAAAGAATTCATGATAAGTGCATATCTTCATCAACGACTCTGATATTTTCACTCCATGCTTCTGCTACGCTGCTGCAAATATCATGAATCAACTAAAGCTTCCGCTACTCTGATGAGAAGAAATCATGATCCAGAATGTGAGCATGTCGGTCCAATGTCACAACATCACATAATGTCAACACTACAAAGGAAGAGTCAGATATTTATGGTAGCTGATGATCTCAAAGCTGGTTCAAAACTCATCATCACGTGGATCAGTTAAAGACCTCCACTTGGATTAACAAAACATGCAGAACATGAAGAATCATTGACTACGGGCTACAGAGCAAAGAACTCAATCAAGAATCCTAGAACAATCAAATGTAATATCTGTTTTTATTCAATGTAAATTGAGGTGACCTCCCTTAGGGGGAGATTGTTAGGATTTAGAAAATCCGTTGGTTAAAGTGTCGGTCACCTCAAGTATATGTATTCGTTAGAAAGCTCGTAGTCGTAGTCAAGTTATGTTAATAAGTAGTTAGTTAAGTAACACCGTGGAGGACGGACGGGTCTTTACCCACTGTATGCCTAATCCACAGCCCGTAGGAGGCGTATCTTGTACGAAACTATAAATACCCTCTACCTCCCAAGGTAGAGGGTTGGAGCTTCAATACCATTTTTCTTTGTTTCATCAAGTTCCCACTTCTCTCTCTACTTTCTCTCTCTAAAACTTCACCCATTCGCCTACTTATGTTATGATATGATGTGTTTGTGAAATCCAATATGTTACAGGAAGGGTTGGGTAATTGTTAGAAAAGTCGGTCACGAGGTTAATGAGCCCCTCGAAGTGCAAGGGTCTTGGCCCCGTTACTCGTGAGGTGAAGCCTCTAACCGTAAGGAAAACGTGACCATCTATAGAATCATATTTACACCTTTTTTCTTTCATGTCAAAACCGATGGCAAGGTGCCATCATACTTGACCCATTCACAAGTGTCTCTTATTACAAACCCTCGACCCCTTTGGTACCCACGTATGTCACTAGTCCTCGAGGCATGGGTAGCATGGACATCAAGAGACCAAAGCCCTATGTACCTCGTTGCCACCCCATGTCCTAAGTCTATACACTGTTAATATGTAGCAAGTATATTTCACAAAAACTTTGAATACAACAAAGTCTAGTTTCATTTTTGCATTATGCTGTAATACCCAACGTGGGTAAGCATGGACTTGGAGTTGGGCCGCAGCCCACTTCTTGGTACAAAAGGAGTCCATTTAGTACCATGAATCAATTTTTGTAGAGCCCAACTGTCCGGGCCCAAGCCCAAACTAAGGAGCGTCACGACGAGTTCGGTTCGGGGATTTAATTTATAGATGAGAAGCGGAAATTATATAACATCTCTTATTTAACGTATCCTAAATTGTTTGCATCATCTATATATAAATATATATACGTACTAGTACTTACCCAACACTATTTTAACACAACAAACGCATAACAAAAATTATGCGGTCATACTAGTTATAAAAATTAAACCTCCTTTTAATATTCAACGATAACTATGTTTTTATTTATAAAGAATCACAATTTCATAAACTAAACTAATGGAAATCGGTGTAAATGGAACAAAGAATTTCAACACTTATATATACATATACTATATAAACAAAGGTTATTTTTACAATGACATGTTATTTTCAAAAACTATATGTTAAAACATATAAATGGAACCATACCGATTTTTCCTAAAAATATGACATCGCTCTACTTATAATTACATTTTCGTACTCACTCGCGTAATTACTCATACACATTCTAAGGTCAATATTACCATAAAGAGTCTTTAATATAAGGTCGTCTAGCTATTTATAAGTCCTCACCCTATCCATCCCGACATGTACCTATTATCCTATCTACCGATTCCCTAGATTCAATATCGATCATCCCTTTAATACATTATCTAAACTTAAGTGCTACCACGCAAACATTAACAACTTAAACTTTTGATATTTAAGCATTATCGAGTCAAACATAAACGTAAAAACTAAAGTATTGCTATACTACTATAGGTCGCGTGACGATACTACGTGTTTCCACCACTTGATTTTACGCTATTCAGATTTCGTTTGCTAAGGTGAGTTTCATAGCCCTATTTTACTTGTTTACAATATTTTACAAAATGCTTGGGGTGAGAATACATGTTTGTTTTTATGCGGACATAAGTACAAAACTGATGCATTACCTAAGTTACCACATTGCCACTTAAAGTCCCCTACATGATATCATGAACCGTTAATTACCAGAAAACGCGAATGTTGTTGATAGATCTATTGGGTTGACACCCCCGTTCGGGTTGGGTTGCTCCAACTGGTCAAACGAACGCATACCATTTGAGGATTACATTAAGTGTCTGGCAAACACTTGGGAGGGGCATTCATGCACATATGCATACCAAATACGCTAAGCATCGGGGTCATGAGATTAGTGCAATTGTATTTATTTTCATACTACTGAAATCTTATGTTCCGTACCAGATTTTTCATTAAGTTAAACCTATGAACTCACCAACATTATGTTGACCATTTAACATGTATTTCTCAAGTATCTAGCTTGCTTGCTTGCATTCCATGGAGTCAAGGTCGTTCGACATAACTGCAACTTGTTACCATGAAAGTCACGCCCCGGTTACCTTCCGCTGCGATCCACTTTGGGGGTGTGACAGATTGGCATCAGAGCCAAGGTTATAGAGAACTAGGTTGCATCATAGACCCTAGACTATAACCACTAAGTCATAACACTTCATCATAAGACTATGTGTGCACATTTACTATACATGCTTTACCTGCTTAGTTTATATGAGTTATTTACATTTATACCGGGTTGTTACAGAGTCATGTCTACCTCATCCCACCCTATCATGATCACTACTGATTCCGATGTCGAGAATACCTCGTTATCCGCTACGATTCCCGTACCACTTGCTCCGGCTCCTGCACCAGAATCACCATAGAATTCTTCCGTTAAGACAGAACCTTTCGAGGAGGGCGAGACTACGGCCACTCCTCTCATCCCATCACCACCTGTTGCACCAACTCCTCTCAGCCCTTCATCACCAGTTTCATCACCCCTTCTCAGACGTAGCCCTGGATAATTTCCGTTTATCCTTCCAGGACAGCTTATACCTTTCGGCTGACCTTACAGACTATACCCAAATGGTATACTTCGGATGAAGACTGCCAGGAAATCAGTTTGTTCTTGTATGACCTTGTCACTCCCTACTCTATTTCATCGCTTACCACCACCATCACCACCTCAACCCAGCCAGCTACCACCTCGCAAGAGGCTGTATACCGAGACTATTGAGGAGGATGTTGCTACGTTGTTCGATAGCAGGGTTGATGTTCAACGTGCGGTTGATAGTTTGGAGACTACCCTGCACCAGATACGAGAGCAGATCGCCGACGTTCACGACAGGCTTCAGCAGCACATGGAGGACCAGTACTCTAGTGCTGCTGATGCTCAGGATGACAGGGATGCATTGAGGGATCAGCTGATATCTGTCTGAGAGCGTCATGCAAATGAGCTTGTTTTAGCACGCACTCGCATTGCTACCTTGGAGCATGCGGTGGAGGATGCTCAGATTAGAGAGGGAGACAGAGATCAGAACGTGGCCAGTTTGACGAAGATGGTTCGAGAATTGCAGCACCTTCTAGGAGGTGCTTCTGGTAGTTCTTAGACCAGGATGTTATCATTTGTAGTTTTACCTTATCTAGCCACGGGATGTGTGGCCGTAATAATGACACTTGTAGTATCTTTTGTTGTATGACAAAATTTGGACAAGTTATTATTCGGACATGTGGTTGATTATGCTATGTATTGATATCGGTCTATGATAGCCAAAATTTTCTCTTTATGGTTCATGTGTGTTGTGATTGTATCCATGCATTTCGTAACTATATTTGTGATTGTGATGATTTGCTCTTATCATGTTGTATTCTTATTTCTTATCTCATCATGGTTGATTTATTCTTGTCTTGATGCATGTCGTAGTATTATGTTCTTATGATGACATTTGTTACTTATGGATTTATCATCGTTGTTATTTCTTGTGAAAGGACAATGCCGCCAAAGAAACAAAGCATGAGTGCAGCTGCCATCAACCGACTCGTCGCAAAACGAGTTGCTGAACAAATCGCTGCAGCTATAGCTGACTACAAGACCCAACGCAACAGCGGTAATGGAACTAATGAGACGAGTGGAACATCTGTCAAAATGGAGCCCACGACTCGTGGGTGTACCTACAAGGAATTCATGGGATGCAAGCCCCGACACTTCAGTGGGGAAGAAGGAGCTGTCAGCTTGGTCCGATGGTTTGAGAAACTGGAATCCACTTTCCGCATGTGTAACTGTGCGGAGGATAACAAAGTGAAGTTTGCTACAGGCACATTGCTGGATGGTGCCTTGTCATGGTGGAATGCTTATGCCCAAACAGTGGGACTGGATGTTGCCCTAGGGATACCTTGTGCTGAATTCAAGGAGATGTTGACAATAGAATACTGTCCCAGAAATGAGGTGCAGAAGCTAGAGGTGGAGTTTTGGAATTTGGTTGTCAAAGGAGTTGACATTGCTGCATATACTAGACGTTACCATGAACTGGAAACCCTTTGCCCAGAAATGGTATCAACTACTCGTAAGAAGATTTAGAGGTATATCTGGGGACTCCCACCTAACATCCAGGGAAATGTGACTTCCTTCAATCCCAGCACCCTTGATCCGACTTTCCGGATGGCACACAATTTGATAGATCAAGTTGTGAGAGCTAGGAATGCTAGAGATGCCAACAACAACAACAACAACAACAACAACAACAAGAGGAAGTGGGATAACAACCAAGGGAATAACACCGCCTATCAACCCAACAAGAAACAGGAAGTGGTCAAGGCCTATGTTGCAGGCTTGACAGAGAGGAAGGGTTATACTGGCACTCTCCCAAAGTGTGACAAATGTCAACGCCACCACAACCCTGGACCTTGCCCTACCCATGTGGCAATTGTAAGAAGATTGGTCATCGGACTAGTGATTGCAAGTTTCCTGCAGCCAATCAGATAGCCCCAGGGACATGCTTTGGTTGTGGCGAGCTAGGACATTTTAAGAGGGAGTGCCCGAAGACGAAGAATCAAGGAGTTGGAGTGGAGATTGGAGTAGCTCTGGGTAGAGCTTATTTCCTCAGAGATGGAAAAGCTCGTCAAGACATCAACAACGTCATGGGTGATGATGATGCTTGAATAGAGAGTTCCCCGCCTTAATAAAACCGAATACTAAGCTCTCTTGAGATGTATTTCTTTAGTATTCAGACTTAAGTACTTTCTTGTGTAACTCATTGTACTACGTACTTTCTATCTAATGAATTCCCTGTCTTTTTATTTTCTGCCATGTTATTTAGCTCTTCACTGCGCTACCACTTTTTCAACCACTTTGCGAAGTTTGTCACTACCTTGTTATAAACCAAATCATTTATAAATGTTTTATTTTATCCCTATAAACTTTTGTCATCCTATGAAATGTTTAACCAAATACCGTATAAACCGATATATTTTTTTTTACCAACTTACAAATTTTTTTACAACTATCCTACAAACTATATTTACTACCATTTCATAAACAAATGATTTATACGGTTAAAATTATTTTTAAATAGACCAAACATTACATCATTTGTCCTTAATTATACATAGCCTGATCACCTATGTATAATTCTTGAAGAATCATGTCATGATGAGGATAGTTACCCTTAAACCTTACCTGAAAACAAACTTTTACTCGAACTTTTGATGAACAAAATCTTTAAACCATTCCTACATAATCTCACCAATGAGCACAATAACCAAGTAAAATCCTAAACCCTATCTTGAATGACTAACCTTGTTCCACACCACGAAGCGAAAAGACTTCCTTTAAGGGTTAAGCATGCCTTCGTCTCTGTCATATTGCAAATTCCGATGTCATAAGCCTTAGTTAAATCTTAGCCTTTCACAAATCTGAATCGTCACTACTCGTTGAATTGGTTGGAATGATTTCAAACTTGAGTCAAACCTTCAAAAGGTCTCTTACAATTTCTCTCTGACAACTTGTTTCCTAGCTCAATCTAGTAACAATTCTTATTTGATGTGTTGCAAAAATCAGGTTAGAATCAAGTTGTTACTCAACTTAAACACATGACCAGTCAGGTCATAAGTTATTAGAATCCACCAACTAAGAGCCTTTTGAGGGCAAAGTTCGAGAATGAGAAAGTTCGAACCACGAGGACGTACGCCTATAAAATCGACGGACTGAATCTCAAGGACGAGATTCTCTTCAAGGGTGGTAGACTGTGACAACCGGCAAATTCTCGGTCTACTTTAAGACGTCACTACTTCATTCCATTAGGAAAAACGCGAGTTATTTATTTTATTCAGTATTCACGGACGATTATAATCGAAAAACAAGAAGTACGATAGTTTTCCTGAGAAACGAGTCCGCACGCGTACCGATAACGGACAAGTAACCGTGAAATATAAAAACGAACTAATAAAGTTAAAAGTCACACCATCGTATCGGTTTGCCAAAAAGCGTTCAAAAATATAAATATCACATTTTCCATCACGAGACAATGCATTTTTAATCTGAGTAACGGGACACAAAATACACCCAATATCTAAATATACTAAAAATATTAAACATAATACAACTAATAATAAAAACATAATAATGCCTACCCATTTCCCTAGTAAAACCCACGCCCCATCTCATCTTCCCCAAAAATCACCTCTTCACTTTTCTGGTTTCCTAAAAACTCACTCCTCCCAAGCTTCCTCTTCTTCAATGGGTAATACATCCATCTACTTTCCCACATCAAAAAACGATCATAATCTATTCCTAAGTATACATCGAACCTGGGTCGTGAGATATCCCTTTCTCACCATTCAAACACCTCTTTCTTTGATAATCAACACTATAGCAAGAGTCACCATCCATTGAATCACTTTTCCCTTTCCCCTAGGGTCAACGGCGGAAGACAAATGAAAGGAGATAACTTGAGATAGGAGCACCCATAGTGATATTACTCAAAAGAAGCTCTTTCCCATATCCTATGCCAAAATTTGTGTCAAACACTTCTCTAATTTCTCCTTTATAATGTCCTTCGAATGACCAGGGATTCACACAAGTTCCACTCACTCTCACCATAAAAGGGTTTCGTTTTGAAAAAGTTAGTATCTGGGTTTGCTCGATTCGGGTTTGGAGTAAAAGTTGTGTGAATCCCCAAGATCGATCTTCATCGACATCGTAAGGTTTTGCAAGTTTTTATCTTGTTTTTGAAATGTAAAAAAATTTCTTTGATATTATACTGCCTTTGGAATGAATATGTTGTCAAAAGTTTATTTAAGTTTTGTTGAATTAATGGGTTATAAGTAAAGTTGTGTGGTAGCCAAGAATAAGAACTTTGAGTCTTAAGAACCGATTAGTATGTTTCATGATTATAAGATCGATGTTGGAAGGGTTGGGTAGTTGTTAGAAAATTCGGTCACGAGGTTAATGAGCAATGGCTAAACCCAACACCCCTCGAAGTGCAAGGTTCTTGGCCCCGTTACTCGCGAGGTGAAGCCTCTAACCGTAAGGAAAACATGACCATCTATAGAGTCATACTTACACCCTTTTTCTTTCATGTCAAAACCGATGACAAGGTGCCATCATACTTGACCCATTCACAAGCGTCTCTTGTTACAAACCCTCGACCCCTTTGGTACCCACGTATATCACTATTCCTCGAGGCATGGGTAGCATGGACATCGAGAGACCAAAGCCCTACGTACCTCGTTGCCACCCCATGTCCTAAGTCTATACACTGGTAATATCTAGCAAGTATATTTCAAAAAAACTTTAAATACAACAAAGTCTAGTTTCATTTTTGCATTATGCTGTAATACCCAACGTGGGTAAGCATGGACTTGGAGTTGGGGCGCAACCCACTTCTTGGTACAAAAGGAGTCCATTTAGTACCACAACTCAATTTGTGTAGAGCCCAACTATCCGGGCCCAAGCCCAAACTAAGGAGTGATGTGCGTACGAAGCGCGTTCGGGGTCAAAGGAACTTCCTTTTCTTCGAGCAAGTTTTTCAACCACCTAGGCAGTGAACCTAATTGTTGTAGTGTAGTATTGGGTAAGCCTCGGGGATTGATATCGTTCTCTAGGGGAATAGGAATGCTAGCAAGAAATGTATGACGAGAAGGTGGGGGTTGAGGATGATTCTTTTTTTTATCTTTGTATTGGTTTTTTAGAAAGCTAAGGTAAAATCTCAGGGCAATTGGTTTGGGGGTGGTACTTCTACCGATTACTCTACTTATCTAATTATCTAATTATCTAGTTACTACGGGTAGTCTTATGTCTATTTGATGTGTGCTCGTATGATGATTAAAAATGTGTTTACCTAGATACTATTACTCCATAGTTATCTTTTATTGGTCGGTTGAATTGTCACACCTTATCTTAACGCGTTGTATTCCTAAGGTCGTAGGGTATGCATAGTCTCTAGTTCTTTGAGGTTATCTCTCGGGCATGACATACGAAATCGGAAAGCCTAGGCTATTTCAATCATAAGCCACACATTCATAAAGCATACTCAAGCATTAAATACAACGAATGATGCCTAGTTGCACTTTTAAGCCAATTTACAATTAAGATAACAAACAGCCTAACAATAATCAATAACTAGGTTTCATAGATCTAAGCAAACACACAAGAAATTTAGCTAGACATGGTAAACAAGCAAGCCACACAATCAATCGAATAATGGATAGACATAATGTTACTTTGGATTAAAAGACTTATCTCGATGTGTAAAATGGGGTATGGGACCCTAAGATACTGTCCAAATCGGACTACAAATGATTTAGGGTTTTTTTTTCCAAAAGTCTACCTCCCTAAATGCAGAAAAATCGAATTCTATATATAGATTTACACTTGCGACGGGGTCACCTTTTGCATGGGACGCCGTCAGCTCACCGTCATTAGGGTTTCGTCTGGGCCAAGTCATCAATGAGACGGCGTCACCTTAGAGTTGTGACGCCGTCTGTCTTCAGTTGGGACGTCGTCTTGATTCTGGATCTGGGCCGTCTGAGTTGAAAACTGTGAGTGACGCCCTCCTTCTTTACAACGTGACGCCGTCAGGTTATATGAACAAAATTTCCACTGAGCCGTCTGGTGCATGTTTTGATCAAGTCTTTATAAAGGGACGGCGTCACCCTTAAATTGGGACGCCGTCAGGTACTGTTTGATCAGCTTTGAGAGGCTTCGATCTTGACTTTGCCATTTTCTTCATGTATTTGCTCCTTTTCATCCAAATATGCTTCATTCCAGCATTTTGCTTCCAAGATACCTAAAAAGTGAAAATGAACGAAATTAAGCAGTAACGGATATAAAAGTGGTCGATTTAGGGCTTAAATGACCCCCTAAAAGCGTAAGTTTTAAATCCTTATCAAATATCCCTACACTTGGTATTTGCTTATCCTCAAGTAAATGTGCTTTTGGCCAATCAATTTATAAGTTGGGGGCATGAAGCATAGGTTTAAAATAATTCATAACAAGTAAAAGCACCACAATAGTCATGACAAGCACGAAAATTATACACTAGCACCTCACAAGTGGTGTTTGGATTCTCTCATCTCTCGGGTTTATATGGAATATAATAAATGGAAATGGAAGATAAACACTCATTTTCTGGCATAGTACATAGATTACCAAAAACTTGAGACTAGATCAAACCTCCACCGCTTTGGCGTAAGCACCTAGGAACAACTATCTAAGAGGTCTTTGCAAGGGTTGTAACGTTAGGCTTACGGTAGGGAAACAAAGGGTTTTGTTGGATAGGGGATATTTAGTGGTGGCAAGTAAAAAATCTTATGTTACAAGCATGAAAAGCGTGGCGTTGCTAAGCCAAGACTCGACTCACTAAAACATAAACATAAAGATAGATGTAGGATGGTAGCCCGTATGTTTTTTCTTCATTTTTTTAACACTCTCTTTTTTCGATTTTTTTCATACATTTTTACTCTATCATCCTCTACGATAACATCAAAATATAAGGGATTTATAGGAGCATCCCTACACTTGAGTTTTTATTTCTCTAACACTAATTGACCCAATTTGAAAGAATCAAAACACTTGGAGTATTTAATTACGTAGACAAATGGAATTTGAATTTATCGTTCTTTCCCGTTACTCCATGAAATATTACTTTTACCCATGAGCCCCAATCGTCCCAAAACTGTGTACAAAAGATATGACTCGACTTAGCAACCATGCAAGTAACTAGATATTTGAACTAAGGGTTTAGTAATGATAAAAATAATGCACTAAAGGTGAGTGCATACAAGGTAGGCTAAGGCGATTTGGTTGTACATTTGGGGGTGGATTGTAAACAATGTTCTTCATTGATATTCCGGAAAGCCGAAACATCACGAGAACCGCGAAAAGGATAGGCTCTGAGGGGTTAACTAGGGGTATCGTGTACTAAAGATGAGTACATCGCAAGGGTGTAGGGTAATTACTCAACCGATGTGGAAGAAGTAATTATAATACAGGTTTCAAACAAGGGTTATCCTAATGCCTCTTATCACTTAGTTATTCCTAGCTACAGAAGTGTAGTCTCACTAGCGATCTCGGAATGCATCACAAAACAAGTTCTAGAATCTATTATACTACCGGTACACTCTCTAAGCATTAAATGTGAACGCTTTTATTCCTAAAGATCTAGGGGCGAACCTCACATTTTTGGGGTGGAATTTGAGTGGTAAACGTTCTTTTTTTGTGCTAGTCACATAACTCCTATCCATGAGACGCTTTATTAAGACTAAAGTTTAGCTCGCACGTCATAAATTTTTTTATATTTGGTGCTAAAATTGCCCTAACAAATATTTCTCATAGTTTATTACACAAATGACCAAGGACAAGACAGATAATCAAGTGAGTGAATAGTTTCTAAGTTTTCGTTTTATTCTCCCTCCCTACACTTAAACTGAACATTGTCCCCAATGTTCTCCGAAAGTATCAAAGTTATGATAAAGGAAGGTAAGTAAGGAAAAGAAACTAGTACTCCCTTGATTAGCTCGGTAGGATCCGTGTGAAGTTGCGGTTAAATTCTTTTTCAAGAAGAATGCATAAGTGATAAGCTTCATCCAATGTTGTGTTTCTTCTTCTTGCCAAATATAACCTGCTCACTTTAGAAAACAAACGAAACATTCGCGTAAAATCGGCGGTAAAACTATATATGACACAACTACACTAGAAAGCAATTAAGATATAATGCTTGTGGAATGGATGTTTGCAGTTTTTCTGGAAAATTAAGACCTGAGAATTTCCAAAAATTTATAAGTAGCATAGAAAACGAAAAAATGATAAATTGTTTCTGCTTAACCTGACGTCGTGAGGCTTTAATCCTGACGCCGTCAGGTTGTCCTGACTGAAACTGGTCTGCTGCGTTTTTCTGGAAAATTTTTGGAAAAACTACATCTTTAAAACCTGGAAAAATTCTTGCAAAACATCCATTATGACTCGATACAAGCATTTGACTCTAACAAACACACATATATATCAATTTCACTAACTGTAATTCTCATATTCATGTTCTTCAAAAACGTATGTGATCTTCCCTACACTTATCTTTTTGTAAAATACCTTTATATGTAATTAAGACGAGGTTAAAGACAAAATAAAGCATTTTCACAAAGTCTAACATGAGAATAAACAACAATGAAAAAGATATATGACACACAAACAAGCAAACAATTAAGCATGGGTTGCTTCCCATGAAGCGCTTTTCTTTATTTATGAGTCTTGTAGCTAGACTCGAAGTCGTGCTCCTATGTCGTCTCGTGCACGCTCACGTGCCCATACCTAAGCCACTCGAGTGTTTTCTCATCTCTTTTGTAATCATCTCCTAATTCTAGGCATTTTTATAGTACCTTTCATTCTTTTCATAAGTATGTTGAAGTCCCCGTTGTTTGTCCCTTTCACTAAGTATCGGAATGGGAGCCATCCGATTACATGCCTCTATATCTTTGTGTTTAGACCTAGGGTGCGTACGGGGCATTTGATAGACAAAATCCTCAACTTTATTAGAGAATGTGACTAAACCATCAACCATCCGTTCATTCAACTTAGTCATTCTCTAAAAGGATGTTCCAAATATCACTTGAGTGAGGCTTCCATCAATGAATTCTCCTAAATTTTCTAAGACCATGAATTCAACCAAATAGGCAAAACTTCCTGTAGGATCATACATATTATGTTGTTTGATGATTCGGGTGGTCTAGGGAAATGATTAAACAAGTATGCCATTGTTAAGAGAGTGAAAGAGATGAGAGGGAAGTCTAGTGAGAGAGATAAAACACAAAATGCAAGGTTAGATTAAGAAGTTCCACCCCTTCCAAGGATGGAAGGGGTATTTATAGTTACAAGCTAAACGTCCTCCTGTGGGACTGTGGATCAGGCATACAGTGGGTAAAGACCCGTCCTTCCTCCACGGTGTTGCTCTAAACTAAACTATGCTAATAACTAACTAATAAACACGTAAATAACGATATGTCTACGAGCTAACTTATGCTAGATTATATTTGGAGTGACCGACTCTTCACTATGTAATTTCTAATTCCTAACAATCTCCCCCTAAGGGAGGTCACCCCATGTTTTACATTTCGAATCCTAGCATTCTATTTAATCTTCAGTCTTGAGCTCGTAGACTTTAATTCTTCAACTTCCGCATCTTTGTGCTTTAGCAGTGATACTTCAAAGTCCGCATAGTTTTGTACTTTTAGTGGAGGTCTTTGAACTGATCCACATCTTTCATGATCTTCGAGCTTTATGGAGATCATCAGCCACAGTAAATCTCTAGATCACCCTTTATTGTGTTGCCATCATGTGATGTTGTGACTTTTGGACCGACATGCTCACACTTTCTGGATCATGACATCTTTTCATCAGAGTAGTGGAAGCATCTTTGTATGTCTTTGATTGTCATGATTTTCTTCAATTATATTGGTGTAAGTTGTGAGCATGCGGTTGTAAATTGACTTCTCAATAACGATCAGCTGCAACCGTCCAATGTTCCCGCAAACAACAGTTAGCACTAAAACACACGAAAGTGTCTTTGTTCACTTTCGATGAATATAGTTGCAAGAACCACGGTTCCCTTTTGATCAGTATAAATACAGCCTGTGATCAGGTAGAGTTCCGAAGAATCTCCTTGATAGGGTTTCGCAGCTGTTCTAGCCGTTCTCAAACCGGAGCGTCCCAAAGTAGACAACACGGAGTGAGTGAACCAGCGAATTGAGATTCACTGATTGATGAAAACTTGATTTGAAAAACCATCGCGTATTGCTTCAAGAAAGAGTTTTGCAATACGACGAAGGTTTTATGAGAAAGATCAATTTTCAATCAAAAATACTTTTTGTATTTGAAAAGAGTACACATTCGATGTGCTAGAGAAAAGAAGAGATTTGCACATCGAACGGTTTTTTCAAAAGTAATTTTTTCAATCAGAGATACTTTTTGTGTTTGAAATATGAATACACATTCGATGTGCTAGAGAAAAGAAGATTTTCACATCGAACGGTTTTTCCAAAAGTATTCGTCAATTCATTTCCTGGACCAAGGTTGATTCAAGAATGAATCGACCCATTGTTTCTATCCAGTTGTCACAAGCTTGATCTTTAGAAAAGATCTCACATGTCACCCACCAAGAGCTTGTTTGATGTTGGCTCTAGAAGGATTTCCATCTTCATCGTGAATATTTACATATCACTCGGATGTTCTGGCAATACCACAAGGATAATGCATAGGACTCTTAATATATACTTACTTTCCACATTGTGTGAAACAACAAGTCTTCATTAAATTTGTGTCCTAATGAGATATTGTGGATGATCTCTTGGCTCTAGACTCAATAGTGCACTTTGGTTTACTATGCCGAAGAGTAGGGAGAGGGTCTCCTTCTTCAATATCAACAATCTCTAAGAGAAAGTCGATAGATTATGTAGGTTCCCCGTGAGAATGAAACAAATCCTTTTAAGAGGAACTTGAGTGGTTTGGGAAGTTAGGTGAAGTGCGTCACTGGGTCCATGACGTCTTGTCTTCAATACTAGTGTTACCTTAGTAAACACCAGTAACATATGAATTGAACCCGGTTTCTGCCCTAAGGTTGAATTATTGGAGGGGTATTTCTTTTCACCCTTTTCACATTAATTTCTTTTTCATTCTTCAACCCCTTCAGTGCTTACCGAGACTTCATTACTAGAACCTTGTTGGGTTTATTCCAGTTCTAGCTCTATCTCAGTCGGCACTCTTCCCTTATTCTCAATTTTCTCCTTG
The DNA here is from genome assembly GCA_910596185.1 of Chrysanthemum makinoi. Classification (NCBI taxonomy): domain Eukaryota; kingdom Viridiplantae; phylum Streptophyta; class Magnoliopsida; order Asterales; family Asteraceae; genus Chrysanthemum; species Chrysanthemum makinoi. The sequence goes on from OU343221.1 coordinate 204,085,308, forward strand.
TTTTCATCATACCTAAGGACTTCTACACTATCTAGTGGATTGTCCCTAGGTAGATCCCTCCGGTTCTGGCAGGATCGTGGGAACTAATACCTAACCTTACCATCCTTATAACACCATGCATAAAGTAAAATGGTCAGTCTTTTGGTACAGTTCTTTCCTTCTTGAAACCACTTGAAAAATCATTTGGAAAATCAATCAAGGTACTTGTGATATAATATCAACGCATTTTGTACCTTAATTGTTTTGATCATTTAGAAATGCTCCCCCTCAACATGTGCATATGATTTTGAAATTGTTTAGCACATGGAGGCAAGAGGACTTTGAAATATTTTCTAGATCACAATTTCCGAAGGAAAAGCCATTTGAATTTCTTGGTAAATTCTCCCCCTCAAAATGTGCGTTGGTTGTTTGAAATCATTTAGCACATAGAGGAAAGAGTTCTTTGAAGTACTTTCACGAACACACAAGCCATTAAGAAACCAATTAGAAAATCAATCAAGGTACTTATGTTAAAACATAAAATCTTTGTACCTTGATAGTTTATTTTCTTTTGAAATGCTCCCCCTTAATATGTGCTTCGAGATTCGAAAACATTTAGCACATATGGGAAAGCAGCCAGCACATTTGAGTCAAACGATCACCTTTTATCAAATTTCATTATTAAATCACAAATTCTCCCCCGATAAAAAATATCAAACCCTTTGAGATTTTGGATCCCAAGTGATTTAATAAGGTTTAGAAAACATGGGAGAAAATGTGGCCTTGTTTAAATACTCTTCTGGTTTTAGGTTAAATGATCCTCCTCAATCATGTGCATCATGTATTTGAAATCTTTTGGCACACGAAGGAAGGAGTGCTTTTGAAATAATCACCCTTTAAAACCGATTTGAGATTTAAATCACGATCTCTCCCCCGATCAAAAATTTCAAACCTTTTGAGATTTGTGATCCCAATTGATTTAAATTATTTGGAAAATTTTGGAGAAAGACGTGGCTTGATTTAATTTTTGAAATTGACTGATGAGGAACAATTATAGACATTAAAGATTGTTAGTGTCAAGTATGATAGTTTTAAGAGATCTTTTAAGTAAAATAAAACAATTTCACAATCAAACAAGAACATTAAAAAATTCATTTTAAAAGATCTTTGAGTTTTAAAGAAAATCATACCATGACATAACATTAAATCTTTAGATCACCACTTATTTTGTACAAATGGACTTATATGAAGAGATATTGTTTGAAATTACTTAATTTGAAATCACTCCCCCCCCCTCAATCCATGACCGTAGTCGTTGATTGAGTGACTTAAGTTTTGATAAAATGAAGTCCGGTTGATTTCCAAAATTTAGTCCAATTATTTTCAAAACAATATTTATCCATTTTCAAAACAATTTTAACAAATTTGTTGAAAAATGGTATCATTCACTACTTGTCCTGCACAAAGATACGTTAGGTGGTTGAGAAGTTTCTGTTGTTGCTGTAAGTTTAAAAGAAAACCATCTGCTGAAGCAGTGAGACCTCTGACGTTGCATCTATCATGCCAACTCTTCATAGAGGTCCAATTAAGTTCCGTTTCTTCTTTTGTCGACCCAAGAAATAGTTGCCCTTTCCTTTCGGCATCCAATCATCTTCAATTGTGAGATCCGGATCGGGAACATTCTTATAATCCATGATATCTGCATACGTTAGTAGACATACAAATAGATATATGGTGGTCGACAACACCCAAACAACAATCGACTAATAAAAGTCAATTCAACATTTCAATCAGTTCATACAAAGGCATGGGAATTATATGTTTATCAAACTCTAATCATCTAATCCTAACAGTCATATCCTAGGCACCTAGTCCTTCAACGTAGGTTAACATCTTTTTCAGTTAAGCATAAAGGATAATTAGATAAGCCTGATAGATGATATAAATTTGAAAACATTCTCCCCCTCAATCAATGACTCTTTCTATGAAAAGTTTTAAATAAGCAGCAGTCATTGATTGGGTTTTGCAAATTTATTAAAACTTAATTCTGATTGATTTTAAAGCAACTCATTTACCACCTTTTTGTTAAAACAAATATTTTTCTGAAGAAATTTAGAAGGAAAAATATTTGAGTAGGAACAGCAGTCCTTCGACATACTTTTCTCAGTTTGTTTTAGGATAAGTGCACGAAATATTTGAAAATTGGTTTAGCGCAGCACTTTCCTTTCTTGAAGAACGGGTTGCTATCTGAAATAATAGCAAACCATGGTTTAAGCACGGGTTACAGTATGAAGTAACTGTAAGCCATAATAAGAGACATGTTTTGAAAAGAAATATTTACACCTCCTGCTCGAACTTCGTCTATGGTCCCGTGCCATTATTGAATGACATTTCTAAGACCGTAGATGTTATCGATACCAGAAGACATGTCATAAGAAAACATATTTTTGGTCTTTTTCAAATTTTTTTTATTTTTTATTTTTATGGGTTTTTGATGATTTTATATTTTTCTATTTTGCTTTTGTGGTTTTATAATTTTGTATTTTGGTTTTTAATAATTATTTACAGATAGAGTTGATGATATAGTATAAGAAGATGATGATACGGGTACCTAGATAAGGATATCATCCAGCCCCATTGTAGAAGATAGAAATCGTCATCTCTTAAACATTCACCACCAAAGCTTTCGAGGCTCCTGAATAGAGAGAAATTGAACCATCTGAAAGTGAGACTTTGGTAGCTTCCCCCCAAACCGAAAATCCTTATGTTGAGCAGATTCGAAGCTCTATTTCAAGCTTGCCTTAGCCAGGTGCACAAAAAAAAGCACACTATTATCATCGATCTTGCTGCTCTTTTTAAGAATAATCACCGTGATTCTTCGTTCGAGGTTATATCATCCAATAGAACAACAACGTATCATCCCACACATAAAACAATCTTCTCATATTTCTTTTCTACTGACGTCTGAAGCGATCCATACCAAAAGGTGTCAAGAGACAATGTGACACACGGTAAATTTTCACTCATATTTAAATAATAAATGGTAATTTATTATTACTAAGCCTAGTCATTAAGCATGCATAAGCTTTGCCTGATCATTTGAGTAGATAACTCGCATACAGTAGCCTATTGCATCACTTTTGCATTCATCTCATAATATGAATATTGTGTTATTGTCTTATAATTTAATTTGTAAGACGAGAGGTTATCTCGTTTTCCCCAGTGACCGACACCACATGCGTACCGACAATGCGATAAGGGCAAATAAAACAAATAATAAATCCCCGGAATGGAAAATATTACCAAGATAATAATAATTCCGAAGCGTATCTATAAGATACTACATTATAAAAATTATCTTACATTAATACTTCCGTCACGATTTTATAACGCGAGACACCAAAAGTGCTTGATACAACATTTACCTTAAATCATAATACTTTGTAATTTAAAGTAGTAATACAAAGTAAGTTTTACAAAATAAATAAAAGATACAAATTTTATCCCTTGCCTTTGTTTTATCCGCCCTCCCCCACCTCCATTTTGTCGTGTTCTATACTCATCCATACCCACACGTTTTTCTTTCTCAAAAAGGGATAACACCAAACTTTTATCTTCTCCCAAAAGACATATGTTGCCTGCTACCCTCCCATTCTCTTCTAAGTCAACGCATACCCACAAAAGGATGGCTAAAAATGGAGTCTGGGAAAGCATCTTTCATCATGCTTTCTTCAACCTTAACACTTTGGTGAATGTTTTTGTTGATTCTTCACCAACACACGCGCCGTCAAGAGGAGAAATCAAGGGTAACCATAAGAGCTTCAAGTGTCCCTTTCACCTCTCTACCCTTCCAATAAGAAGTCGACTAGTGGAGAGATAGGTGTGAGAGAGAAGAAGACTTAGCTTGATATGGTATCACATCAAGTTTCAAGAGAAAAAGGGGAGTCAAAAACCTTCCAAAAGGTATTTTATTTCAAAGATTAGAGTTGGAGAGTCACTCTCATTCACCCATCTTACTCCTCACTCAAATTACCCCTTTCTTTGACGTGATAAACACTCGAGTCTGCTGGGAACCGTAGCAAGAAGAATCGGTGTTGGGTTGATTTTGAGTTAGCTTTCACTTTGATAAGGTTCACCCTTTTTAATTCTTTCTTTCTTAAAATCTTGATGTACAATAAAAGTGATAATAACATGTTAAATGGTGGTGTCTTGTTGTAATTCGAATACCTAAGTTAAGTGTTCTTGGTGTTGATAAAACTTGTGATCTTCGGTAATTGATATAGTCACATGTAAATTGTTCTCGTTGATTGGCTTGTTAATATTTTTCTCGTCGAGAGTAAGGACCAAGACATAAGAAAACTAAGCTTTTCTTTTATAAAATTTCTAGTAACTTTAGGATTGATTCTAGAAAAATGGTGTTGGGTTTTAGTAATTGAAATGTCAATATGAAAAACGTGGTCCTCGTGTGAGTATTCGTTTTCTGTCGAGAGTAACAAAACCAAAGGAGTACGAAAGTTAAGTTTTATAAAAATTCCGAGCCGCATTGGTATCAAATCTGGAACTTGTTATTATTTTATTAGTTGCTTAACCGAGGTCATCAATCTTAATATGGGTATAGATATGCGAAATTGTCCCTAAACTCTTGTTAAATTTCTGGCCGATTCGAGCCCATAACAACTTAATAAGGATTATATTACCATAGGTAGACGTATACGTAGGTTGGTAGGAGCAAAACTGGAAGCCATTATAGTCGGGGGATGAGTGTCGTTTTAGCTCATGCTAAGGCGCCCTCGGGATAAACTGTACTAGTCAAACTCGTTCGAAATAGTTTCGTTCATGGTCACTTCCTTTTGTTCTCGGCCAAGAAAAGCATGTCCATAGTCACTTTCATTTAGTACCTACTTGTCATCGAAATAGAAGTGTTTTGAGATGGTGTAAATGAGTCGAAAACCTCACTTTGGTAGTACCATAGTGTTGGGGTCATACTCCCTAGCCGAGAGATCTCAGCTTCACAAATTGGAGCGTGAACGATCGAGTGTATCTCGGGCCAAGTTTCTCACGTTAAGCCTTGCAATAAAAGATGTATTCTTTGGCAATGAAATCTGGGAATGGGATGTGTCTTTCAAAAATGTGATTAGCAACCTGTGGTGAAATGTTGTTGGGCCAGCTTTTCCCTTCGTGTAGATTCCACATCAGGCCCAGGCCCAAATCCGGTACCCTACTGTTGTCAATACTGGGCCACAGCCCATGGAAAAGCTTTGGGGCGTCCGTTTGAATGTCTAAGCAGGTCATCAAATAATACCCGAAGCATTTTATCGGATGACAAATAACTAAACCTGTCCCCGTCTATTCCTTTCCTTCATCTCGTTACATATCTTCTTAATGTCAAATATGCAAAAGTCTTAATACAAATAAACAAGTGCAAGAGTATTACTACACGAAAACAAGCGGTAAAAATGTAATCTACGTGAATAAAGGATACATCAAAGTTGAACGTCAAATGAACTCGGATAAACATATCTATGTCAAGTAATTCACTAGTCAAATTTATAAATATTAAGAACCCATTTCTTGCTAAACAAATGAAGACCACTACGTCATTTTATCACTTATTAAATTGAAAGGCTTCAAAATTAACTCAAATATTTTCTAAATACAATTAGAAAATAAATAAACTAACATTGATTTTGACACTACTATCATGTGTCAACTTAAATAAGTATATACACATTATATACTTACTAAAAGAATAACGTAAATATTTTCAAACCAAATTTTGAATTTTAATATTGTTAGAGTGTCAACATGAAAAGTATATATACTTTCGTATACTTACTAGTAAAACCATTTTAATCATTTTTACAAACTAAAGTTTAGTTTTAATACAATTATAAAAACAATTGAATTATTTTAAGTAAGTGATACTTAAAACAATGAACTAAACATTGCCCTCCTTATCTAGGTCGCGTGTCGGTGCCGCTTCACAACATTTACTAAATCCCACTTTTGGATTGCACATTTGCTAAGGTGAGTTTCATAGCCCCTCTTTTACTTGATAAACTGTTTTATACACTTTGGGGTGAGAAAATATGCAAAACCTTTTTATGGACCTGACCTACTGCATGATTACTATTATGTGGTTTAGCCTAAGCCCTTATGTCCCTAGAAATGCCCCTTTTACATGAACCGTCAATTCCCTATTGGGAAGCGCGAATGTTATAAATAGATCTATTGAGGGTGACTCCTCCGTTCGGTTGGCCCTGCTTAGGCCAAGGCGAAAAGTATACCATGTCGGAATCGAGTGTTGAGGGACAAAACACTCGCATTGGGCCTATATATTGTATGATATCATTTAGCATACAGAAACTGTCGTAGTATCGGTTGCATGAACTTAGAGCTAGCGTAATAGACTTTCATCCATATATCATTATATTCTTTATAATGATTATATGACTTGATTTATGGTCCATACTTACTGTTTTAACTTAAACCTATGAACTCACCAGCTTATAGCTGACCTTTTAGCATACTTTTCTCAGGTGCTTAATTTGTGATCATGGATGCAAGGCAATAGGCGGTAAATGGTCGTAGTAATATCTAAAGAAGTGTTTTTTTTACACATAACGATGTTTTCAAATTGGGACTACTGAACTTATGGGATGTGCCCATTTTATCCAAACAATGTTGTAAGATAATGTTTTAAAACTATTTTATGAAATCAAACGGAGTATGTATTCCGTTCTTTATTACTTGTGTTGTGATCTCTGATTTATTAACATTCCCCATAACGCGTATGCTTCCGCTAACCAAATTTGGGGGTGTTACAGACAAATTGCCCCAAGTATTTGAATTGATGCCGCCAGTCTCTTGGAATAAAGCTCAAGAACCCGAATACACATATACCCAAAGACAGAGAACCTTATAACATCGAAGTAGCAGATTAAGTCCAATATCCAAAGAATAACCCCGAAGTATACTTTTCTCTCCCCTGAAGAAAGTGTATGAAGCTCAAGAACCCGAAGTACCCAAATGCCCAAAGAGAGAATAACCGATAACATTGAAGTAGCAGGCCGAATCACTGATTATCTGTGCAGATGTCAAGTCCGGAATAAGTGATTATATATCTGAATCACTGATTAAGCTCTCAAGTGAAACAGCTGAGCATCCCCAATGTACACAATCTCTCTCCCCTGATGATTGCGATAACATCGAAATCATCACACACTTGTGTACCTCTTTTATCACCAGAAACTAACTCTTCCATCTCTTCCCCCACATAGTTGGAATAAGAACACTAAGTGCCATGAGGCAAACCTTGATTTTCTCTGCGGTAATGACATTTGTCTTCCCGAGATATCTTCAATCACTTAGAAGTATTAAGCTCATCAAGTTTACTCGCGTTTAGATACGTGTCTCCTTCCCCCTTGCTGGTTTTGATACTTCAGAATCAGCAACACATTATAAGCCCAGATACTCGAAATATTTTTGAGAAGAAAACTTAAAGTCTTGTGAGAATCAACTTGCTGAAGAATGTGAGCAAGTCTAATTAGGGATTGAATCTGACTTTTCACTCCCCCCCCCCCCAATTAGTGCTCTCCCCAAAATTGACAATCTTTATGATGAATGCTTGGATTAAGAAGAAGTCTTTAGATCGTGAAATGCAGCTCGTCTTTAGTCTTCTAACATGTAGTAGAAATGTAGAACAGACTGTAGACTCGACCTTCTTCAAGATTGTCCGTTTGGGGAATATAAAGTTAACATCTTCAACTCACCAAAACGCATTCCAATTAACTTACATATAGTAAATCCCCTTAACTCAAATCCCTCCCAATCAAACAAGAACAGAAAGATGTTCATCAAGGAAATCAGCCCCGCAACTGGAAGCACTTTGTTAATAAACATATCAGCCCATGTGAAGATGTCAACCAACGGCTCTTAGAAGAAACTCCATGTAAAGATGACCCGATAAGAAGAAGCTCGGTTCTTACATGAGTTTGGAGCCGTTTGAACATTTATTCTCTGATGTAGATCAACATGCAGTATTATCACACTTCTTCTCCCCCTCAAGAATTGCATACAGAGTTGCCATTCTTGATTAAACAAGTGAATATCTTCAAAATGTATTCTATTCACACTTCTCCCCCTCAAAGGTAGCAAATGATGTCGCCATCGTCATTCTAATCGAGCAAGTGGAATAAGAGAACAACCATCGGTAGTCCGGTTCACTTGATAATTGAAAGCGCGTGGAAAAAGTATGAAGCATGTTGATGAGAATGGTCATAAATAAGAATATTTCTCTTCTTCAGAAGATAATGCGCATTGAAACGTACACATTTCTTTTCTTTGAGGTACGAGGCTTGAACTGTTGTGTTCAAACGTCATTATCTCTCTCTTTTCATCTACTCTTGGCAAACTTATAATCAACCCCATTATCATTCAGTAGGCTCTTTGTCGTGATAGCTGATGGAGAAAACTCAATATGATGAATTTGACCCTGAAGTAAAATAACCTGAACTCGTGACTTAAACTTGCACACATGTAACAAAGAGCGGTGCCGAGAGTTCATCCTCCATTGAATCTCTAAGTACTCTATACTCTTCAACCAACCAACCATCAAGTATTAGACGTACATCACCTCTTGAAAATCCACAATTCAATGTGACACTGAGCTCTACAACGTAACTCCTTAAAGTGATAGTTATTTTGTGGTGGTAAGAGCCCAATTCCCCCAAGTGGTAAAAGAAAAGGAAAAGTCACCCAGAAATAACTAGATTTCCATGTCTTCGTTTTTGAAAATATTAAAAGCTCGAACAAGGATCTCGAAGAATCTTCATCCAACCATCCCCGATACCTTCAGATACTAAGTACACTTGCCCATGATATTTCACTTCAACCTCAAATAAATAATACCGAATTAACGCCGTTGTCACATCTTGTGGTTAAAAGCTCAAATCTAGCCTCCTTTGACGTTTTAAGTGAACTATGATAATGGTTTCATCCCGACCATTGTTAAAAGCACGTAACCCCGTAAAACCATGTAATAACCAAACTGCCATGACGTATATCCAAACACACATCCAATTCATGTAGTACACCCTTTATCCCTTCTTCGAATTTGAAACCATAGCACCAGTCATCAGATAAGATCCAGAATTACACGTTCCCTTTCTCTAGGATGGTTCCATCATCACGGGATTTTAAAATTCTATGATTTAAACCGAGAAATAGTTTCTTTCGCGGGATTTAACAAAACCAAGAATAAACCGAGAGATAGATCTGGAAATGTACACTTCTTTCATTAGGATGGTTTCATCGTCACAGGATTTTACAAGTCTATGATTTAAACCAAGAAATAGATTCTTTCACGGGATTTTACAAAATCAATACTAAACCGTAAACAATGTCAGTTTGAATGTGTTATGACAACGTTGGTTTGGGTAAATATCTGTTTTAGGGGAACATGCAGCGGTTCTTCAACGATTCATACTCCATCATCAACCATATCATCAAAAATTCTTTACCCATATGTAGACAACTTCACAAACCATACTAAGTCAAGTAGTATACACTACTTTCCCCTGGAGGTTGACCGTAACACGTCAAAGTACACGTTTCTCCCCCATGATGGTTTCAAACCTTCGAAAGCATCATAGCGTGTACAACCATCTGCACAAGAAGTTCTTGTCATAAGCAAACATCTTGAAAAGTCATAGATGACACTGAAGATATTTGAAAGATTTTGCTTAGACTGTGAAGTATCATTGACATTTAGAGGCATCGAATATTCTATGGGAATTGTTGATTACATCTCAACAATTAAATACTTTGGTAAGCATATTTTCCACATATTATGTCTGCTATTGCTGTGACCACTTGGTGAAGTAAACCCGATATACCAGATTTGAACATGAAGTAGAATTCTCCAGATTTGTTACTTAAACTTGTACTAATCCTTGTGAAAAAGAAACGGTGTACCCAATGTACAAAACCTCTTGACGTATCCTCAGCTGTGTGAGACACCGAAGTGATAGTTACGTTGTGGGTTAAGCGAGAAAGAATCACAAAAGTAACTAAATAGCCAAGTCTTTATCACACTCTATCAATGCCCAAACAAGTCATCTTCGCGGAAGGGTAGAAAGAAAGAAGACAAAATAAGTAAACGTGCCCGGAAAACCTCACTTTACATCCAAATGAGAAATACCGTCCAAACAACTCCGTAGTCACCCTTGTTCAATAGTCAACTCAAGCTGAGACATAATATATTCCGTGTAAATGCATAAACCAAAGTATCAAACTGCATAACACAACGATTTTCATCATCACACCAAATCTCATTGTCAAATCACTTTAACAAATCTCATCATCAAAACTCATGATCAAATTTCATAAATACGATCCAAGTAAGAGAAGCCCATCAGTCCATTACACTAAACACACAACCGGATTTAAGAATGATAAGATTATACGGCCCACTTCATTTGCATACAACGTAAGATATATTAACAATCCAAGTCCTAAAACGTTTGAACCGTCAAATAAATACCAAATCAATAATATGTAACCCAAAAGTTTGGTAGCAAAGTTTTACATCCATTATTTTCGCATGAAAGTAATAAACATAAACGCCCATTCCATCTCAGCTCATGTGGAAAGTAAAACCCTACCTCGTTAATTACCTGGTTAACATAATTTCATTCCACGTTAGTGATTTGGCAAATGAGGCCCAATCCAATACTTCAATATATTCAATCCAATCAAAATTTCAACCCACATAAAATAACTTCAGCCCACCATTTCTAAATATTTACACTATATCCGGCCATAATAAACTCAAGTTAGCATGTGTAACTCTCACTTCACGTTTTGTAACCGCGCAGCCCAAAACGAAATCATGTGGTGCCCAGGCCCATTCATACAATAACACTTCATAAGCCAATAACCGGAAAATAGAAATCCCAACTATCCAGTCATGGAACTGCCCTAATTATAGGGGTATATAAATCACACGAAACTCACACACCACTTTTAACCCTAATATATCTCATCACAAGAAGATCTGTCCGCCTCTCTCCTCCCATAACACCATCGACGCAGCCCCAAACATATTTGATATCACCACTAAAGATCATGTACAAATCCCAAATATTTCATAATCAGATGACCGCCCTCCTCTTTAATCAATACATATTACGTCCATTGATTTAACTTACAACGATGACCTGGAAACGAATCACCTCGCCACAGGGATGGCTAGAAGGTTATTAATGCCACATGGATGGTTATGAAAGACATGAATAGGCTTCAGGTCCAACAAACATACATGGTAGGTATTACATCATAGTTTCGTTTTAATTACCATTTACCTAATGAAAGATAGATTGAAACCTGAAGGTTTTGATTTTTCTTATTCGAATAAAAAACAAAAGGTGTAAGCATCTCACAAAGATCTATGATGATCTCATTCTCGTGTAGAAAGACCTTCGAGTCTTGATGTTTCATAAAAAAAACGAGGAATGAATTTGAGATCTTAATTGTATGTTGTTTAATTAGATCAAAATCTTTGAATTATAACAACAACTTTCGATCAGTGATGGATTTATATTTTTTCGTGTCTTAAATCCTTTTAGAGGGACTTGCAATCAACTGATGACATACGAAAATGAATCTGAGATCATGAGTAGATAATCCTTTATACGTTAATTTCCTTTTAGTTCAAATCAATCAATGATGATGGTTTCCTTGTGAGATGATCTTTGAGTCATAATATGACTTTGTAAAAACAAGGAGAAACTTCTGAGATTAGTTAGATGTTATTTATTCTTTTAATCATAGAGACATGGATCGATGATGTAATTTCTTTCCTTCGATTTGTTGACCTCTAAAGGTTTGAATGCAACTTTGATTGTCACGAAGGAAGGAATCAACTGAGATCTTGGAATATATTTGTCATTCATCAGAATTGATTCTTGTAGTAGATGTAGAAGTAGATGAATGATAGTAGATGTTTGATTATGCTAGTTGAATGTGCTGTTGTAGCATGCACTTAGATGAAGTTGAATGATGTAGGAAGTACTTAGATGATCTTTGTTGATGTTGTTGTTTGTTTGGTTAAATTGTTTCTGCCCTTAGAGATTGTCTTTGATGAAATTTCATGTGATTACCCTTGATGTATGTTTTAGACACGATTGAAGAATGCAGAGTCTTGACTAGGTTTGAGACTTGTATCGAGTCAGATTGATAACATGATTGTGACAAACCGCATACTTACATTGACCTTTGACATTTTGTTTTGACCTTAAATCAACAAAATGCTTATGATTTTCAAGTAACAAACCACAACCAATTTTTTATCACAAAACGCATTCACATTTAATCAAACCGCATCATTTTCAACTTGACAAACCGCTTAAAACATGTTCAAAATGCATGTTGGGTCAAACCGCATAAATACCAAACCGCATAGAGACAAATCTCTTCCGGTACAATGAACTTGGACAGTTTTGCAATCAAACCGCGTAAAGAAGTTGGTCTCAAACCGCATACGAAAAAATTTAACACAAACCGCACCTTAGAGTAAAACCTTAAACCGCATATAAGATCACTTATACTTTCAGTTTCAGAACAAACAACATAACAATTCCATATCAAAACAGTTTACCACACTAAATTTTGACCAAACTGATAGAACAAATAATGATCTTTCATGGTTGACAGAAAATGGTTTTAAAACTTGTAATAGAGCTTAGTTAACAAAATCTGTTTTGACCATGATCATAAAACCAACAAGCATGTATAAAGTCAGTTAACAAAAGATTCAATAGAAGCATCAACCATCATCAACAACTCATCAAGACATCACCAAACCGCATCAAAACCGAACAAACCGCATACAAAGAAACCGCTCAAAAACCATGCAAATCATCAAAACAACACAACCTTGGCTCTGGCACCATTTGTAGGATCATACATATTATGTTGTTTGATGATTCGGGTGGTCTAGGGAAATGATTAAACAAGTATGCCATTGTTAAGAGAGTGAAAGAGATGAGAGGGAATTCTAGTGAGAGAGATAAAACACAAAATGCAAGGTTAGATGAAGAAGTTCCACCCCTTCCAAGGATGGAAGGGGTATTTATAGTTACAAGCTAAAAGTCCTCCTGTCGGACTGTGGATCAGGCATACAATGGGTAAAGACCCGTCCTTTCTCCACGGTGTTGTTCTAAACTAAACTATGATAATAACTAACTAATAAACAAGTAAATAACGATATGTCTACGAGCTAACTTATGCTAGATTATATTTGGGGTGACCGACTCTTCACTATGGAATTTCTAATTCCTAACACTTCCAACAAACACATGCAAGTAAGTGACCGCATCAACAACATTGTCCCCTTGATAGGCTAACTCATTCACCTTAATTTTATTATATAAATTCCTTGAGATTAAGTTTAAAGGTAAGAATGAATGCAAGTAAGCATCAAAACTTTCAAATCCTATTTTACAAAGGAATTGCATGTTGAAGGGGCCATCAATCTCAATTCTACACCCAGGGTCAAAACATTGGGAGGGATCTTCTTCTATCTCAAACCTAACTTCATCGATGACCTCCCCGTTGTCAATTGCCTCTCCTTCATCAAATTCCTCATCGGAATCCGAATCGTAAAAAGAACTATTATGTTGCCAATTTATTTCATTATGCCCTAGGTGATCTCCAAATTGGTGAACGGGTGAAAGGTTTTGTGGGATTGCATTTTCCATTGCGGGGTTGGGAGCGGGTAGTGCAAAATTACTCCGGCGAAAGATGCGAATCATGGTGAGTGATGAGATTTACAAACAAAGTCACCAAGAATGGGAATAGACTACAAGGAAGCTAACGAAAATGAGAAAAAAAAATCTTACTTGATAGGAATCAAGCAAGGTAACCTAAACGAGATAAAGATCAAACTAGCTATTCTATTCCCCGGCAGCGGCGCCAAAAACTTGATGCGCGTACGAAGCGCGTTCGGGGTCAAAGGAACTTCCTTTTCTTCGAGCAAGTTTTTCAACCACCTAGGCAGTGAACCTAATCGTTGTAGTGTAGTATTGGGTAAGCCTCGAGGATTGATATCGTTCTCTTGGGGAATAGGAATGCTAGCAAGAAATGTATGACGAGAAGGTGGGGGTTGAGGATGATTTTTTTTTTTTTTTTTAATCTTTTTATTGGTTTTTTAGAAAGCTAAGGTAAAATCTCGGGGCAATTGGTTTGGGGGTGGTACTTCTACCGATTACTCTACTTATCTAATTATCTAATTACTACAGGTAGTCTTATGTCTATTTGATGTATGCTCGTATGACGATTAAAAATGTGTTTACCTAGATAGTATTACTCCATAGTTATCTTTTATTGGTCGGTTGAATTGTCACACCTTATCTTAACGCGTTGTATTCCTAAGGTCGTAGGGTATGCGTAGTCTCTAGTTCTTTGAGGTTATCTCTCGGGCATGACATACGAAATCGGCAAGCCTAGGCTATTTCATTCATAAGCCACACATTCATAAAGCATACTCAAGCATTAAATACAACGAATGATGCCTAGTTGCACTCCTAAGCCAATTTACAATTAAGATAAGAAACAGCCTAACAATAATCAATAACTAGGTTTCATAGATCTAAGCAAACACACAAAAAATTTAGCTAGACATGGTAAACAAGCAAGCCACACAATCAATCTAATAATGGATAGACATAATGTTACTTTGGATTAAAAGACTTATCTCGATGTGTAAAATAGGTTATGGGACCCTAAGATACTTTCCAAATCGGACTACAAACGATTTACGGTTTTTTCTCCAAAAGTCTACCTCCCTAAATGCAGAAAAATCGAATTCTATATATAGATTTACACTTGCGACGGCGTCACCTTTTGCATGGGACGCCGTCATTAGGGTTTCGTATGGGCCAAGTCATCGATGGGACGGCGTCACCTTAGAGTTGTGACGCCGTCTGTCTTCAGTTGGGACGTTGTCTTGATTCTGGATCTGGGCCGTCTGAGTTGAAAACTGTGAGTGACGCCCTCCTTCTTTACAACGTGACCGTCAGTTATATGAACAAAATTTCCACTGAGCCGTCTGGTGCATGTTTTGATCAAGTCTTTATAAAGGGACGGCGTCACCCTTAAATTGGGACGCCGTCAGGTACTGTTTGATCAGCTTTGAGAGGCTTCGATCTTGACTTTGCCATTTTCTTCATATATTTGCTCCTTTTCGTCCAAATATGCTTCATTCCAGCATTTTACTTCCAAGAGACCTAAAAAGTGAAAAGGAACGAAATTAAGCAGTAACGGATATAAAAGTGGTCGATTTAGGGCTTAAATGACCCCCTAAAAGCGTACGTTTTAAATCCTTATCAAGGAGCGTCACGACGAGTTCGGGTCGGGGATTTAATTTATACAAGAGAAGCGGAAATTATAAAACATCTCTTATTTAACGTATTCTAAATTGCTTGCATCGTCTATATATAAATATATATGCGTACTAGTACTTACCCAACACTATTTTAACAGAACAAACGCATAAAAAAAATTACGCGGTCATACTAGTTATAAAAATTAAACCTCCTTTTAATATTCAACGATACCTATGTTTTTATTTATAAAGAATCACAATTTCATAAACTAAACTAATGAAAATCGGTGTAAATGGAACAAAGAATTTCAACACTTATATATATACATATACTATATAAACAAAAGTTATTTTTACAATGACGTGTTATTTTCAAAAACTATATGTTAAAACATATAAATGGAACCATACCGATTTTTCCTAAAAATATGACATCGCTCTACTTATAATTACATTTTCATACTCACTCGCCTAATTACTCATACACATTCTAAGGTCAATATTACCATAAAGAGTCTTTCATACAAGGTCGTCTAGCTATTTATAAGTCCTCACCTTATCCATCCCGACATGTACCTATTATCCTATCTACCCATTCCCTAGAGTCAATATCGATCATCCCTTTAATACATTATCTAAACTTAAGCGCTACCACGCAAACATTAACAACTTAAACTTTTGATATATTTAAGCATTATCGAGTCAAACATAAACGTAAAAACTAAAGTATTGCTATACTACTATAGGTCGTGTGACGATACTACGTGTTTCCACCACTTGATTTTACGCTATTTAGATTTCGTTTTCTAAGGTGAGTTTCATAGCCCCATTTTACTTGTTTACAATATTTTACAAAATGCTTGGGGTGAGAATACATGCTTGTTTTTATGCGGACATAAGTACATAACTGATGCATTGCCTAAGTTACCACATTGCCACTTAAAGTCCCCTACATGATATTATGAACCGTTAATTACTTGAAAACGTGAATGTTATGGATAGATCTATTGTATTGACACCCCCGTTCGGGTTGGGTTGCTCCAACTGGTCAAACGAACGCATACCATTTGAGGATTACATTAAGTGTCTGGCAAACACTTGGGAGGGGCATTCATGCACATATGCATACCAAATACGTTAAGCATCGGGGTCGTGAGCTTAGTGCAATTGTATTTTTTTTCATACTACTGAAATATTATGTTTCATACCAGATTTTTCATTAAGTTAAACCTATGAACTCACCAACATTATGTTGACCATTTAGCATGTATTTCTCAGGTATCTAGCTTGCATGCTTTCATTCCATGGAGTCAAGGTCGTTCGACATAACTGCAACTTATACCATGAAAGTCACGCCCCGGTTACCTTCCGCTGCGATCCATTTTTGGGGTGTGACAGAGGTAAATTACAAAAAAGCCAAATATTTTCGAAAATTCACACTACATTTTTTTCGCTAGGGGGGCACGTGAACCTTGTGAGACCCCTCCTCTTATCTCCGCCTTTGTTTATGAGTGAATCCTCTGCCCCTTATGACTTGCTAATCATCTTGCCAAACTCTACAACTTACCGATATCAACCTGCGAAACTTATGGTGACCCATATCAACTGAAAGGTCTAATAGAATGCCCGGATGCACCCCTATTGAGTGAGCGGGTTGAAACTTTGAGCTCTATCACGTCTCTAGAAAAACTTCCAATATGAGATTGCTTTTGTGAAACTAGTTTCAAGTTTCAGTCCCAAACAAGATAAATTCAAGCCTCTAGTGTAAAGTATCTAGGCTTAATGACATGTAATAGCAACGTACTTTTCATTTGGGTTCACATATCGAATACGAACTCAAAAAAATACCACAATCCTTTCAAATTTTGTTTCATTATCATACTTTTAGAGTCATTTCCTTGCACCGTTAGTCCTTTTGACTAACGACCGTCTATAATTAACTCAAAAACATGTTTTCTTTTTCACATTAAATGTTTTAGTCTGTTTTTATACGTTTTCAACCGTTTTTAAACGTTTTCGTCCGCTTTTATACGTTTTTCGTAAAAAGAGGGACGAAAACATATAATGTGAAAAAAAGGGACGGAAACGTATAAAGCGGTCGAAAACGTATAAAACGGACAAAAACGCATAAAAACGGACTAAAACATTTAATGTGAAAAAGAAAACATATTTTTGAGTTAATTACAAACGGTCGTTAGTCAAAAGGACTAACGGTGCAAAGAAATGACTCTAAAAGTATGATAATGAAACAAAATTTGAAAGTTGGATGGGTATTGTGATATTTTTTGGTATCAGATTAATGTGAACTAACGGAAAAATACGCTGCTATTATACGCCATTAACCCAAGTATCTATTCTAATTCATTCAGAACTGTTACATGAGTTCTACTCGTCGAACGTTGTGTAAGCGCATAAACTAAAACTACAGTCACTATAGTGACATTTTTCGTGCAAAAACAACTTCGATTATGAATTTCTGTAAGATCTAGACAACGACTTACACTATATTTTTTATCTTATGGCTAGAGTTTTTATGATATCTTGTCGTTCGAAAAACCAGAAACATATACCTGACATCCATTCTTTTCTCAAATATGCAAATCACATAATTACATTTAGGGGTGTGTTTGGTAGAGAGAAAAGAAATCAGAAAAATAGAAATTGGACTTATTTCCATTGTTTGGTACAAAGAATTAAAAAAGTGGAGGATTTGATAGAGAAATGGAGATAAATTGAGAGAATTGGGTAGTGTAATTTGGCTAGCTCCATATCCATTATTTTGGTGGAGAAATGGATTATTATCGAGAGGAGAGTATTATTTACATACCAAACTTTTCTCACATACCAAGGGACTCATCTAAAAAGAAATCAATTGCTGAGATTAAAAGCATTTTATTATTTCATTTATTTTTAATAATTTAAATATCTCTTAAACCGTTAATCGTTAAGCGAAAATATTTACACCGTCGCGACGAGCATTTAATTATCTTTTTATAGACGGGCACTTTGATATAATTTTGAAAAAAGAAAAAAAAATCATTTTTTTACGTTTTTTCGTCTTTTTTACGTTACTGAAATTTGTATTAAAAAATCATATATGATTAAAGACTAATTTGAATATCACATGTGATTATTAGTGTTAAATCATATATGATATGTAATATCACATGTGATATGATATGTATATCATATGTGATTTTACACTAATATCGCATGTGATATTATATATCATATATGATTTAACACTAATATCACATGTGATATTCAAATTAGTGTTTAATCACATATGATTTTTAATGCAAATTTCAGTAACGTAAAAAAAAATGAGAAAACTTAAAAAAAAAAACGTGAAAAATATGAAAAAAAAAAATTTTGTCGAAAGTATATCAAAGTGCCTATCTACAGAAAGATAATTAAATGTTCGTCGCAGTGATTTTTTTCTTTCGTTTAACGATTAACGGTTTGAAATATATTAATATTTGAAAAAAAAATGATGAAAATGGGTTTTTTTTAATTGTTGGGATTAATCTCTTCCATTAGATTAAATAAAAATGAAGGGTGTAGATTGTTCCTTTAGTATGTAAAGAATCATTTGTCTTCAAATGATCTTAAATCTTATAATAATAATAATCATTATTATTTTTATTTTTTGTGAAAAAATACTTTTGTTATTGTTTTCTTTGTTTATCTTGTAATCGCTTCTTATTATAATTTTATTAAATAACAGAATTTGTTTAAAAAAATATATGTAAACAAATTAGGACGTGCAACATTAGACCTTTTTTTTTTTTTTTGTAATATTTTTATTTAAATATTTTTTCAAGAAATATTTTTTTTTTCCATGAACATTTTTATTTCAATTCTCTGATGCTACCAAACAGTAAAATTCAAAAAATTTTTCACTTAGAGTGTATTTGGTTCAAACTCAGGAAAGGAAAATGGAAAGTCAATGATAATGGTGGGGAAAAGAAAAGGGAAAAAAAAGCATACCTCCCAATTTATTGGGTAATGACCTATTAACCACTATTGAGTAATGGGTCATTGGATTATATTCTACCAAGCAACTTTTTTCATTATTTTTCGTATTCCTTACCTCCTATAACCCTCTACCAAGCATGCCCTTAATTTCATTTATCTGAATTTCTATTCTCTGCCTCATATTTAATCTTTGAAGTTCTCTCTACCAAACGCGCCCTTAAGGAATTGATACTCATACCACACAAATTAATACACACACCACAATATCACATCAATAATGCATATGTTACAACATGTTATGGCATAAATGTGGCGTCAAGATCAATTTATTGGTGTGAGTATCACTCCCCTTACATTTACCTTTCAAAATGGAAATTGATTTGCACATTTTCTTTTTTGATTGGGACACTCTAAGTACCGTATCAAACAATTGTACCATATTTAAATCATGCTTTAATAACTTGTATAGTGAGTGTGCAAATAACAAAAGAAATGTGCAAATCACCTCCCTTTCAATAAGTTTCAATTTTTTTTTTTTTTTTTACTTGTCATGTTTCACACATGTTTCTTATGAGATGTAAACATAAAGGGTATTGATACTCACATCATTTTATTTGATACTTACACCATTTTGTACAAGCTGTATAAAGATATTGTACAAATCTGTGAAGCACAAATTATGGTGAAAGTATAAATAAATGTGGTGTGAGTATCACCCCTCAAAACATAAAACGCTTGACTAATGAGATACCCCTTGATACTTTTTTCACTATGTTTATGGACCACCAGTTTTTGTATGAATTAGAATACCATCACTTGTCTCTCCGAGAGGATCCATTGGTGAAAATATCAGTTGTCCCCTTTTGAGTCCAAATTGACATTTTCTCATGGTACCTATTTTATATACTAATAAGTAACCATAATAAAAGATACCTTCTAAAAAACATAACAGTATCATATTAGATTTGTTAAAAGAATAAAGTTTACACTTTAAACTATTAGGAAAATCATGAACTAATGCACCATTTTGGGTCTTTTCTCAAAGAAATGCCTTAAGCAGTGAACATTTGCTCCAGTAAAACTTTAGCCAATACTCCGTAGTATGTTAAGATTGAGCTCATAGTCATAACCTATTTTTTTAAATTCCTTTTTCATCAGATAATTGAACGTTTGTTGTGGAGCCGTAGTACGACTATGCAATACCCCAATGGTAATAACATATCAAACTTGCTACATGATCAGTGTTTTTATTTTCCTCTTACGAGTAATCTTTAATTTATGACAGAGTATTGTAAAATTAAGTTTATAACAAAAATACCATTTTGTTCGAAATTAAAACCATTTTGAGAAAATATTTTATTTCTATCTTTTATTAAAGTAAAAAATCATTTTATTTTCATGAAGATAATAAGAAGGTTTTTGATATAGGAAGTGATTTGCACACTTTTATTAGTTATTAGGACATTTTTTTTTCTATGTTTAGAGTAATTGTACAAAACTCACACCCTATTTTATTTGAATGTGAAAATCAATTCGCTTTTGATATACTAGACGAGTACCCGTGCCTAGCGGCAGCTGTTTCTAGCGTCAGATAATTAATGATTTGTGATATTGTGGTAAGTGTTTTGTGTAGCGTTTAAAATAGAACGTGAACCGATGAAAATGCAATCGCGAAATGGTTGTACTATCACGATAATTAAAGTCTGACAAAATTTTAACATCTATCAAACAAGATATAAAATCATTTAATGAAAATGAAAGTAAACATTACATCAGTTATAGGATAAAAACTAACAACACATGTTACTTGTTGCGTAAAAATAACAAAGATGGGATTAATGGTGACTAAAATTAGCGTGAATATGATTAGCCCATAATAAAATAAAAATTGGCTAATTTTGGCTATTTTGTAAAAGATTTGGGCACATTTAGCCCCATCTTTTTTTTGAAATGAGCGTATTTAGCATATTGAAAAGTTAAATGTGCACTAACGGGCACATATTTTCTCATAATTGTAAAACATTATAATTGTTTTTGAAGAAAAACTTATAGATAATATATTTATATAGTGACAGATCGTTTTGTATTAAAAAAAGTTTATGGGTTCTAAACGAAAAATAAAAAAAGTTTGAAGATTTGGGGATTAAACATAACGTTTTGAAGCCCGGTTCGACCCGGGTGGTACAACCGGTTGAACCGTCCCGTCGAAAACGGGTCAATTTAAACCGAGTCAATATGACACGTTGGGTCAAACGGTCAAATTAAACAGGTCAACCCACTTGGATTTGAAGCGTCTTGTGTCAACCGGTTTTAATATGTGTTAATAGTTTCAAATTTTTACTTTTTACTTTTTGGTTTCAAATTAAACAGGATGCCTGTTATTGGTTAGCCGAACCGATGGCGACACCGGTTTCCGGTTGAACCCGTTGGTCCAGTCCGATTTTTAAAACTATATGTACCATCAACTTGTTAGCTTGTATGAAGCTTTGTGTGTTTTATTAATTTGTATAATGTGTATAATAACATGTACTTTTCATTTTAGGGTGTTTTTAAAATAACATTAATTAGTTTGTTTAATTATTTTATATTTAGAATTATGTTGTAGCTTGTTTAAAGTGTACATTGTGAAAATTTCATTGTACTTTTTAATAAGGGGTGTTTTAATTGGTTGTTTTTAATTTGGTAGATATGCTTTTAATTGGTTGTACAATGTGAATAAATTATTGTACTTTTAAGTAATGGGGTATTTTAATAAGAGTATTAATTACACAAATATATTTCTCTCTCATTTGACCATTAAACTTTTCCACTTTTCCACTTTGACTGTTTTTCCATTTTATGTAGTTAGATATATATACCAGTACCAACCATTGATTTATAGCATAGAAGTAGATAAACATGGTACATTACAAAAGTACATGTTATTATTATGTTAGACTAGCTCCAAAGGTCCCAACTTGTCAAGCACTCGGGTATACTGGTTATATTCGGGTTTTTTTTTTTTTTTTTTTTTTTTTTTAAACAGTAAATTAATACTCCAGTGATAGGTATATAGATTATACCAAAGAACACTTGAGAGTTGACATACAAATTACAAAATGTATGTGTACATACTTTTGAGAGCTACTACATGAAAATAGAGTAAAAACTGAAACAAAATACAACTTGACAATGAGAAATGGAGAAGGAAGTTGCCCGCACCAACACCCGCGTGTGTTTAGGTAAACGTGCGTTTCTCAAAAGTGCGTTTATCAAATTGTGTTTTCCAACTGTACCTCCTTACTTACTTTTAGAAATCGCATTTTTGGAGTCTTCACAACGTAGATAAGCACTTTTTACCTTTTGCTATCCAAACACTAGATTATCTTCTTTTGCGTTTTCAAGTTGTGATAATCAAATAATTAGGTAGCAAACGCAACCCCAAACACCCCCAATTACACGAGAAAATGACTAAAGATTTTAATGACTTTAAGCTTTTCACCAAACTTAAAAATGAAGCACACTAACCAGCTTTAACAACAACTACCAAACTTGAGACTCTTGAATAGATTAAACTCCATCCAATGCCTAAGTAAAACAGAATTGAAGAAGCTCAATAACCAATATTGCAACTTAACAACTTGATTTGGGAACATATCTCAATTAGTTATTTCGAGAATCCAGCGTTAACGAAATAATTCCATTCTTTTGATTTCTCAAACAAACCAATATCATCATTATCGGAATCAAAATCTTTTTCCGAGCTCTCGGTTATTGAATCAAAAGTGACATCAAGTTTTTTTCACAAAACCATTGTATGCTGCCGCGTTCGATATTGCCTTCTTTTTAGTAGCTTTTGAATCTTTTTTGAATTTCCCTAACGTTGTAACACTTGAGCTCTTTGTCACCCTTTTGCATGGCAAACACGAACATGTTCTGATATGCCCTTTCTTTGTATTTTTTTTTGTAACTTTCTTAAAGCGGGTCTCAAATCTTCACTTGATAAAACATTGTCTTTATCAAGAGAACGATTGGTTTTAAATGCTCCCATAGAATCACTTGAACCATCACTTATGCCAAATCTGAACTTTGCATCGTTCGAGAGCATCCGTCGCTCCTTCATTTTTGATCTCTTGAATGGAAACCATATATAGAGATCATTTTCAATTTCAACTTCAATACTCTCAGTCTCTTGTCAATCACCTCGATAAAAGGGGTCTTAACCATAAGGTACGCTGTTTCAATTTTGTAATAGCTTCTCTCCTTATTGGTTTGGCACGCAAGTTGTTTAAATATGATTAAAATTTTAGTTTAATACATGGTTCTTATAGTGACCGTATTTGTTTTCTTTTGCATGACCATTTCTACTTCTGTTAATGTTATTGTTTCTCCACAAGAGAAATATTGTCATTCCGGCCTTCGATAGTATATCGAGTCCAATTTTATCCTATTCCGCCTCGCGTCCTGTGCATGCACAAGATTTTGATATAAGTCAAATTGTTTGTATATCTAAATAACCAATGTTTTAAAACCCGGGTTGACCCGGCCGGTTCAACCGGTTGAACCAGGAACCGGCTCGGAGACCGGGCCGGATAGGACCGGGTTTTTGCATGGTTGAGAACCGGATTGAACCGTCTGTTTTTCGTTGACCCAGGTTGACCCGGTTTGATAAACCCGGCCGGGTCATGACTTTTTATCCAAAAAATTAACAAAATGATTTTTTTTCCCATTAACTTTTCTAAGTTTAACTGAAAAGTTAAAATGATGATAACTAATGTTCGTTAAAATTTTATAAAATAGTAAATTATAGTTATATATGATCTTAGAATCAGCAATTAATATAGTTTTACTATAAACCATTTTATAATTTAGAATCACCTTGAAAATTTTGGCTATATTTTTATAGATGTAGACTTAAAAAGCAAAACTTATTAGTATAGTCTCAATCTTCTTCATGGGTTTAATCAAACGTATAAATAAAGACAGATAAATTATTAGATTATGCAATACTACTTATTAAATATAGGAAAAAGTATATATATGTATAGACCCGGTTCGACCCGGCGGTTCAACCGGTTGAACCGGTGACCCGGTGAACCGGCGTCTTAACCGGGTCGATAAAAAAACTGGTTTTTAAAACATTGTAAATAACTCGTGCATGAGTTTATAAGTTACCTTATAATTAGTCATACTATTTGATGTAGGAAATGGATGATTGTTTCACATTACATTTTGGAAAGAAAAGTTTTGGTTTTTTTCTCATTCAATCCTTCTTTGATTATTAATTATAGGTTATTATTTAGATGGCAAAAACTACTAAAGTAAATTTCAGAAATTATAGGTTATTATTTACAAGTAAACTAATATATGTTTTGGGCAATCGGCTGGGGTTGGGGCTTTTATTATTATATGCCGAAGTTAAAATTTGTAGTTTTGTAAATTTGTTTGGCAAATGGACTTAAGCTTAAGCTTATTATTGCAAAATTACAAAAAATGACATAATTAAATGAGTTTTTGTATATATTAGATATTTTTATGGGTAAATAAGTAATTTATTGTTCAAAAGCCATTGGCTAAAGTTTTTAGCCTCTTTTATGAGGCTAAAGTTTTAAGCCCTTTTTAGAGGCTTATGATTTCATAAGCCCGCATGACAAACGAGACTTATTTTATAAGCCAACATGGCCTGTTTGGCTAAGCTTATTTATCATAAGCCGATTTGGGCTTATTTTTAATAAGCTCCGATTTTGTGGCTTATTTTGGGACTTGTCGGCTTATATAAGTTTATTATATCATAATAAACTTATATAAGCCGACAAGTCCCAAAATAAGCCGTAAAATTGAGGCTTATAAAAAATAAGCCCAAATTTCATGAAATTTGGGCTTATTTTTTATAAGCTCTAATTCTACTGTTTATTTTAAGACTTGTCGGCTTTTATAAGTTTATCATATCATAATAAATTTATATAAGCCGAGAAGTCTCAAAATAAGCCACAAAATCGGAGCTTATAAAAAATAAGCCCAAATCGGCTTATGATAAATAAGCTTAGCCAAACATGCCATTTTAGAAGCCCAATCCCTATAAGCTGTAAGATGATATAATAATCTGTATATTAATCAATAAACCCTAATCACCGGTTTTGGCATATATACAAGTAATACATAAATACAACCCTAAACCCAACATGAGCCGAGTCTCCATAACCCAACATGGGTCGCCTACACTTAAGCCTGTTAACTAAGCCTCCTATAAACCCCTCTCGAAACACAACCTTTATCAACTTTGCCTCTATAAATACACAACCAAACCCATACACAAGAAGCACGCGCAAACAAACTACCAAAATGAGAAAAGCATTTTTCACAATTTCTTTCCTCATCTTTTTTAGTTTCCCAATCTTATCTCTCAGCTCCCAAGTTTGCAACAAAGATGATGAAAAAGTCCTGTTTAAAATCAAAGAATCACTAGGAAACCCTTATCATCTAGCCTCTTGGCAAAAATCACTAGATTGTTGCCAATGGTACGATATCAAATGCGATTCCAAAACAAGCCGCATTATTGCTCTCACCATATTCCAGGGAAATATTTCGGGCCAAATCCCGAATGCTGTTGGTGATTTACCATTCCTCGAAACAGTAATCTTCCGAAAACTAACAAACCTCACGGGAACTATACCATTCGCGATATCTAAACTCACACGCCTCACCTCGCTAGACTTAAGTTGGACCAACTTAACCGGGCCAGTTCCTTCCTTCCTTAGCAAACTCAAAAACCTAGAATATCTAGATCTTTCGTTCAATGATCTCACGGGTTCTATCCCACCAGAACTCGCATCTTTAACGAAACTTGGTGAGATACATCTAGGCAGAAACAAGCTTACTGGTGTCATCCCAGATTCATTCGGGTACTTCAAAGGATCAACCCCAAATCTCTATCTTTCACATAACCAACTCACTGGAACAATACCTAAATCATTAGGGTACTTAAACTTCAGTTCCATGGATGTCTCAAGAAACAAGCTCACAGGAGACATTAGCATGTTTTTTGGACCAAACAAGACAACTCAGTTTGCTGATTTTTCGAGGAATAGTTTCGAGTTTAATATGTCGAAGGTGGTTGTTCCTGCAAGCTTGACATGGCTAGATTTGAATCATAATAAGATCTTTGGGAGTTTGCCAAAACCATTGACTGGATTAAGTTTGCAGTATTTGAATGTGAGTTATAATAAGCTGTGTGGACATATCCCTAGTGGTGGAAACTTGCAACACTTTACTAGCGACGAGTATTCTCACAATAGGTGTTTGTGCGGGTCTCCGTTGCCCGCCTGCACCTAGGTTTATCATGAATTTGACACTACGGCGGACCCATTTCACAACAAAATTAACTCAAGGGTGGACGCCGCTAGTAGTGACAGAATATTTATATGATTGTAGTCTTGTAACAGTTATTGGTAAGTTGTGTAGTTGTGTTCTTATCTAAATAAACGTGATTCAACTAGGGGCATGTCCCTGTGTGTCACATGCATGTAGATTGCTCGAGTAAGAACAAGAAAGCGTGTAATAACCTGTACAATTCTCTCATTACTTGTGTTGTAGTTGTTTATGTACTCTAGTTTTTTTTGCTAGCTTCTTAGAGCATGAGGTGTGGTGAAGAGGTAAGATCTCTTCATCACCGTCACGTCACTGGCACATCACCATAAGGCTAGCCCCAATGAGGGGATTCAATCCCCCTCTTTTTCACTGTCACGTCAGCTTTCTCTCTCTGCCGACCTTCAGGCGATTAGGTGCCCCAGTAAGGGCGACCAAGTTCATATTAAAAAAAAAAAAAAAAAAAAAAAAGAAAAAAACATTTTTAACACAAAATAAAATTTCATTAATAATTAAAACGTTACATAATAATTCAAATAAAATTAAAACATTACTACAATACAACGACTAAACTAGTTTTGATTCTGACGATGCCAAATGTCTTCCACCAAATCGGCTTTGAGGCTAAGATGAGTTGTTTTGTTGCATATCTCCTTGGTAATTTCAACGATTCACATGCGTTCTTATGGGATCATAAGAGCGGTCTTGCTCTCACTGGAAAGAATACGGGAGATATTGCCGTCTGATTCGATCCTGAATTATCATATTATGTAATATGATACATGTGTACATTATATGCGATAGACGCTCTTTGTCTAACCCTCTAGCCGGATATTTAATCATTAGCCACTTCTTCTTTAGTACACCAAAAGCAAGTTCCACATCTTTTCTTGCTGCTTCGTGCATCGTCTTATACAATATTCGTTTGTGATCATTCGTCCCTGGATTTTTAATGGACTTCATAATAACCGACCATTCCGGATATATCCCATCAGCAAGATAATATCCGCGTTTATAAAGCACGCCGTTAGCAACGAATTCCACATCCGGTGCTCTCCCCGTTTTGAGATCATTGAAAGAGCGATGCACGTAAAACATTTACGTCGTTATTCATCCTGACACCAAAGAGCATGTCAAATCCATAAATCTTGGGACGCGATCGCTTCCAATAAAATGAAAGGACTTTGCCCGTGATCACCCCTACAAAATTGAGCTTTTAAAGCATGTGGGCAATTCTCCCACGGCCAATCTGTGCAATCGATGCTTCCTATCATCCCCGGAAAACCCATGACTTTGGTAGTGATGAGCATAGAGTTTGTCAATGTCACTAACCGTCGGCTTTCGCAAATACTCTGGACCATATAACTCCATTATCACCTCACAAAATTTTTCGAGACACTCACGAATTGTTGATGCACCCATTTGCACGTATTCGTCTAGAGCATCAGCATTGACCCCGTATGCCAATTGACGGATTGAAGAAGTACACTTTATCAATGGAGAAATACAAAGTACGCTGCACAATCGGGAGTTTGTTGGAAATAAGGTGAATGATCGGTTATATCTCGGACAATTCGTGTGAATAGTCGCGGCTCATACTGAACGATCATGAAATGTTGTATCGCAGTATCTTGGTGTCTCACTGAAGTAAGCATCAACTAAGCGGTTATGAGCACCCACCGATCCCTACTAACTTGGGTTCGTGAGACTTTTTCGAGGCTTGAATAGCCTCCCGGCACTCTTCCAAACATCATAAACTTCGGTACTAACCGTTTTCATCATCGATGATGAATCGGCAATGAATAGCTCGTAAGAATTAAAACTCATATTGTGTAAAGAATATAGAGAATGTGTGAAATGAGATTTGTGAGTTTAGTGTGTAAGTATGTTGTGTATTTATAGGGTGGTTTTAATTGTATTTTTTTTTTTTTTAGTTTCAAACGGTTAGTTTTTTGTTTGGATTGCAACGGTTGGAATTAAAAGTGGCGTGTTTTTGTTTTGTGAGATGTCGATCGGATACACGACCAACTCATGCAAATTATGTGGCGATCGATACAATCCACATCAAGCCGATCGACACCCAATCGATCTCCTAGTGCCTCGATCGACAGAGATTGAGCCTCACTGGGGTTAGCCTAACAAACTTTCAGAATTAACTACAACAAACCCTCTCCAATCACTCACAACAAACCTCAACTTACTCATTTGGGTCCCACATACATATTTATTCACACACACAACCATACTAATTAAAAAAATAAAAAACAAAAACAAATTGTCAGCAAATATAGCTCGTCGTCCGGACGAAGAGCCTTGCATGAAGAGCCATGACAAGGGGGGCGGTGTGGTGAAGAGCCACGACAAGGTGGCATGTCACCTCCACCTAGGACGACGGCGAGCCACAACAAACCCACACCGGGTGCTCTTACTAATCTTTAATGAATCCGCCATTAAAAAGAATATTCAGTATACTTTATAGTGTATGATATAAAAACCTAAACTTACGCCTAATTTTAGACCTAAATCCAAATGACAACATTCTGATGGCTGCAGAGATAGATTCACTTACTTTACAGGCCATCAAAATGATGACAATTGGATTTAAGTCTAAAATTAAGGCTAAGTTTATGTCCCTCTATCATTTCTCTTTCATATATATTGTATTGAAAATTTAAGATAAGTTTGTACGTAGTAAAAATTACGGTACTTTGCAAACAACCAAGTACAGTAATACTCCGTAATAAAGAATCAAACGTACGTACTGCAGCTTTTATGGACCAAGCCAACCCTGGCAACCCATGTTCCCACTCATATTGAGCAAGAATATCGCGTGCGTCAGAAAAGATTAGGCTGACTCACTCACTACATCATCAGTCAAAGAAACAGGGAGTGGTCAATTCTTTGTATTATTTGTCAGGATGTTTGGTAACTTTTTTTTCTTTGAACAAAGGATATTTGTAACTCGGTACACCTTTATCTCTTATTTTAAGACATCAATAATACTATGCTAAAAGTAAGGGTGAGCAAACGGACCGGCCGAACCGGACCGACCGAAGGACCGACCGGACCGACACGGACCGAGACCGGACCGACCACATTCGGTCCGGTCCGCGGTCTCGGCTTTTGGGCAAATCGGTCTTCGGTCCGGTCCCGTCCGGTCGGTCGGACAAACCGACGAAAAACCGCGAATTGGGCCGTTTTGGACCGGACCGACCGAAGGCGAGACGGACCGACCGGACCGAGGACCGACCAAATTCGGTCGGTCTCGGTTGCTGGCCGAACTTCGGTTTTCGGTCCGGTCCGGTCCTGGCCGGTCCGGTCCGGTTTTCAGCATATGCACACCCCTAGCTAAAAGTGTTACTGTATTTTTGAACAAAGATATTTAGGACATCAATAATACTATGCGGTACACCTTTATTTTTTAGGATGGTGTCAGTTATGATCTCATGTCTTATTCATGCTTAATCACCAACAATAATATCATTTCACCTCATTCATACTCTCTTATGCATTAACATACTTTTTTACTGCCAACCATGATCTCATGCCTCACCAAATTTTATTTTTTATATTTATAATTATATTAAACAATTTAGTAAAAACATAATATTTCATTAATAATTAAAAAAATTACATACAGTAATACTTAAAAAAAAAGAAATCACTAATCATCAAGAATACATATCTAAAAATTGCAACTCCATTCATATTTCTCCGCGAGCTCACGTTTTTTGGCAAGAGTGAAATCTAGCATTTTCGGATCGGTTATGTGATCGTGCGGTTGGTTATAGAACTTCATCGCCCGAAACAAAGCCTTTTCTTCAACACTACGGAGTTGTGCCGCCATCAACTTTTCGGCCAATTCATCATTTGCAAGTTTTTTCTCCACCACCGTCTCCAATAGTTGTGTTTTCCTTGCCGTGTAGGTGTCGAAGCTCGCAACAACACTTTCCTTTGTCGACGACTCGCTATTGGTCTTCTTGCCTTTTCTTTTCCGTGTAGGAGTTGTGTCGTCATTCAGATCCGGAATAACTGTCTCAACATTGTCATTGCTTCCCGTCTCGTAGTAGCTAGATTCCGATGACTTTCTTCGTTTGTCGGAATTAGACGAAGATGCTTGACCCACACATGGTTGTTCCAACTATTTGTCTTCTAGCCTAACAACCTCCCATGCTTCAATATGACTAAAAGACTTGCCCTTTGTTTTCTTATCATAATCGGCCAAGGCATTTTTCATCGCTACACCCACTCTTACCAAAACGTTTCTACAATTATAAAAGTAAGAGTATATAAATTAATACAAGTATATAAATTAATACAAGCATATAAATTAATACAAGTATATAGAGTTTAAAAATTACTTGTTGGATGAATAGCCCGTTAAAGACACTCATGGCGGCATTCATATTTTGCCACTTTGTGTTCAAGCTATGATGACTTCGAGTAGTATCTTTCACGTTTTCCTTGAAATGCTCTTGAATTCTTTTCCAAAAACTATCTATACTTTGTTCATTCCCGACTTTTGGACATGTCGAGATATGAACTTAAGCTTTTGCCAAACCCACCTCTTCGACCGACGTCCAATTTTTTTTCCCGCTTTAGTCGATTGTTTTCTTTTTTGGACATTGTAGTTTTCTTGAACTTCTTGAACATCTTCATCATTTTGAGCTTGGCCTAATACATAGTATAACAAATAAATTATAACAGGGAAAGCAAATAATATTATAACAAATAAATTATAACAAATAAAATTATAACAAGTGTAGCAAATAATAATATAACAAATAAATTATAACAAATACATAAAAAAAACAAGTATACCGATTGGATTTTGTTGTTGCGTTTCGGGAACATAATCAATTTCATCATCCTCGTAATCATATAACGGTAGTTCTCGTTCGACACTTGGTTCACGCCGCGAAGGACCTTCACAGTGGTCATTGAACGGGATTCATCGGTGGAGGTTGGGGATAATATTGGCGTTGATGTGATGGTAGATTCACCGGTGGAGGTTGGGGATAATAGTGAGCAGGGTTGACGACTCATTTGGGGATAGTAGGGAGGGGGTTGTGATTGAACTTGCGGACGAACGGGTTGTGATCGAGAGCTTCGTCCACGAGCTTTGGATGAGGTTGAAACACCTTTTGATTTCTTTGCATCCATTTTTTTTAAAAGAATGAGAGTTGGAAGTGGAAGTAGTGAATAAAATGTGATTTGAAAATGGTTATTAAAGTGCATATTTATAAAGGGATTTTTTTTAATACCCAACGGCTCTAATTCTAGCCGTTCAACAGCTATATTTCTTCCTCCACTTCTCCATGCTGCAGCGGCATTTCATCCCGAGCTTGGTTGATGCCGTGCCATGCCGCTTTGGTGGCGGCGGTGTTGCCGCTCGGCATTTGTTGAAGCCGTGCCATGCCGTCCTCCATTGCCAGTACCCTTATTTTTGAACAAGGATATTTAGGACATCGATAATTATACTACTTTACATTTGTTGGGAAGCTTATGAACAGCTTATTTTTTGGGATATTTTTTTGCCCGACCTCTTTGGGTAACCGACCCGATCTACTCAGTTTCACTCACATCGTCTCTTTATTTTTTTAGGTTAACCGACTCGCTCTATTCATTCTCACTCACATCGTCTCTTTATTCTTTAGATCCAAGTGGGTAGATCTCCGCGGTAGATCTCCTGTGAAAAATTCGGCCATGCTTGGTTTGTTGTTAGTGCATCGGTTTGTGAGAGGGCTACAGTCATGTGTTATCGGGTTTGTACATGCGCGCTAGCCACATGGTAAACGCTGATTGTATGCATCTTTTGGTCCATGTATTTTTTTTCTGCTTGTCATGTCTTAGATTAGGGTTAGGTATATCGATTATCAATCATCAAAAATCCGATCTGCAACTTTGATATTTTCAAGAATCGATACAAGGTGTGATGTTTTTTCCTTTTATTTTTTGCCTATTTTGTTTGATCTTTATGCTTGCTGGGCTATGTTGTGTTTAGGTTTCATTGTCTTTTGAAGATTGGATACTAGGTGTGATGTTTTTACCTTTACTTTCGGCCTAGGTTCGTTGTGATGAGGGTTTAGGGGTTTTTTTTGTGTTAAACACTTTATACGAATGAGGGTTTATGTTTCATTTAGTTTTTATTTTTTTATTTTGTTAAACTATTCTGGCCATTTTCTAATTTCAAGTTTGTAAATCAATTTAATGATGATAGAATTAGGTCCTCCTTTCGTAATTCATGTTGATTTAGTAAGTGTAAAAAAAAACCTATGTGCTCATGTTGGTCGAATGGGATTTCATATCTTATGCTTAAACACTTTATGCGGATTAGATTTTGCTCAAATAGTATAACTTCTAAAAAAAATTTGTGGGTTTGCAATGCTTTCAGGTCCTGCTGTGGCGGGGTAGCTTTGCTGAGGTTGCAGCCATGCCAGTGCCCTGTATCTTACTGGCCCATAACAATGTAGTGTTTGCAGTCACGCATGGTTCGATGTAATTTTGTTTGTATACCTTTGATTTGCTGAAAGTACGATGCAAAATGCAGCTATTTACATGGCGTGATGGATTTGGTGTGTGTAGAGACATGGTTGCTTGCAGTTTTGTCGCTTTTATGTGCAATGTAGGCTGAGGAGCCATGATATTTGCTATCTTTGTTTTGTATTGGTAACTTAACTTGGCCGAAAAACATGTCTTGACAGGGTAACCTGTTAGGTCACCATAATGTAACACAAGCATCAATATGTAAGAAATAAGATGAAGATAGATTGGTTGAACAAACACACACTAAACACACGCATGGATAAGAAAGGTTATGCGTAGGATATAGAGTGCAAATTAACAACCAACCTTTTAAGGAAGGTTTACAAAGGTATTTATAGGGGAAGGGACTAGGGCAACACTACAAGTCCCCTTCTTTCCTTATTGGACTTGGGCCAAGGCTTATGGGTTTGCTTATGGGTTTTCTATATAAGCCTTGCCATTAATACAAACATAAAAGTCTAATTAAGCTACCTATTACATATTGATTACAAACACTTGAAATACAAGTTAGGAGTGATTCCAACAATCTCCTCCTAAGTGTTGGTAATTAATAAATGACTCCAGCAATCTTGAAAAGTTGTTGGTGTAGAGGTTATAGCAGTAGCTTTGATGTCTTCTGACCTTCTTCTTTCTTGTGAGAAGAAGAGCCTTGATTCTAACAATCTCCCCAGTGTGAGGATCTTGTTTCTTTTGAAGTTTTCAGCATTGACTTCTTCATATATATATATATATATATTTGTTCTTTGTTCTGGTGTGGATATTTTGATGTTATGTTGTTGTAATCTGAATCAGGTCCGCTTCGTTGCTCAAGTGTCTCCACGTCCTTCTCCAACATGCTCACACGCTCTTTAACGTTGGATTTTAGTATTGATGTAGTTCTCTAAGTCTTTAAACTTTGTAGATTCTTTGGCTTTGAGGAAGAATCATTCTGACTTTTGTGTTGCCTTTCGAGAGAACTTTAAATTGTATTGTTGTTGGTATGAGCATGTGGAGAATCAGCACGATCATCTCCCAAGAACATCCATAAGAAGAAAACATAAGAATGAGTTAGTGATAAACACCAATCGATCACTGTGGTTGTTTCTTAGAGAGTTGACCACTACCATTGTTCTTCTGATGAATGTCTTGATTCCATTCACCTTGGTCGGGCAAATCAGCCGTCCGAATCCCATCAGGGACAGTTGGCATTACATTGAACAAGTTCAACTAATGACCCACACTATCAGGACTCGATTCTTGAAAGGAATCTCCTTAGCGGGATTTCCAGCACTTACAAGTTTGAACTTGGCGTGTTCGGCATAGTGTGAAAACACATATCTAATTCTAGCAAAGGTTGTTCCTGAACTGGAGTCCCTCAAGTAGGATAACACGATGTACCGGAGTACACCTACGTTCGGTGAGTCGCTGAGGTACACGAAGCATCACCTCACGACTGTAGACCGTTTGAGACAACACTAAGCGTAACCCCGAGGAGTTACGGGCGACTTCTTTGTCGAGTAGGTTTGATGTTGACCCTAGCAAGAGTTTCCATTCAATCACTGAGGATCACAATTGTGAACGTCTCATAAATGTTCTCGACAGATTGCTAAGATCTGTGAAGGACTCGATAATGTTTTCACTTGCGTCCTTAATGTTGAACGACAAATGATGAAGTGTCAAGTGTTCCTAAGAGATCTTTTGATTAATCTCGTGGCTCTAGACTTAATAGTGCGCTTTGGTTTTCCTAAGCGGAGACTAGGGAGAGGGTCTCCTTCTTCAATACCAGCAATCTCTAAGAGAAAGCCGATAGTTTACGTAGGGTTCCCTGTGAGAATGAAACAAGCTTCTGTTGAGAGAAACTTGAGTGGCTAAGAAGTTCAATACCGGTGTCATCAAGTGACAACCAGTAGCAAATGTATTGAACCCGGTGTCTGCCCTAAGTTGAATAATTTGGAGGGCTATTTCTTTTCACCCTTTTCATTACTTTTCTTTTTAATTCTTCAACTCATTCTTTCTCCGATTCTCATTTTCTCCTTTTTATAATCATACCTAAGGACTTCTAAATTCTAACTATTGGTGGTGTCCTTGGGTAGATCCCTTCGGCTCTGGAGGATCATAGGACGATTATTCCTAACCTTAGTCACCTTATAACACCATGACTATCCTAAGTTGCCATAAAACCATTTTCTTGAAAATCTCTCAAAGTGTTTATGAGTAAAAACATTTTGTGACACTTCGAGAGTTTTGTATTTTCGGAAATAGTCCCCCTTCACATGTGCTCAAGAGTTTTGACAGAAATCTGCACAGTGAGGGTAGAGCTCGAACTTTTGAATTGATCGACTCAAGATAGACAATTCCCCGCAAAACACGATTACGTTGCATAGTTAAAGAGTTGCATTGTTAGCTTTTAGGTGTCAACTAGCTCTAATAACAACCTTGAAGGTGTGGACAAACCTTGAGAAGGTTGTCAAACCCGTCAAAGTTCATGTCCATCAAGAGTTTCTCGAAAAGGTACGATCTACTCGGATAAGTCTTGGAAGACAAATCTTTTCGATGTATGACAGTTCAGACCTCGTCAATTAATGGGTTAAGTCTTAGCACGAAGTTTCAATCACAATATCCAACATATTTGAATCACACAATTTTTCTCCCCCTAAAAATGGCATATAAATGTTATTTTTGATGAAATTTTGATATCGAATATGACCATTTCGAGTTTTGTGGGAAGATTTCCACGAAGAACGTTTTGTGAACAAAGATTTGTTTTAGCAAATACTCCCCCTCAACAAGTAATATTAACTTTTGAGGTTTTGAAAACATAAGGGAAAGTACTTGTTCTTTTGAGTAAAACTTTAAAAAATGAAAGTTTTGATAAGTTTTACTCAAAAGTAAGAAACTTTCGCTCCTTTTATGAGGATTGTGGCACTGATGCGTACCACATGGTCCTTTCATTACAAGAACGGGTTGTACACTGTTATGTGTGCACAAACCATTGTCAATAATAGAAATCATATCATCCAAATATCAATCAAAGAAATGAATTAAGGAGTACCAGGCAATCCTTCAATAAGACCGGGAGTTCTCTCTTGACGTTGATAGCCGGTAAGAGGGAAACTCTGTCGTCCACCCATGAAACTCTCCAAATTCCACATCTGATCACGGTGAAACAACCTTTCATCAATCCTCTTGATAATCTTCTTCACATCCATCTTTTCTCTAGAATTCCACCGCTTCTTCGAACCATAATCTCCTTCAACCGATACGCTAACCCATCACGAACCTTCTTCAGAGTATGATCACAAAACTTGTGAAGCTCATTGCACGCCATGAGATAGTTATGGTGAAGTTCACTGCGGTAAACAACTCCAAAATTTGCTTTCTTCACAATGGTGTACTGAGGAAGTTGGTTGATATCGGGAAAGTGTAGCAGCGGTTTAGTGAGATTGACTTTCTTTTGGTAAGATTCTACAGCAAGTTGAAGGTCTTCAACACGTTCCTGGATCACTATGCTTCTTATGAATATCAACAACGACGTGATGTACTGGAGCTGGATGTTGGTGGAGAAATGTCGCATCCGACCTTGTACCTTAGCTAGATACATGTCTTCAATGTTGTTGAGCGACAATCTCAGAAAATCAGCTTCAGTAAAATCATATTCCTGCTCGTTTTGGCGTTTGAATTTGATCTGTTCCAGGAATGAGTAATCCCACTTTGTAGCCAGAATGACATTCATGATAGCAACGATCCGTTTGTCACTGTACACATCTTTGTTTGATTTTAGAACCTGGCAGCTTCTGTAGTATAGTCTTATTCGTTCAGGCCAATGATGAATTCCATACTGTGCATCGAGATCGTAATTCACCACATTATCAACAAACATTCTTGTGGCTTCTTCCTCGATGGCAACTTTATTGGAGAAGACTGCTGCCGGGATGTTAAAGGTGAGTGAGGTAGCGTATTTCTTGCTTACATCGCTACCGTGCTAAAGAAATTTTAGGTCGTTGTTGAAGAAGTATTGGTAGGGAATCCTTTATTGATCAGGTCGGCCAATGGTTGGTAGTGGCTTGGTCCAGTCAGTGTAGTATGGAGTCTTGTCAGGTCTTGTGAAGTCGATGTTAGATTCCGGGTTGAGCCAATCAATATTGTTGGACATAGCTCGTGCAATGTTGTCGAGATGATATTCGACTTCAATAGCACTATCGGAGCTGTCCTTAAGCAGTTGAAACACATCATTCTTGATTCGGCGTAACTC
Organism: Chrysanthemum makinoi; assembly: GCA_910596185.1. Lineage (NCBI taxonomy): Eukaryota > Viridiplantae > Streptophyta > Magnoliopsida > Asterales > Asteraceae > Chrysanthemum > Chrysanthemum makinoi. The sequence goes on from OU343221.1 coordinate 204,122,771, forward strand.
TTCTTTCGTCATCTTCTTCACTTTGAACTTTTCTTGAATAATCTTGACATGCTCCATGGTTTGACCATCTACCGGTTCTTGGCCTTCCGGTAATTGAGGGGTGGCATCAACAAGCATGGAAAACCAGTCGTATTCATCAGTGTCATCTTCATCCAACCAAGATACAATTGAGGTAGACTTTTTATTCTTTGGCTTGGAGGATGATGCTGTTTGGTGCTTGGTTGATGGTGTTGATGAGGGCGGTTGTTGGGGCTTAGGAATCTCTTCGTCATCACCACTGGTGTATTGGAAATAGTCACCAGTTTTCTCCTTTGGTGGTGGAGACTCAGAGTCCTGAGGTTTATCACTAGCAAGAGGTTGTTGAGAAGAGCTTGTGGTGGTGGTAGTCCTTGGGGGTGGTGGAGGCATAGATGAGGATTCGCCTGTTTTCTTTTGACGTTTAGGCTCAGAATCCTTGTCCGCATCATCGTCGTCTCTTGGTCTCTTATCTTGACCAGCTCCTTCCTTGCAGGTTTGCTTCAGTTGATATGCAAGTAATGCTTCAAAAAGTTTTGATTCATCAAAATTGAAAGTTCCAGATCGGGAAGACATCTGCATAATTAGTTTTGAAATCAAATCAGCATCAGTGACAACAGGAGGTGGAACTGGTCGGATTTGCATCATTGCTGGTGTAGTTGAAAGTGTATGCTTGACCAATGTCATTAGATGTTGGTAGAGTTGTCTTGCGAACATTTCTCTTGTGACTCCAGGGATGGTTTCGAGAAGGAACTTATGAGTGTAGTCTCTAATCGTCTTGTCCATTTCACCCTGAATATCCCTGTTGAGGAATTCCTTGATTTGGTCTCTTTCCTCCGAGAATTCGTTCATCACATCTTGAAGTAAATTTACTCTGTCGGCCAGCTGATTCAATTTCTTGTTAATCACGTTTCGTTTCCTTGCTTTCCTGACAGCCTTGACAATCTTGGTCTTGGCACGTGATGCCCAAGTGTCGGTAGGTCTCTTTACTGATTTGGATGAAGATCTGGTGGTAGCATCTTTGGATGGTGGTGGTGATGAATGAGATGATGAATCTGATGAAGATGAGTCATGAGATGGCTCTGGGTCTTTAGGTGGCTCAAAAGTTTCTTCAGGGTTATGTTCAGGATTATCTTGAAGATAATTATCAGCTTCCTCCTGAGCTTTAGCCTATTCTTCAGCCTTTTCCCTAGCCTCTTCTTTAGCTCTCTCCCTAGCTGCTTCCTCTATGTCTTCACCAGTTATCTTCTCATTCTTCTCTTGTTCCTCTTCTTCAAAGTCGAATATGATTTTATCCTCATGCTGTTGTTGCTCAGTTGATTCTGTAGTGGTGGTACCAGTTCCCTTATCGGGTTGATTAACCGCATCAAGAAATGGTGTGGTTAGTTCACCACCACTGGAATCTCCAGGGCCTCTAGTTTGTTGAATGTTGAATTCAGTAGCAGCATGTTGCAATCTCAGCTACTTGAGAGTCTTGTCGTACTCTCTTTCTTCATCCTTAGGTTCATCGTCATAACTTTCTTCTTCTTCTTGCTCAGCAACTGGAGTCATTCCCTTGTCTGATTTGGGACTTGGTGGTTTGTCAACTGACCTCAGCGAGGTTGTTTCATCAGTAGCAGATTCTGAATAGTGAACCACCTCATCAGACTCAGTATCCTCAGAGTCTTCGTCCTCTAGTTTAGGTGCCGGTTTAGGATTAGGAATGGCACCCTTAGATGTGACTTTTCTTTTGCGAGGAGGATTCCTCTTAGGATACTTGAGGGCACTCCCAGTGCTTTCTACACTTCCAGCACTGCCTGATCTTCTAGTCTTCTTGACTGGAACAACAGAAGTCTTTTCATCCATGAACCCGACTTTTCCCTTACTCACGGCTTCAAGGTATCGACGATACGATGGTAAACTTTTGATATCATCGGTGAGAAGGCAATCCAGGAGCACTGCAACTTGTTTCTTTGTTGAGGAGTCATTGAATCTGACAATGTTTAACGTGGGCTCATACAACGTAGAATGATTGTTGGGGTCATTAAGTCTCAAGGGAATGTCCTGATTTTTCCCGAGAATGTTCTAGATCAACAGCTTAGTGTATCTGATAAAAGGAACCTTTGTCATGGGCTTCTTGAGATGGGACATCATGTCTTCCCATATCATACTGGCAAAGTCGATGTGCTGCTTGTTGATCATGCCCCAGAAGGTTTGTAAGTGCATGAGTTTAGGATGCTCATGACCGCTGTCTCTTCCAGAAACAAACTTGGCGATCATGATGTACAAGGTCCTCCACGGTTGAGGAATGTTCTTTAAATCGACCGAGGAGTGCTTGGTAATTGTTCCAGCAGCTTCATCATAGCCAAGATCGATCATGAATTGTAGTGTAGCCTCTTCACTTGGAATTGGTACATACTCAGTAGGTTGGATAGCAGGCAGAAGAAGAATTGTTCGCAGATCTGCAACATTGACGGTGAATTCCTTATCATTGAGAGTCACTGTGATGGCATCTTGACCATCAACCTTTTTCATTGTGTGCCAGAATTGATGAATGTAAATTTCTGGCACAGTTGCTGAGTTCGTGAGCATATTGTTGTAGGGATGAGTTTTGAGTATGTCCACAACAATCCTGCATGAAGACTCTGAGCAGGTGAAGTTCTCAAAATTGACCTTGAGATTTTTCTTTCCAATCTTCATGCTGTAATCAGTAGGGAATATATCTTCCATTGTGAGCTCATTTGGTGCGTTGACATTTTCCATGATGACGTCCATATCGTGATCTGAAAGGTATTGAGACAAAAGAACCAACATATCGAAAGACATTATGTTAGTCAAAAGTTGATTTTATTGTTCAATTATTGAATTTGTTATGTTAATGAATGTTACGAGTCCAAAGTCACATGTTGTCCAATAGTCCAACGTTGACGTGATAAGTTACGTGAGTATTTTAATCTTGAATCTTAAAGTCCAAATTTTCACTCATTCACACAACATTTTAACCATTTTTACATATTAGTGACATTTTGGTCTTGTGACGTTATGAGTAACTTATTACAAGTTTGTACGCGTAACATTTCATAAGTTTAGATACAATTTTGGCTTAAGCGTAGGATAGTAAGCTTATGCGTAAACAGTGTAACCATACGCGTAGGAATAAGCTTATGCGTAAGAGTCACTCACAGGCGTAAGAAATCTTACGCGTAAGAATGAGCACTTAGCATACAGCTTACGCGAAAGCGTAGGTTGGGGACTTTACGCGTAAGGTTTACTCGTAAGAGTAAGCCTTAGGCGTAAGAGTCCAAGTTTAAGCATATCCTTCACAGGATACGCGTAGTCCCATTGTAGAACCTTATGCATATAGGTTACGCGTAAGATTGCTCTTATGCGTAATGTCTACGCATAAGGTGATCCTTAAGCGTAAAGGCCATTTTACCCTTGATTCTAAATTGGTATGCGTAAAACCTGAAATAGATCAATCATAACACTTCCATTAACAAGTTATTCAAACCCTTTCAACATCACAAGAAATCATAAGTCAATTCTAGTTACGCGTAGGATAATACTTATGCGTAAACTTAAACCCTAGTATTTCAAATCCTACTCGTAAGCAATCTAGCCATGGAAAATCCACCAAATGATTTATGGGACATCTTAGAGGCTATATGATTAGTTTGCAACAGGTTTTAACATCAAAAAATGCCATGAATAAAAAATACCCCATTTCAACGAGAGCTTAAACCCTAAAGTCTAATTATTCAAATTTGAAGTTTCTGGGAATGATTCAAAGGTGTTGATAGTTAATTAAACATGTATCAAATATAACTCAAGAAACTAATTATCCAAAAACACTCACAATAGGAAACCCCCAAATCCACGCATAAACCCTAGAATTTGAAAGTGATTAAAAACAATTTCTGGGTTAATATTCTTTATGACAATGGATTTAAAACTTGATTCATACCATGTTAACAATAACCATTTCATCATAGACACCCTAAAGTGATTACATGTTCATACGCGTATGCGTAAAAACTTAAATCACACCTAGTTTAAAATTAAACCGTTGGTTTTAAATAAGATTAAAAACCTATGTTTGGAATCACTCAATGAAACGTTTAACACTTACAGATTTCAAGATTCAAGCACGAATTTGAGAATGAATGCTAGGCATGGATTTGGTTTGGTGAAAGTATTAAAAATAGTAATAAATGAAAAATGGTAGTTAGGTGGAGTTTTAAAAAAAACTAAGTTTTAACTTTTGACAAGTATAGTCCCTCTACCTCAACCATTTTCAACCACAGCCCATAACTTCCATTATGGTTAAGCAAGATATGATAGTTTGGAAAGAAACATGACGACACTTCCCCTCGACTTTAGAAATAGTGAAATTTTACAAATTTGAGTCCGAGGAGTGTTTTAAAACAAGAAACGTATCCACCATTATCAAAGATACAACCAATTAAGGGTAACATGCAAGTACAAGGTTTTATGAAACATAAAATTATTTACATTCTCCCCCTCAACACTTGTCCGAGAAAATAATGAAATGTTTGATTGAGCAAAGAGTTGACGAAAGATTTGTACTTGCAATGTTGGAAGAAATTTAGATAGAAGAATATTTTTGAGTTTTATTAGATTTTATATTTTTCTATTTTGTTTTTGAGAAATTATTTACAAAAGAGGTTTTGGTGTTTGACTGGTTTTAAGATTGTGTTAAAAGATCGTCCAGTTCCTCTGGAGTCAAACACCTCATGCCAATCCGGTGGATCAAATCAGTAAACCTAGCGGGAGCTAAGGCTTTGGTGAGAAGATCCGCCAGTTGGTGTTCAGTACCCACAAAATATAATTCAACGGTACCCTTTTCCACATGCTCCTATATGAAATGATATCAAAGGTCGATGTGCTTGGACTTCGAATGTTGAACAGTGTTGCACGAGATCGCAATAGCACTTCGATTGTCGCAGTACACCGGAATTATGTCAAATATGTAACCAAATAGTCTTTGAGTTGTGTTCTCATCCAAATGACTTGAGCACAACACGCCGACATGGCTACATATTCTGCTTCAGTTGAGGACATCGATGTACAGTCCTGTTTCTTTGATTGCCATGACACCAATTTATCACCAAGGAATTGTAAACCTCCTGAAGTACTTTTTCGAGATCTAAGCAACCCTGCGGGATCAACGTCTGAAAAAGATATTAGTTCAAAACCAGAATCCTTTGGATACTAGATCCCCAAATTAATGGTTCCCTTGATGTATCAGAGGATTCTTTTAGCCTCAGAGAGGTGAGTTTCAGTTGGTCTCGACTGATAACGGAAGCAAAGATATACAACAAATACAATGTCAGGTCTACTGGCTGTTAGATACATGAAAGACCCAATAATACTTCGGTATTTGGTAGGGTCAACCAATTTCCCATGTAAATCAGCGTCCAGTTTCTTGGTATGTGCCATTGGCGTGGCATAGGTATCACAGCTTTAAATTCCATGTTTGTTTAAAATTTCAAGAGCATATTGGGACTGGTTTAAGAAAATACCACGGGGTGATTGATGAACTTGCAGTCCTAGAAAAAACGTAAGTTCACCCATCATTGACATTTCAAAATGTGTTTTCATAAGTTTTGAAAAAGCGTTTGAGTACTTTTTATGTGTTGACCCAAAAATGATGTCATCCACATAGATTTGGACGATTAAGATGTGTTCCCCGTGATATTGTATGAACAGTGTTGGGTCGACCGATCCTTTAACAAAATTATGAGATAGGAGAAAGGATGACAACTCATCGTACCACGCCCGAGGGGCTTGTTTGAGACCGTAGAGAGCCTTGTTCAGTTTGTAGACGTGATTAGGGAACTATGGATCAACAAATCCTTCTGGCTGACTAACATAGACCGTTTCCTACTGTTTACCATTCAGAAAAGCGGTTTTGACATCCATCTGATAGACCGTGATGTTCATGTGAGCCGCGAATGCCAGAAAAATCTGTACAACCTCAAGTCTAGCAACTGGTGCGAAGGATTCCTCGAATTCAATCCCCTCTTCTTGTCTATAACCCTTAGCCACCAGACGTAACTTATTTCTGATAAATGTACCTTCAGCATCCAACTTGTTTTTCCAAATCCATTTTAGACCAATAACATAGACCCCTGTTGGTTTTTCAACCAATTCCCATACTTCAAGACATTTTAACTGATTAAGTTCTTCTTGCATGGATTCAATCCAGTTGTCATAAGTCATTGCTTCTTTAATGTTTTTGGGTTCAGATTGGCAAACGGTAAGTGCATAAATGCAATGTTCACCGTCAGTCTGAAGGCGTTGTCTAGTTACGACTGGTTGATTCGGGTTTCCAATGATGTTCATAAGAGGATGGTCTTTAGTCCAACGATGTGTGGAGGGTTGATGTTGATATACATTATGCAGATTGGGAGGATTCAAATGGCTTGTAGATGATTCCGCAACATCTGAAGAAGCAGTTGCATTTGCGAAAGGGTTAAAGAACGCATTTGGATCATAATCTGCGGGTGTAGGTACATCATGATTCAGAAGATCATCAGCTGGTTCAGCGTCATTGGATGCAGTTTGTTCGGCTGTTGTTGTAGAATCAATTGGAGGTTCTTCTTCAACAGTAGTTGTTATTTCAGGTGTATCAGGGATTGGATTAGTATCAGGTTGAGCAGCGGAAACATTTGATACATCTGGAGCACGTTGATCAATATCATCACTAAATAGAGGAGCAAATAGTTGTTCTATTTGACGACGTGTAAGCTGAATGCTTGGTTCAGCTGATGATGGGGTTTGGGGGAAGTTTAGACGGTTATGTTTGGGTTTCAAGCTGTTTTGCTCAGAAGCCATATCAGTAAGCTCATCGAAATTTGCATGAATCGTTTCCATAATCTTCCTTGTACGTCGATTCCATATCCGGTATCCTTTAGAGTTTTCACAGTATCCAACGAAGACTCCAATGTCAGCTTTAGCCTTGAGCTTTCCAAAGTCATCACGATCATTGTTTGGATAACAAAGAGAACCAAATACATGAAAGTGTTTTAGATTCGGTTTTCAATTATGGATAAGCTCATAAGGTGTTTTGTTATGGCGTTTAGTAATCATTGAACGGTTCTGAGTGCAGTATGCAGTTGACACGGCTTCAGCCCACAAGTAATCTGGAAGTTTCACATTTATCAACATCGTTCTTGCAGCTTCCAATAAAGTACGGTTTCGTCTTTCAACAACTCCATTTTGTTCTGGTGTTCGTGCAATCGATGTTTGATGCTCAATTCCCACTTTCTTATAGTATTCACGAAGAGTTTGATTTACAAATTCAGTTCCTTTGTCTGTTCTGATTTGTCAGATTGTGTTCCGGAGATGAACTTGAATTTTCATGAGAAAGGTGATGATCATTTGTGGAGCTTGATTTTTACTTCGAAGAAAATAAACCCAAGTCCATCTTGAGTAGTCATCAACAATTACGAGAATGTAGCGTTTGCCATTAATCGTCTACACACGCATCGGACCACATAAATCCATGTGAAGAAGATGAAGCACATGCTGGGAGCTGTGTTCCACCTTTGAAGGAAAGTGAGCACGAGTGCTTTTCCCTTGTTCACAAGCTGAGCATAGATGATCTTTAGAATACCAAAATCTTGGGAGACCTTCAACAAGTTTGTAACGTGCAAGATTGGTTATGGTTTGAAAGTTCAAGTGTGAAAGACGATGGTGCCATAGCCAGGATTTTGTAGATGTTGCCTTAGAAAGTAGACATATGGGAGAAGAAGCAATCATGTCTTGCATTGAGATCGTGTAAAGACTTGATGTGCGGTTTCCAGACATGAGATCGTTTCCTTGTAGATCACGAATGAAACAAGTTTTCTCCCTAAAAGCAACTTCCAAATCTCCATCACAAAATTGACCGACTGAAAAGAGATTATGACTGAGACCTTCCACATAATAAACTCTGCTAATTTCGATGTTCCCATTGATGTAATCTCCGTAGACCATGATAGCTGCGAAGTGATCATTCCCGAACCTGACAGTGCCAATGAGCTTTGAAATAAAGTTTGATAACAATTTGAGATTGCCTGTCATGTGCCCCGAACATCCGCTTTCAACAATCCAGAGGATGATCTATATCACCTGCATTACACACAGACGACACAGGTGGAATAAAAGTAGAGGTGGAACCCAAAGAGTTAGAGGGTTCCGATACAGTTATGGTTGAAACACACATGTTAATGATTTTAGGAATCCATTTAAAGCCAGGTGTATTTTGTAACCATCTCTGCCAAGTCCAACTAGTTTTAGCTTTGGTCTTAGTGAATGCACTAGGTGATACTTTCTTCCTAAGAGGTGAAGTGGGTTCTATGGGTACATCAATGATTATAGTAGAAACACTAGAGGGCAGGTTACCTAGCACAAACTTAGAAGCATTAGTGGTCCTAGAGGTATTCCATTTTCTATTGTTCTGCTTACGAGATAAGATAGCATTAGCACCACGTTTATCATGACAACCAGAAAACATACTTTTATGACAACCAACACAAGAAGCTTCAAACATAACATTCAAAGTACTTAAAGGTTCAACATTCGTTACATCACTTTTGCTATTACATTTGTCTAACGCAATGTCAAAAGTGGGTGCAACTTGAGTTTTATTCAAAGTCCTAAGGTGTTCTTCTACTTCAGAGGTCTTTATTGTTCTTTTCTTACGTTGCAACTTCCTATTCTTCCTGTTTGTACTCTTAAGCTGTGAAGTGTTAACGTTGGGAAAAGAAGCAACTATTCATGTTTCAGTGGAAGGAAGCAAATTAGTATCTTGAGGTTTGTCATTGGGCGTTCTAGTGTCAAGTTTAAACTTTCCAGGTGCAAGTGCATTAGTGTTACTAAGCTTATTATGCTCATACTTTCTTAGCTTTGCTTTCAACTCAATAATAGTGTCCAACAAATCTTGATTTTCAGAACGAATGTTTGCATTAACATGTAAAACATCTTTAGTGTATGCAAGATGATTATCAAGTTCATGTGATGATTTTTCACGAGTCTGTTTGAGCAGATCAAATATGACACCATATTCAGTTTTGACTTTGGCAATTTTTTGTTCATATTTTGAAATTTGGCATTTTAAAGACACGTTATCATCATCCAGTTATTCAGGTTTTAGATCAAATGATTTTTCACGTAACTGGTTGATTTTGTTTTGTAAAGCAAGTTCTCGATTTTGACAGTCTTTTTGACACCATTAAAGACGACATTTTGCATTTGAAAGTTCATTTAACAAACGCTCATTTTCAATTTTCAAAGATTCAATTTGCTGCACATTATCGATATTCTCAACATTTTCAACAGAGTCAACATCTATGTAACCAAATGCATATGCAACAGAATGTAGTAACACAACATTTATGGTATCAGCACATATAACATCTTCAAAGAGTCGGTCAACATGATTTCGTAACATTATCTTTTTACGTTTAGTATTTGAAATCGATGTTTCTGTTTCCTCGAAAGCTTTTTTCGTAAGACCTATCTCCTTCTGAAGATCCCGTTCCCAATATATTGCACACATTTTAAGATTTCAGACATGTGGTAAAAGCCCTTTCCGAAAAATATCCCTTTGTTGTTGCGCAAATGGCGATTGAAAATGTTCAGCTTTGATTTCAGAATTAACTTCAATTGCATGTTCCAAAAGTTTGATGTCAGACATAAAAGTGTCAAAATATTTTAGAACTTGACATCGTTTAGCTAATGGCTTTATTTCAATAAATGAAGGTAAAGAACCATTAATTTGTGCAACATTGGATAGGGGACCATAACTGGAAGAGGAATCAGGAATTGGTGTGATAACCCAAGGTGTGTTAGAATTATCCTGTTGTGTGATGAAAGTTATGGCTTTTGAATAGTTAAATGGTTTGCAATAAACAACATTTTCCTATTTCTACCGACTCTCGTCTTCTGCATCTAATTCCTCCATACGATTATATTCAATAACACTCATAATGGAATCATCAATTCTATGTTCTGCACTGTAAACTTGAGGATTTGGTTTGAATGCTCTATATGAGAAACGTGGTTTGTAATCAGCAAGATTTGGTCCATATCCATTTGGATTTGGTTTAAAAGTGAAATTTTGAATTGTTGTGATTGACTCACCATGTTTGTAAAAAACATTTTGAAACTCTTTGATTTTGTGTTGTAAGTCGACAATTTCATCAAGATTGTCATCTATTTGTCTCCTCGAATGCTTTTTGTACTCACAAAACTGTTTTTGACAAGTTAACAACTCATACTTGGCTTTTTGAGTTTCCGAAGTGAGAGAGTTAAGTTGTTGTTTATGATCGAATTTCAATTGTTCTATTTGAGACAACAAAGCATTCTTGGATGCAACTAGATCACATATCTGTTTTTCCAAAGATTTTTCATTTTGGTAAGATTTAGCAAATGCGAGTTCAAAACCTTTTCACGTTTCTCTTTTGTTTGAAAAATGTTGAGTTGGAACTTATAGCATTCATTATCCTTAGTTAACAGTGCAATTTTATCTTGCAATTTCTTATTGATCTCATTGCACTTTTTCAGTTGAGATTGGTTGGTCTGAATTAATTTGGTCATGAGTTCAAGATCTGGATTAGACAAAAGTTCATCTTGTTCAACTTGAGTCTTAGCATAGTCATTATTTAGATCCTCAAATATGACCACGGAGTCAACTTGATTATCAATATTAACCATATGGTCATCTTGATCATCAAATATAACTACGGGATCCATTTGATTTTAGTCGAAATGAGATGTAGAGGGCTCATTTTGAACACTATGTGCCTTGTCGGATGCAGATGTTGACGGAGATATCAGATCATGTATAAGAATGTTTGGATCCGGTACCTGAGACAAGCCATCAGTGTCATACACTGGGCCTGTGTCACTCATGTGGAGCTCTTGCATGTTTGCCATTAGCATCACAGCTGCATTAGCCTGCAAGTCCTCCATGTCATCATCCGAATCTGCATTTTCCATGAAGCTCTATTCCTTGTTGGTAAGAGTTCCACCAGCTTCATCCTTGAGAGCCAAGAGTAAAGCCTCTTTATGATAAGCACTCCCTCTTGTCCTCGGCTTTGGGCATGCATTAGCCAGATGACCCTTCTCATTGCAGTTATAGCATCAGAGACCATTAACCCCAGTCTGAGCATTTCCCTGATCAACCACTTGAACCCTTTGTTGTGGAGCACCCATGTTATTCTTTCCATTAACGTGAAACCCTTGACCACTATTCATCTGACGACCATTTCCACAATTCTGAACCTCAACCATTCCATTGTTAACAACAACTTGATTTCTTGTATTTGATGAGGTGTGAATGCGATTGTTGGATTTGTTAACAAATCGTCCAAAGGCTCTTGAAATCATTACAAATCCTTGATTTAATGCATCGAAGGCTTCTGCATCCTCATTTGATTCACTGTAGAGTGTTTGATCATTGTTGTTGTTGTATGGAATCAATTTAGTTTCTTGTGATTGTTGTTGTGATGGATCATATGGTGTAATCTGAGCAGTTGGTTGGGGAGGGTTTGTGAATACAGTTGGCAAGGTTGGAAATTGAGGATAACATGCTTGAGCCGCAAAGCAAGAGTTTGATTATCCGGGAGTGAAGGCGAAACAGGGACTCCACGGATGATTCTTTCTTTGTCAACTTCCTTTTGGTGGTGCTTCAAATAGTCATACAACAATCCGTATGTAGCTTGGTGAAGATTCTTCGCTTGAAGGATGAATGTAACGTACTTTTCCTAATCAGGACCAAGACAGCTCAAGAACTTTGTGTTGATTGCAATCCTTGGCATAATGATATTATGTTTATCCATGTCATTGATGATGTCTAAGAATCGATGATGATATGACTATAATGTCTCCCCTGGTTCAATCATGAAGTGTTCATATGCTATGTAGATTTTGGATTCCATGTCCTCTTGATTTAGTTATGTGCCTTCCATTAAAAGATGAATGTGCTCCCACATTGCTTTAGCAGTCTTCTGAGCATCAACACTATGAAGTATCGGATTGGGTAATCCCAAAAGGATATATTGCATTGCAAGTTCATCAGCTTCTAAGTGAAGAAGTTGATCAGTAGTAAGTTGATCAAGACCGACAATGTTAGTAACATCATGTCTTGGTGGATTAGCATTCGGATCTCCAGGTATAGTGATAGTAGGCATCTGAAAAGGACCTTCAAGGATGACCTTCTTCAAAAACTTACCATGTGGCTTCTTGAGATCATAAAATCTAAAGAACCTTATCACCCATTGATCGTAGCTACCAGGAGTGAGCATTGGAGGTCTATCAAGGGATCCAGCTTCATGAATGGATTGTTGGCTACTTAAAGCTTCACGCATCTTTGCAAACCAAGAGGGTTCCTTTGGTGTTGTAACATTCATAGCATACTTGGCGGGATACTGATTTTGAAAGTATGTATAATGTTGTACTTGTTGACGAGGGTTAGGTGGAATCATTTGTGGTGGAAGAGAGTTTGCTCCTTGAGGAAAGTGTTGAAATTGTTGCAATTGTTGTGGAGATGGTGGAGGATATTGATGATAGAATTGTTGTTGTTGTTGTTGAGGATACTCATGAGGAAAGTAGCTAGAGTATGGTGGTTGAGACATCTTGAAACTTGTGTTGATGATAGATCTTTGTAGTCGAATGAAACTTAGAGTTTGTTGATGAAGTAACCTTAAGCGTAGAAATTAGCTTATGTGTAGACAGAACCTTACGCGTAATACCTGATAACGCCTAAAATGAACATGTTTTTAGTAGCGTTATTGTTGGTTTTGTGCATGATAATCGGCTATATTTACTCATAACTGTTGCAAAAGTGCAAAAGATGCGTATTGTGTATGTATATGTAGCCAGGTATCACAAATGATGAAGAAATGAAGTTTTTATGCACATTTGGAAGATTCACAAGGAAGGAAGTCGAGCAAGGAAGCTTTTGGACTCAATGATTAGGAAGCGCAATGATTTCTAAGTATCTACAACAAGGAAAGATCAAGTTTCGCCTTGGAAATCATCAGCGAGAGCAAAGAGTGAGGCATCGACTAATAAAGTCAACAAAAGTCAAAAATGCAGCATCCAGCCGTTCGGTCGTGACCCGTAACCGAATCCGGCTGGGTAATGGTCAAAAAGGCAACCGATCCGGTTGCATGGTCTGGAGTTACACAAAAATGCATTTAATGTTGTCTTAACTCCCCATAATCATTGGAGGCCGATCATTTTTTGATATTAACTTGTTGGGAACGTTTTTGGCCAGTTAGACAAGTCTCTTTGGCTATATATTGAACCTAGACTTAGTTTACTAGGTGTGACACAACCCAAAGTGTAATAGTTTACACCAAAACTATTACCAACCATTTTATTCATCCTAAAAGTTTAGTATTCACTGTAAAACGTCCAGGAGGTTGGAGAGAGCCATTCTCATCCATTGTTTTGGTTATTCGGAGTTATACGGTTAAGCTAGGTGATTGGAGGCGTGTGGTTGCTATAAGCCACGATTTCTAGTTCTTGTAATCGCAAAAGTTTAGGTATTCTATGAACTTTGTTATGGATTTCTATTCTCTTGAGTTATTGGAATTACTTTGTTATTTCTTGTGTTTTTGTTGGGTTCAGTAAATACCCAAACCCCTTAATCTAGGATTTGAATAGAAAATAGCCCAAGTATTTAATCCGAACACTAATCAGGTCACTGAGTGCATAGCCTCTCAGTGAGTCATCTTCGGGATACCCAGTACGAGGCGAAGGAGTCTCTCCACTCAGTAAGGCGGAACTTAATGGGTGAAGACTGAGTCAAGAAGAAGATGATGGATTCAGTGAGTAATGACAATAACTCACTGAATCCCTAAGATTCCTCTCCAACTTCTTACACTGAAGACAAACTGAAGTAGAAGACTGAAGGATATAAAGACTGAAGAAAGAGCGGGACAAGGCAGGAAAGTTTGAATCAGATAAGACGAAGTCCTTATCAACCAAAGTCAACTTTCCCTGAATGGCAAAAGATCAGGCTCAGTGTCATCACCGAGTTTAGGAAAGTAGTCTTGTCTCTTACCTAGAATAGTCTTTGTAAACAGAGACAAAATACATCGGTATTTTGTCTTCTGTATGATGTCAGGTTGTCACTTAGGAAAGAGTCAAATATCATACATGTATAAATAGCATAAGAGATGGAGTGAAAAGATTAAGCTTGTGAATTGTAAAAAACACATACACGCAAGCCATCTTTTCACTCCTCCAAATACAACTTAGTTTCTGAGATAGCTCAGTGAGCTCTAAGAGTTGTGCTCAGACTTAGCTTGAGCTTAGAGAGGAATCACCCAACTTTGTCATTTCAATCCCAAGTACTATTCCGCAAGTACTTGGGTAACGTATTCTTTGTTGAATTATTTCTAATAAGAATATGACGTTGAAAATTACTATGTGTGTTTTCTTTATGTTAATTTCAGTCATAGTTCACTTTTAACTTGTTTTAAAAGCTGTTTTAACGATAGTGAGCGGGGAACAACAAGTGGTATCAGAGCAAGGCTAATTATAAAACTCATTTTTGCAGCTCTAAAAGTTTTAAATTAGGATCATAATGGCTGAAATTGATGTACCCCAACTAGTCGATAAAAGGGTGGAGCTTATTCAAATTTTTGCCCCTAGACTTGAAGTTGGCAAATTCAACAAATGGAAAAAGCGAATGCTTTGCTATTTGATTGGGATGGAACCTTATTATATCAAGTGTATAAATGAAGGTCCATTTATCCCAAAGACTGTTGAAGGGTTGCCCAAACCTGAAGCTCAGTGGACCCAGGATGAAAGGAGAGTGGTCAACCGGGACCAAAGACTCAAAAGTATCATAATATCTTGTCTTCACGGCGATATTATGGAGTCTGTTATAAGCTGTAGTAATCTGCTAAGCAAACCTGGATGACCTAGTTCATAGTCATGAAGGCCCATCTGATACCAAGGAAAACAGGATAATGGACTGAAACTTGAGTATAACACCTTCAGGGCTAAGGACTCAGAAACTCTCTCTCAAACTTACACCGGATACAAAACTCTTTTAAATGAACTTTCAAATGATGGTGTTAAGTTGTCTAAGCATGAAATCAATGTTGGTTTTGTAAACAGTCTCCCTGAGAAGTGGTTGAATTTCTCTCGGGGACTCAGGAATGCTAATCATATCCAAAATCTTGAGCTTCCAGAAATTTATGGGAAATTTGTCTATGAGGAAAACCTCATCAACAGACGATACCCTCGACTTAAAAAGTCTCGGAAGTCAAGAAGTCCTTGACCACTACCTCATCACCAATATCAACTGCTTTCTTTTCTAACAATGTAGTTCAAGATTTTCAAGAAAACTCGGATGA
Organism: Chrysanthemum makinoi; assembly: GCA_910596185.1. Classification (NCBI taxonomy): domain Eukaryota; kingdom Viridiplantae; phylum Streptophyta; class Magnoliopsida; order Asterales; family Asteraceae; genus Chrysanthemum; species Chrysanthemum makinoi. The sequence goes on from OU343221.1 coordinate 204,138,148, forward strand.
TGAGCCCGATGAGAGATCAAGTGAAGAGTACCTAAATGACCTGAATCTGAATTTCAGAAAGGGCACTCCTCGCTAACTCTCGAAGGTTTATAAATAGAAACAAAGGTTTTTCAACTGCTAAAGCAATGAAGACACGAATGCTATAAGTGTCACAAAAGAGGCCATTTTGCAAAAGACTGTTTTCAAAAACAACTTCGAACCCTCTTACAAACCATCAGGATCAAATCAGTCTTGAGATTTAGCAAATTTCAACCAAAAATCTATCAGTCTCATCAAAATGTTCAAAACAAATCCGATCTTAACAAAACCATTGATTATGAAGCTAAGTATAAGAAAGCAAAAGCTAAGATTGCATTGCTTGAGGCGATCCCTCGAAACAACAAAATTGTTCAATCTGTGCAGGGTAAGAACAAAGGCCTTGTTTCTGAAACCTTTGACTGGGATGAAGAGCCAATCTCATCGGATGATGAAATGGTACATGTCAGTGCTCTAATGGCTCTCTCAGAAGAAGACAAGCTAGCTGTTGGGAAGAATCATGCTAGGAACGGGGAATGGGTCAACATCACAATGAAGAAGGTAAACACTTTACTTTCTATGGATGATGACTCTGATTGGCAATCTTATATGAATTATCTAAATGTTGACCTTAAGTTTGTAGAAGAGCAAAGACTAAATCTTTTTCTAAGTACAACAAGTTAAGTTTTGAATTGAATAAGTGTAGGGATGAATTGCTTATTTTAAAACAAGCTAAGCTTGAGGCTGTCGCTTTGCAAATTCAAAAACGAACTAGTTAAAAGAAATCAGAATCTTCAAGATGAACTTAAATAGGCAAATGATGTTCTTAAAAGTTGGACTGCTAAGAATCCCAGGGGTCTTTGATACTGTGGGAGCCCCGAGTAGCAAGAAAAGAGTCATAGGTGAAGATCATCTCCTTGACTCTCTCAACAAAGACCAGTCTCCTAAGCCATTTGTGTCTGGTGGCATGATTACAAGTATGTTGGCTGATTCTAGTTCCAGTGAATGGATTGAACGAGTCAATCCTGAGAGTAAGCTTCAAACTCGATTCGGAAGGATTCTAGAGCACGAAAGTCAAGCTCTAAAGAGCATGCTTGGACTCCCTGATGTGCCCGCAGTGGTAGCTGAACACATATCGAGTCATGAAGCAGAATCTCAAGCACCGCTTCCACCACTGAAATCTCTTCAGGTCTTTGCTCCCAAGCTCGAGCTTACTCCACTACAATTCAATCCTCATTCACCAAAATAAAAGTCTGGACTTGGTAGAACCATCCTACAAAGACAAGCAAAACTAATCCAACAAGAGTCTACACCTACTGAAACTTCATCATCTAATGTCCCCACTGAAGCTGACCAAATCCAGCAACTGACTGAACTTGTGAGGAAGCTTACTGAAAAATGGAATCCATTGAAAAGGTCCCTGAACCAATCAAGGAGACAAAGTCAGCTTCCTCCAGTACCTCAAAGTCTAAGTCAACCTCCAAAAACAAACAAAAGTGTGAGCTGTTTCATTACACCACCCATACCAATCTGATGTAAGACAACTGCTATAGAATCCTTTTTGCATGATCTGCAAAAGGATGATCACTGAGAGACAAGCAGATCATCCACCGATAACAGTCAAGCAAACTATACCAAAGTTGGTCATCGGTATGCTTCATCCTCTAAAACTGCTCCAAAGAATAGAGCAAAACCTTTCCCTCTTGCCCTCACTGTGGGTTCAATGATCATCATCGGGATGATTGTCTCATGAATACATCTTTGTGAGATATGCGGTAATCCAGCTCATGAGACATCCCAACATGACAGAATCATTCATGCAAGGAGAAATTCCAAACAACCAAGAGTCACTGAGTCATCCTCAGCCTCTAAATGCAAAACCTGTGGTAGCACCATGCACACAACTACTGACCATGAATCGATTGCTAAGTTCAAAGAGACCTTGAGATCCAAGCCCACTGGTAAGTGGGTCACGAAGAGAAACTAATTCAGTTTACTACTTGTGCAGAGACATGCGAGGAGCCTATCGGCATCTAGACAGTGGATGCTCAAGAAGCATGACTGGTGTGAAAGAATATCGCACAAGTATGTAAAGGAACCAGGGCCCAAGGTAGTATTTGGTGATAACTCATCATGTCCCACTGAAGGTTATGGTTCAGTAAGCTGCAATGGAATAGTTTTCTCTAGAATAGCTTATGTCAACGGTCTCAAATACAATCTCATCGGTCATGCCAACTATGTGATGCAAAATTCATTGTACAATTCAATGATAAACAAGGTACCATTTTTAATGCCAACAAGGAAGTTGTGTTGATAGCTCCTAGGAGAGATGATGTCTATGTGCTTGACATGTCAACTCTCTCCCAAGATGGAACTTGTCTCTTTGCTAAAACCCCTTTGAAACTATCAATTGGCTGTGGCACAAGAGACTTTCACACCTAAACTTCAAAAACCTCAACAACTTGGCAAAACAAAACAAGGTCCTTGGCTTGCCATCACTGGTCTTTTCAAAAGACAAACCATGCTCGCACTGTGAAAAGGGTAAACACCACAGAGCATCATTCAAAACCAAACAAAATTTCTCCATCAAAGCGCCTTCACCTCACGCACATGGATCTCTTTGGACTGTCGGTCCCGGATCAATCGGCATGAGAAGTATACACTTGTCATTGGTGATGAATTCTCAAGATACACTTGGGTATACTTTCTTTCTAAAAGAGTCAGCAGTGATACAATAATGTCATTCATCGGAAGATTGAAAACGAGAATGACATAAGCTGTTAAACAAATCCGAACTGACAATGGCACTGAGTTCAGGAATCAAGAACTTGAGAGTTTCTGTGATGAAAAAGGAATTTCTCAAAATTTCTCGTCTCCATATACTCCTGAACAAAATGGGGTTGCTGAAAGGAAAAACAGAACTCTCATTGAGGCGCTAGAACTATGTTAAATGGCTCGACCCTCTCAAAACATTTACGGTGAAGCAGTCCAAAGCGCATGTTACACCCAAAGCAGTGCTGTCATTGTCAAAAGACATAATAAAACCCCATATGAGATCTTCAAAGGTAGACTTCCCGACATCAGCTATTTTCATGTGTTTGGATGTCCTGTGTTCATTCACAACCACAAGGATCATCTAAATAAATTTGATGCAAAAGGCGATGATGGATATTTTCTAGGATACTCACTTTGATCTCCAAAGCCTTCTGGGTTTTTAACACAAGGAGACAACAAGTTGAGGAAACCTTTCACGTCACCTTTGATGAAAGCACTGAAAGCATCAAGTTCACCAACACCTCAGTGGAAGAAATGGGAATTGATAACTCATCAAGATATCCTCCGATGAGTACAACACGAACTCAATTCCTCATATCAAGCGATCTGACATCTCATATTATGTCTTATCCCACAACCTACCTCAACCAACCATCAATGAGTTCATTGAAAATCAGTCTGTCGCTGCTGGGATATGTAACAATGATCAGGAACCACGTAACTCATGTTCCTCAATCCGATCAAGACATCTCTACAGATGTTCTAAATGATTCATGGCCCTTGCACTTGAAATCATATCTGAACTCCCGGTGACATATTCATGCTTAGACCCCGGACCACAAAGTAAGTGGACAAGATCTCGGGACATTGAGCTTGTAAACATCATTGGCGACACTCGAGGGTATGCTCACTAGAACATGGTTTGCTAGTCTAGCTGCAGCTTCTGCCAATGAATGTCTATATGCTGATTACCTATCAGACATTGAACCCAAAAGTGTCACTGAAGCCCTAAAATACCCAAGCCGGTTCGAAGCTATGCAAGAAGAATTGCAACAGTTTGATAAAACAAGGTCATGACCTTGATCAAATGTCTCCTGATGTCGAAGTATAGGAATGAAGTGGTTTTTAAACAAAACTGATGAAAATGGCATCGTTATTAAAAACAAAGCCAGACTTGTAGCCAAAGGTTACAGCCAACAAGAAGGCATTGACTATGATGAGACATTTGCTTCTGTTGCAAGAATGGAAGCCATCAGGATCTTCCTTGCATATGCAACATACATGAACTTCATGGTCTACCAAATGGATGTTAAAAGTGCATTCTTAAATGGTGATCTCAAGTAAGATGTGTATGTTCAAGAACCACCGTGCTTTGAGAGTAGTACCGACCATGTCCCAAGTAAGCTCGACAAAGCTCTCTTATGGACTTAAAACAAGCTCCTCCTGTGGCATGGTATGAAACTCTCTACAAATTTTGAATGAAAGAGCATGGGGGAACCTACTTACTTTGGACTACAAATCGCAAACTGATAAAGGTATATCCATCTGGCCAAGAAAAATACAATTTAAATCTCTTGAAGAAATATGAGATATTTGACTATGCCTCAATGAAGACACCAATGGTTCCACCTAACAACCTGGGCCTCGATCTCACCGGCAAATCAGCCAATCAAACTCATTTCAGATTGTTGGCTCACCGATGTATCTAACCGCCACTAGACCGGACATACAATTTTCACTGCCTAATAGCAAGATATCATCCAATCCCAAAGAATCCCACCACCGCGCAGCCAAAAGAATACTCGTGTAACTGAAAGGAACCCCAAACCTTGGACTATATTATCCAATATCCTTAGGGTTTGATCTCAAGGGTTACTCTCGATCTCGATTATGCGGGCGCAACATGGACAGAAAAAGTACCTCGTGGTCCCTGTCAATTTCTTGGAGGAAAACTAGTATGTTGGAGTGGAAAGAAGCAACAATCAGTGGCTATGTCCTCACCGAGGTCAATATGTAGCTGCAGCAGATGTCGTGCAATGTATTATGGATGAAAAGTCAACTCAGTGACTATGACATCCATTATAAAATGGTGCCCATCTTTTGTGATAACACTAGTGCAATTGCAATCTCCAACAACCCTGTTCTCCACCAAAGAACCAAACACATAGATATTAGATATCACTTCATCAGGATCACATAATGAAAGGAGACATAGAACTTTATTTCATCCCTAACAATATCAACGGCTGATATCTTCACCAAACCCTTGGATGAACCTACCTTCGTGAGACCGAAAGCTTGAATGGGAATGCTTGACATTGAAAGTCAAGTATCCGAAAATCAATCTCAAGAAGGTCTCCAAATGGTTCATCCTCCCTGAAAAATCCAAAATAAACCTCTCACTGAATGAGTAAGACTCATTCAGGGTCCTTGACACTTGACAAAGAGCATTGAATGAGTAACTAATGGTCCAAGTATCGTTACTTTAATGTCCTAGGTTGGTAACTATGCCAATTTAATAAAGGAATATATGTCTCTTTGTCTTACTGTCATCCCACTTGGCATTTAATGCCTCTCACAAAAATATCAAATTGATATTTTAATCACTGCAAAAGTGCACTTTTTATGTGTAACGAATCGCTCCCTTGAAAATCGGGATTTTACGTGGGTAATGGAGTGATAGCATTAAATGGGAAATTCAAAAGTCTTTCAAAAACCTTCTCTTAGTTTTTCCATTTGTGCACAAAACACCCCTCTTATCACTCTATAAATACCCTCTTCTCAAACACAATCAACACACACAAATCTTTTCTGCAATCAAACTCTGTCAAAATCATTTCAAAATTTCAAAACATTTGTGTGTGCTCAAAATCTCTTTTGGAAAACCTTGTAAACATTCACAAAAGATTTTCTCACAAACTAGAGAGATCTAAACATTTTGATTGTTCTTGCCAAACATTTAAAAAAACCTAAAACTTCTTTAATAGATATGGCTAGAACTCAATCTCTCCATTTTGCTTCTCGTAGGATCTCACAAACGTTGAATTCAAAACAAACAATGTCATAGGTAATTTTGAATACCCTAAAAATGTCCCAACCTATAAAGACATTGTAAAATTTTTGTTCAACTGCCCACTCAAAACGGCCTTTGTTAAATGTCCTCAAGAGTATACCCAAACTACCTTAGGGAGTTTTGGGCCATCGCTAAAGCCTTGACCCGACACCTTCAACTGATGAGAATAACCTTAGACCACTCAGAGTATCTCATCGTGTTCATCTTAATGGGGGCAACAACATACCTGGATTTCAAAACCTTTTGCACTTCAACGTGGTTAGATTACAACAAAGGTGTTTATGTCGCCCATCCCTAACCTTCCACGTGAAGGATGGGTTAAAACAAATCGCTTTGGATCCCACATTTTTACACAGACCCTGGGTCACTAAAAGTTCATTCCCCGTGGCTGGAGGATCTTTTTCACTTTTGTGATTCAGTCCTCGCGGGAACCACTCATCCAATCAAAGTTAACTCCATTCGTTGATGATGGCATACCGCCTCGATGAATGGGTCATCACATGGGGGAGATCATTTACGGTGATCTTGTAATCTAAGCTACAGAGCAAAACTAGGACGAAGTATATGTCGTATCCTAGGTTTGTCTCTTGTGCTTTACAATCTGTCGGGTGCCAATTATACTCGGATGAAAAATTTGGAAATCTACCCTGCATCCCGAAGTCCTTCAAACTTTCAAAAGGACCCATCCCTTGTCACACCTATTAAATTGACGGCCCATATGGTTGTTTGAACAACAGTGAGGGATCAGGTCTCCAAACCCCGCTCTTAAAAGGAAAAAGGGGAAGTCTCGTGACTGACTAAGACTAAACCAAAGTCCCAGGCCCCGAGGCTTCAGAGCACCGCCAAGAGGCACAAAAGGCCCGAGACCAAAAAGACACCCACTCCACCGTGCAACAACCACCCCCATGACAACGGGACACCGATACATCATACCAAGCCCTTGGTCACACCTACTACTCCCCAAGATCCAGAGGAAACAAACAACCCGCCGGTAGCCTTCCCAACGCCTGATGACATTAGCAAATCAAAGCCTTTGTCCGAGGGCACACCGACGATCCCAAAGACTCGAGAGGGAATCAAACAACCCGCGATAGGGATACAACATTCACCGACTCCGCTAAAGGCACGGGAAACGCCCCACCATCGGGTCACTGGGGACAAAGACTCGGAGGAAAGAAACAACCACCGATACCTAACCCAAAACCAATCCCGACTCGAGAAGACACGGAAACTCCCACCAGTGTCCGAGGGGTCCACGGGGACAAAGACTCAGAGGATCTATACCACCACCGATATGGAACCCATTCGCACTCCCCTTGTTAACGGTTGTCGAGGTTACCGAATTGCTACAATCGATGATGACCTTGCCGAAAGTGATGATGAAATCTTATCACTGAGAAGAAATGGACGCCGAGGTTCAAGCTGAACAAGAACCTCAACTGATCCACGGGAGCATACTAAATCACCGCTAGCCGCCAATGATGACTCCTCTTCATCCATCGATGAATTTGCCGATTTGATAATGTTCTCCCACTCACCGAAAAGACACTGCTCAGGGATCACCAAAGCATCAAGAAGGTTATATTCGGGGTCAATGACACATTATGGGAGCAACACACCAGGTCAGCCGCGAGCTATGCCGATCTAAAGGTCAAGTACATGGTTTTGATGAAAATGTTCATGAGCATAGGGATCTGATGTATGACAACATTCACCGACTGGATGAAAACATGGCTAAATTCCTCAAACATCTTTAGGGTGTAGGAACCACGATAGATGAAATCCGGGAGTTTGTCAAAGAAGACCCCGCGACTCAACTCTAAAGTGCCGGAGGCTACCGAGGCGACTTGAAACAATCCTCCAACCCATCAACCGCCAACATGCTCAAGTCCGAAATGTTCAGTGGTCTTCCATCCTCACCCAGCCTCTTCAAGCTACATTGGACTCTATAAATAATGCTAGTATCACTTTAACTCAGGCCTCGTCTTCTATGGCTTGGAATCTTGGTCCAATAATGACGGCCTTGGAATTATCTCATGAACTTGGATGCAAAGGTCACGGGTCTTCGCTGTGATATTCTCACATAAAGGCCATGATGACCGAAATCTATATCGCCTTCAAAGGTCAAACCGTCACCCCCTCATCACCTACCTGTCCTCTGCCCTCACCGACGCTACGCAAGAATCAGCCAGAGGGGGAGAATATTGTCAAGAAACTCCTCTTCAAACGAGGGGAGCCGCACCAGCCCTGCCAGCCTCAAACATCATCATCATCCACCAGCCTTAGCATCATCCTCATCACTACCACCTCCAAAGAATAACAACACCGCATAGCCTTAGCACCAATCTTGACAACACCACCTCCCATCATTGCATCATCTTCCTCGTGACAAAGCAAGTGGGCAAAAGCATACCGACCACCATCAACCCCGAGGATTCCCCTACAAAATCTCAGTGATTAATCAATATCTTCACCTCAACAACAATCTAAACACCTTACAAAGAAGAGAGGAAATTGAAACAAGTCGAGGATGAAAAGACAAAGGGAGGTATTGACCAAAGTGATTCACAAGGTTTGAAATGTGGGAATAGATGCAAGCAAGCCTTGTAAAGGAAGTCAGTAGACAGAGTTCATGGAAGCTCAGTTGCTCAAGTCATCGCAATGAGAGCTCAAGATGAAGAAAAGAGAAAGAAACCTAAGCTCTCGTGCAAAATGTAATTAAAGAATATAAGCCTGACAATGACCAAACAAGGCTTCCCAAAAATCACTGGGATACAAAACCATTCCAAACACCAAACCGTTGAGTAACATGTAACTGAACGAAGTAACAA
>OU343221.1:204146941-204160471 GCA_910596185.1 Chrysanthemum makinoi
AGGGGTATTTTTGTCCATTTCTCACTCCTAGGGATGTATTTTAGACTTTACTTTTTACTTTATTACTGTACTATTATTGGATAAAGTTAGGCATATCACTTTTTTCACTTATATCAGCTAAAGTTAGGCAAGTTCACGATATTCGGTCAACCCACAAATTCCAATGACTATTACAAATTTTCTCTACACATTAAAACTCTTGAATAAAGTTTACAAGTACAGATCTCTACAACCATTCAAGCATCTGCAGTCTTGGTGATAAAACTAGGTCTCCATGGGTTGCGCATTTATCAGGCCACTCACTTCTTTACAGAACTCTCATTTCAGATCATTTTGGTTGTTCATACATGGAGTGGTTTACACCAAGAACTTGGCTTAGCCTTTCCCGTCATCAACGCCTCCAAAAAGGTCTCGGCCTAGCCTTTCCCGTCATCAACGCCAAACCAAACGACCCAATCAAAGGTCTTTCCCTTTCGACAACAACAATAACAACATCCCCATTTTTATTTCAAAACCACCAATCACATCCACACCGAGAGCTTAAGCTCTTGGTTCGACTGGTTTTAACCAAACGACCCCATTTTTATTTCAAACCAAACGACCCCATTTTTGTTTCCCACGTTTTCTAACCAAACGAGGGTGGGGGGTGGTTTGAGGCGCGTGATGTAGTAGATCGGAAAGAGGGTGAGGTGGGGAGTCTTTTGGAGTGGGCGGTGAGTGGTGGTTGTCGGCGTTGAGGTGGCGGTGGTGATGTATTCCGGCGGCTAATAGAGGGAGATAGAGAAAAGTGGTGAGTGGTTGTGTTTGTATGTGGTCTATCCACATGGACGAATTCATGTAATATACTCAAAGAAAGTCAAAGCAATAAGTCTAAAATACATCCCTGGGAGTGAGAAATGGACAAAAATACCCCTCACGTGACTAGCACGTGGGGACTTAACGGAGACTTCTTTGCAGCGTTCGTCCTTAGGAATGATTTTGTGCCAACTTTACTAACGGAGGGATGTAATTGTTCCAAAAAAAAGTATAGGGATGAAAACCACACCACATGGCAAACCACAGGGATGTTTTTAGGACTTTACTCATATATATATATCAAAAGCGAATTGATTTTCACATTCAAATAAAATAGGGTGTGAGTTTTGTACAATTACTCTAAACATAGAAAAAAAATGTCCTAATCTATACTATCTATAATAGAAAAATGGTCAAATTGAAAAGTGAAAAGTCAAGAAAGTGAAATGTGAAAAAAATTAAAAAGGAAATGTTGAAATAATTAAAAAGAAAGTAATTTCAATTATTAATACCTACATATGTTTCAAAAGGAAACTATTAATACACATCTAAAAACCGGTTGACCAGGACGCTTCAAACCCTGGCGGGTTGACCAGTTTAAGCATTTGACCCGTTTTTTCGACCCAACCCATCGGTGAATTCCGGTTTATATTAATTCGTTTTTTAACCGGAACGGTTCAACCAATTGAACCTCCCCGGTCGAACCGGGTTTCAAAATATTATGTTAATCCCCAATTTCTCAAACTTTTACTATTTTTCGTTTATAACCCATAAACTTTTTTATCACTAAAACTATCTTATTAAAAAGTACAATAAAATTTTCACAATGTACAATTTAAACAAGCTACAACATAATTCTAAATATAAAATAATTAAACATACTAATTAATATTATTTTTAAAAACACCCTAAAATAGAAAGTACATGTTGTTATAGACATTATACAAATTAATAAAACACACAAAGCTTCATACAAGCTAACAAGTTGATGGTACATATAGTTTTGAAAATCGGATCGGACCAACGGGTTCAACCGGAAACCGTGTAAGCGCCACCAGCTTCGGCTAACCAATAACTTGACCATCCGAAAATGAACTAGAGATGACCCATTGAAACCGAGATAACAAACAGCTTGAATCGTGATCAGTCCATCGAGATCTATTTCTCCGGTACATCGTCCACAGGGGTACCCGCCCGTTAACCCGCAGCGGGGTACCACTGTTACACAATATATAAAGGAAAACCAAAAGTAAAAAGTGAAATTTGAAACTATTAATACATATTAAAAAAACTCCACACCCTGACGCTTCAAAACCTAGGTGGGTTGACCCTCGCTTAATTTGACCCATTTTGACCAAACCCATTTCCGGTTGACTCGGTTTAAATCGATCCGTTTTTCGACGGGAACGGTTCAACCGGTTGAACCACCCCGGTCGTACCGGTTCAAAACATTATGTTTAATCCCCAAATCTTCAAACTTTTATTATTTTTCGCTTAGAACCCATAAACGTTTTTTTAACACAAAACGATATGTCGCTAAATAAATATATTATATATATTATAGTTTTTTTCAAAAACGATTATAATGTTTTACAATTAAGAGAAAATATGTGTCGTTAAGTGCACATTTAACTTTTCAATAAGCTAAATACTTCATTTCAAAAAGAAAAATAGGGCTAAATGTGCCTAAATCTTTTATAAAATAGCCAAAATTAGCCAATTTTTTTATTTTTATTTTGGGCTAATCACATTCATGCTAATTTTGGTACTTGCATTCTTCTTAACAACGGCACCATTAATCCCATCCTTGTTAGTTTTACGCGACAAGTAACGTGTGTTAGTTTTATCTCATAACTGATGTAATGTTTACTTTCATTTTCATTAAATGTTTTTATATGTTGTTTGATAGATGTTAAAATTTTTCAGACTTTAGTTATCGTATAATACAACCGTTTGCAATTGCATTTCATCGGTTCACGTTCTATTTTAAACGCTACACAAAACACTCACCACAAGATCACAAATCATTAATTATCCGACGCTAGAAAAACCGCTTAAACGCGGGTACTCGTTAGTAACTAATAAAAGTGTGCAAATCACTTCCTATATCAAAAACCTTCTTATTATCTTCATGAAAATAAAATGATTTTTTACTTTAATAAAAGATAGAAATAAAATATTTTCTCAAAATGGTTTTAATTTCGAACAAAATGGTATTTTTGTTATAAACTTAATTTTACAATACTCTGTCATAAATTAAAGATTACTCGTAAGAGGAAAATAAAAACACTGATCATGTAGCAAGTTTGATATGTTATTACCATTGGGGTATTGCATAGTCGTACTACGGCTCCACAACAAACGTTCAATTATCTGATGAAAAAGGAATTTAAAAAAATAGGTTATGACTATGAGCTCAATCTTAACATACTATGGAGTATTGGCTAAAGTTTTACTGGAGCAAATGTTCACTGCTTAAGGCATTTCTTTGAGATAAGACCCAAAATGGTGCATTAGTTCATGATTTTCCTAATAGTTTAAAGTGTAAACTTTTTTCTTTTAACAAATCTAATATGATACTGTTATGTTTTTTAGAAGGTATCTTTTATTATGGTTACTTATTAGTATATAAAATAGGTACCATGAGAAAATGTCAATTTGGACTCAAAAGGGTACAACTGATATTTTCACCAATGGATCCTCTCGGAGAGACAAGTGATGGTATTCTAATTCATACAAAAACTGGTGGTCCATAAACATAGTGAAAAAAGTATCAAGGGGTATCTCATTAGTCAAGAGTTTTATGTTTGAGGGGTGATACTCGCACCACATTTATTTATACTTTCACCATAATTTGTGCTTCACAGATTTGTACAATATGCTATACAGCTTGTACAAAATGGTGTAAGTATCAAATAAAATGGTGTGAGTATCAATACCCTTTATGTTTACATCTCATAAGAAACATGTGTGAAACATGACAAGTAAAAAAAAAAGAAAAAGAAAATTGAAACTTATTGAAAGGGAGGTGATTTGCACATTTCTTTTGTTATTTGCACACTCACTATACAAGTTATTAAAGCATGATTTAAATATGGTACAATTGTTTGATACGGTACTTAGAGTGTCCCAATTAAAAAAGAAAATGTGCAAATCAATTTCCATTTTGAAAGGTAAATGTAAGGGGAGTGATACTCACACCACATAAATTGATGCACGCACCACATTTATGCACATAACATGTTGTAACATATGCATTATTGATGTGATATTGTGGTGTGTGTATTAATTTTTGTGGTATGAGTATCAATTCCCTAAGGGCGCGTTTGGTAGAGAGAACTTCAAAGATTAAATATGAGGCAGAGAATAGAAATTCAGATAAATGAAATTAAGGGCATGCTTGGTAGAGGGTTATAGGAGGTAAGGAATACGAAAGATAATGAAAAAAGTTGCTTGGTAGAATATAATCCAATGACCCATTACTCAATAGTGGTAAATAGGTCATTACCCAATAAATTGGGAGGTATGCTTTTTTTTCCCTTTCCTTTTCCCCACCATTATCATTGACTTTCTATTTTCCTTTCCTGAGTTTGAACCAAATACACTCTAAGTGAAAATTTTATTGAATTTTACTGTTTGGTAGCATCAGAGAATTGAAATAAAAATGTTCATGGAAAAAAAAATATTTCTTGAAAAAATATTTAAATAAAAATATTACAAAACAAAATAAAAAAAAAAACGTCTAGTGTTGCACGTCCTAATTTGTTTACATATATTTTTTTAAACAAAGTCTGTTATTTAATAAAATTATAATAAGAAGCGATTACAAGATAAACAAAGAAAAAAATAACAAAAGTATTTTTTCACAAAAAATAAAAATAATAATGATTATTATTATTATAAGATTTAAGATCATTTGAAGACAAATGATTCTTTACATACTAAAGGAACAATCTACACCCTTCATTTTTATTTAATCTAATAGAAGAGATTAATCCCAACAATTTAAAAAAACCCATTTTCATCATTTTTTTTTTCAAATATTAATATATTTGAAACCGTTAATCGTTAAACGAAAGAAAAAAATCACTGCGACGAGCATTTAATTATCTTTCTGTAGATAGGCACTTTGATATACTTTCGACAAAAATTTTTTTTTTCGTATTTTTCACGTTTTTTTTTTTTTAAGTTTTCTCATTTTTTTTTACGTTACTGAAATTTGCATTAAAAATCATATGTGATTAAACACTAATTTGAATATCACATGTGATATTAGTGTTAAATCATATATGATCTATAATATCACATGCGATATTAGTGTAAAATCACATATGATATACATATCATATCACATGTGATATTACATATCATATATGATTTAACACTAATAATCACATGTGATATTCAAATTAGTCTTTAATCATATATGATTTTTTAATGCAAATTTCAGTAACGTAAAAAAGACGAAAAAACGTAAAAAAACGATTTTTTTTTTCTTTTTTCAAAATTATATCAAAGTGCCCGTCTATAAAAAGATAATTAAATGCTCGTCGCGACGGTGTAAATATTTTCGCTTAACGATTAACGGTTTAAGAGATATTTAAATTATTAAAAATAAGTGAAATAATAAAATGCTTTTAATCTCAGCAATTGATTTCTTTTTAGATGAGTCCCTTGGTATGTGAGAAAAGTTTGATATGTAAAATAACTCTCCTCTGATAATAATCCATTTCTCCACCAAAATAATGGATATGGAGTTAGCCAAATTACACTACCCAATTCTCTCAATTTATCTCCATTTCTCTATCAAATCCTCCACTTTTTTAATTCTTTGTACCAAACAATGGAAATAAGTCCAATTTCTATTTTTCTGATTTCTTTTCTCTCTACCAAACACACCCCTAAATGTAATTATGTGATTTGCATATTTGAGAAAAGAATGGATGTCAGGTATATGTTTCAGGTTTTTTCGAACGACAAGATATCATAAAAACTCTAGCCATAAGATAAAAAATATAGTGTAAGTCGTTGTCTAGATCTTACAGAAATTCATAATCGAAGTTGTTTTTGCACGAAAAATGTCACTATAGTGACTGTAGTTTTAGTTTATGCGCTTACACAACGTTCGACGAGTAGAACTCATGTAACAGTTCTGAATGAATTATAATAGATACTTGGGTTAATAGCATGTAATAGCAACGTATTTTCTCATTTGTTCACATATCAGATACGAACCCAAAAAAATATCACAATACCCATCCAACTTTCAAATTTTGTTTCATTATCATACTTTTAGAGTCATTTCTTTGCACCGTTAGTCCTTTTGACTAACGACCGTTTGTAATTAACTCAAAAATATGTTTTCTTTTTCACATTAAATGTTTTAGTCCGTTTTTATGCGTTTTTGTCCGTTTTATACGTTTTCGACCGCTTTATACGTTTTCGTCCCTTTTTTTCACATTATATGTTTTCGTCCCTCTTTTTACGAAAAACGTATAAAAGCGGACGAAAACGTTTAAAAACGGTTGAAAACGTATAAAAACAGACTAAAACATTTAATGTGAAAAAGAAAACATGTTTTTGAGTTAATTATAGACGGTCGTTAGTCAAAAGGACTAACGGTGCAAGGAAATGACTCTAAAAGTATGATAATGAAACAAAATTTGAAAGTTGGATTGGTATTGTGGTATTTTTTTGAGTTCGTATCTGATATGTGAACAAATGAAAAAGTACGTTGCTATTACATGTCATTAAGCCTAGATACTTTACACTAGAGGCTTGAATTTATCTTCTTTGGGATTGAAACTTGAAACTAGTTTCACAAAAGCAATCTCATATTGGAAGTTTTTCTAGAGACGTGATAGAGCTCAAAGTTTCAACCCGATCACTCAATAACAGGGTGCATCTGGGCATTCTATTAGACCTTTCAGGTTGATATGGGTCACCATAAGTTTCAGACACAGGTTGATATCGGTAAGTTGTAGAGTTTGGCAAGATGATTAGCAAGTCATACGGGGCGCAGAGGATTCACTCATAAACAGTGGCGGAGATAAGAGGAGGGGGCGGGGGTCTCACAAGGTTCACGTGCCCCCCTAGCGAAAAAAATGTAGTGTGAATTTTCGAAAATATTTGGCTTTTTTGTAATTTACCTCTGTCACACCCCAAAAATGGATCGCAGCGGAAGGTAACCGGGGCGTGACTTTCATGGTATAAGTTGCAGTTATGTCGAACGACCTTGACTCCATGGAATGAAAGCATGCAAGCTAGATACCTGAGAAATACATGCTAAATGGTCAACATAATGTTGGTGAGTTCATAGGTTTAACTTAATGAAAAATCTGGTATGAAACATAATATTTCAGTAGTATGAAAAAAAATACAATTGCACTAAGCTCACGACCCCGATGCTTAACGTATTTGGTATGCATATGTGCATGAATGCCCCTCCCAAGTGTTTGCCAGACACTTAATGTAATCCTCAAATGGTATGCGTTCGTTTGACCAGTTGGAGCAACCCAACCCGAACGGGGGTGTCAACACAATAGATCTATCCACAACATTCGCGTTTTCAAGTAATTAACGGTTCATAATATCATGTAGGGGACTTTAAGTGGCAATGTGGTAACTTAGGCAATGCATCAGTTATGTACTTATGTCCGCATAAAAACAAGCATGTATTCTCACCCCAAGCATTTTGTAAAATATTGTAAACAAGTAAAATGGGGCTATGAAACTCACCTTAGAAAACGAAATCTAAATAGCGTAAAATCAAGTGGTGGAAACACGTAGTATCGTCACACGACCTATAGTAGTATAGCAATACTTTAGTTTTTACGTTTATGTTTGACTCGATAATGCTTAAATATATCAAAAGTTTAAGTTGTTAATGTTTGCGTGGTAGCGCTTAAGTTTAGATAATGTATTAAAGGGATGATCGATATTGACTCTAGGGAATGGGTAGATAGGATAATAGGTACATGTCGGGATGGATAAGGTGAGGACTTATAAATAGCTAGACGACCTTGTATGAAAGACTCTTTATGGTAATATTGACCTTAGAATGTGTATGAGTAATTAGGCGAGTGAGTATGAAAATGTAATTATAAGTAGAGCGATGTCATATTTTTAGGAAAAATCGGTATGGTTCCATTTATATGTTTTAACATATAGTTTTTGAAAATAACACGTCATTGTAAAAATAACTTTTGTTTATATAGTATATGTATATATATAAGTGTTGAAATTCTTTGTTCCATTTACACCGATTTTCATTAGTTTAGTTTATGAAATTGTGATTCTTTATAAATAAAAACATAGGTATCGTTGAATATTAAAAGGAGGTTTAATTTTTATAACTAGTATGACCGCGTAATTTTTTTTATGCGTTTGTTCTGTTAAAATAGTGTTGGGTAAGTACTAGTACGCATATATATTTATATATAGACGATGCAAGCAATTTAGAATACGTTAAATAAGAGATGTTTTATAATTTCCGCTTCTCTTGTATAAATTAAATCCCGAATTCCAACTCGTCGTGACGCTCCTTGATAAGGATTTAAACGACGCTTTTAGGGGGTCATTTAAGCCCTAAATCGACCACTTTTATATCCGTCATATCTGCTTAATTTCGTCCTTTTCACTTTTTAGGTCTCTTGGAAGTAAAATGCTGGAATGAAGCATATTTGGACGAAAAGGAGCAAATATATGAAGAAAATGGCAAAGTCAAGATCGAGCCTCTCAAAGCCGATCAAACATCTCGACGGCGTCCCAATTTAAGGGTGACGTCGTCCCTTTATAAAGACTTGATCAAAACATGCACCAGACGCCTGCTGGAAATTTTGTTCATATAACCTGACGGCCACGCTGTAAAGAAGGAGGGCGTCACTACGCTTTCAACTCGACGCCCGATCCGAATCAAGACAACGTCCCAACTGAAGACAGACGGCGTCACAACTCTAAGGTGACGCCGTCCCATCGATGACTTGGCCCATACGAAACCCTAATGACGGCGTCCCATGCAAAAGGTGACGCCGTCGCAAGTGTAAATCTATATATAGAATTCGATTTTTCTGCATTTAGGGAGGTAGACTTTTGGAGAAAAAACCGTAAATCGTTTGTAGTCCGATTTGGAAAGTATCTTAGGGTCCCATAACCTATTTTACACATCGAGATAAGTCTTTTAATCCAAAGTAACATTATGTCTATCCATTATTAGATTGATTGTGTGGCTTGCTTGTTTACCATGTCTAGCTAAAAAAAATTTTTGTGTTTGCTTAGATCTATGAAACCTAGTTATTGATTATTGTTAGGTTGTTTCTTATCTTAATTGTAAATTGGCTTAGGAGTGCAACTAGGCATCATTCGTTGTATTTAATGCTTGAGTATGCTTTATGAATGTGTGGCTTATGAATGAAATAGCCTAGGCTTGCCGATTTCGTATGTCATGCCCGAGAGATAACCTCAAAGAACTAGAGACTACGCATACCCTACGACCTTAGGAATACAACGCGTTAAGATAAGGTGTGACAATTCAACCGACCAATAAAAGATAACTATGGAGTAATACTATCTAGGTAAACACATTTTTAATCATCATACGAGCATACATCAAATAGACATAAGACTACCCGTAGTAATTAGATAATTAGATAATTAGATAAGTAGAGTAATCGGTAGAAGTACCACCCCCAAACCAATTGCCCCGAGATTTTACCTTAGCTTTCTAAAACCAATAAAAAGATAGAAAAGAATCATCCTCAACCCCCACCTTCTCGTCATACATTTCTTGCTAGCATTCCTATTCCCCAAGAGAACGATATCAATCACCGAGGCTTACCCAATACTACACTACAACGATTAGGTTCACTGCCTAGGTGGTTGAAAAACTTGCTCAAAGAAAAGGAAGTTCCTTTGACCCGAACGCTTCAGACGCGCATCAAGTTTTTGGCGCCGCTGCCGGGGAATAGAATAGCTAGTTTGATCTTTATCTCGTTTAGGTTACCTTGCTTGATTCCTATCAAGTAAGATTTTTTTTCTCATTTTCGTTAGCTTCCTTGTAGTCTATTCCCATTCTTGGTGACTTTGTTTGTAAATCTCATCACTCACCATGATTCGCATCTTTCGCCGGAGTAATTTTGCACTACCCGCTCCCAACCCCGCAATGGAAAATGCAATCCCACAAAACCTTTCACCCGTTCACCAATTTGGAGATCACCTAGGGCATAATGAAATAAATTGGCAACATAATAGTTCTTTTTACGATTCGGATTCCGATGAGGAATTTGATGAAGGAGAGGCAATTGACAACGGGGAGGTCATCGATGAAGTTAGGTTTGAGATAGAAGAAGATCCCTCCCAATGTTTTGACCCTGGGTGTAGAATTGAGATTGATGGCCCCTTCAACATGCAATTCCTTTGTAAAATAGGATTTGAAAGTTTTGATGCTTACATGCATTCATTCTTACCTTTAAACTTAATCTCAAGGAATTTATATAATAAAATTAAGGTGAATGAGTTAGCCTATCAAGGGAACAATGTTGTTGATGCGGTCACTTACTTGCATGTGTTTGTTGGAAGTGTTAGGAATTAGAAATTCCATAGTGAAGAGTCGGTCACCCCAAATATAATCTAGCATAAGTTAGCTCGTAGACATATCGTTATTTACTTGTTTATTAGTTAGTTATTAGCATAGTTTTGTTTAGAACAACACCGTGGAGGAAGGACGGGTCTTTACCCATTGTATGCCTGATCCACAGTCCGACAGGAGGACTTTTAGCTTGTAACTATAAATACCCCTTCCATCCTTGGAAGGGGTGGAACTTCTTCATCTAACCTTGCATTTTGTGTTTTATCTCTCTCACTAGAATTCCCTCTCATCTCTTTCACTCTCTTAACAATGGCATACTTGTTTAATCATTTCCCTAGACCACCCGAATCATCAAACAACATAATATGTATGATCCTACAAATGGTGCCAGAGCCAAGGTTGTGTTGTTTTGATGATTTGCATGGTTTTTGAGCGGTTTCTTTGTATGTGATGCGTGCCAAACAGTCAAGCTAAATCACACAAGCCTGCCACTTGTGAATGGCAGACCGTAACCAGCTTAAAACTGCCTAAGCACGAATGCAATGAAGATCTGAGGAGTATAGGGTCTCCCCGGGTCGTTATGTCCCAAATAGCGAGCTATGCGATGATTAATCAAACGTTAGTGATCGAGGAATTTGAACTAAAAAGGATCGATTATGATATTAACTACTGAAAAAGCCAACAAATTAAAACAAATTAAATGCAAATTAAAGGAAATAAAAAAGATAAAATCTATTAAATAAACGCTATCACTATAATTAAAATGATGTTTTTGTTTTTATGTTTTTATAAACGAAATTAAAATCTACTTAAACGCATAAATTAAAACGTGAAACTTACACAATATTAACCCTAAAAATATGAAAATGATATTTTAACAATCCTAATGATAAAAGAAAATATTTAGAAAAAGAAAATTATTTTTATAACTAATATTCTAATTATTATTAATTAAAAACTATTTTTAACTATTAAATAATTACCCAAAATACAAGAAAATAGGAAATTAAGCTAGAAAAATAAAACTATGACTTGGAAAAGTCTAAAATAACAAAAAAGAATTTTCAAAACTATTTTTGTATTTTTCTGATTATTTTTCTATTTTTTAGGAATTTTAAACTATTAAAAACTAATTAAATTACTAAAAATTACCAAATAAACTATGAAAAATCTGGAAAATTACTTTTTTCACTTTTTATATTTATCTAAACCTAAGAAAATTGAAAAATTATTTTTTTGAACCTTTTCTTAATTTTTTGTATTTAAAGCTAATTAAAAATACTTAAAAACTAATTTAAATTAAGAAAAATAGCAAAACAACTTGGAAAAATCTGAAAATTTCAGGAAAAGTCTAAAATTATATAAGGAATAAAGGAAAAATAGAAAAACAGGTGCTTATGTGGATGAATTTGAAACTGCTATGGAAGTGCTTATTGAAATAAGCACTTGATAAGCCAAAAGCACTCCAAAGGCTACCAAACTGATACACAAGCTATGATAAGCTAAAATAACTAAAATGAAACAAGTTTCAACAAGCTAATACCACTGATATGCAAGGTACAACAGATTTGATGAATGAGCTAAAAGTTAAGAAACAGTTTCTGGGTACCAACTTAAGACACAAGTACAAGCTTGAAAATAAGCTCAAAATGAAAAATATGAATTGGAACTTGTTCTAGACCTGTTTGAGATTAATTGTACCAAAGCGAGATCATGGAAAGCTTTTGAACCCTCTGCACTAGTGCAAAAATCGAGAAAAATCTCTGAATGCTTTGAGATGCATGAGCAGGGGAGTTAGACCAAAAAAGAGGAGCTTGTTTGAAGCTTTTAGAAAAATGACAAAAATCCACAAAAATGTAGATAAGTAAGGGTACCAGTTGAGCTTTTAAGAATGCTAAGTCTCACTTGTTAAGACCCAAAGATGAGATCATGAAAAATCCTGCTAACTGAGCCCAAAACAAGTTTTTGCTTTTTTTTTTGACTTTTGAAGAAATGTTGAGAAGTTGACTTTATCCAACTTTGGATCCAATTTTAAGACTGAGATTGATGTTATAAGGGGTAATGAACACAATGCAAGTAAAGTTGAAGACTTTTAAACACAAATTATGGATTTGCAAATCCAAAAATCACCACAGTGGACAGTTAAGAATGATTAAGTGAAATGTTTACTAGAAGCTTTGCAGACCCAAACTTTTGACTCAAATGAACTCAAACACACTTATTAAACATGATCCTACAGAACTTAACCACTGAATAGACCATTAAGACAGATGGATTAGTAAATCCAAACACCCTTGTATGTAACTGTTATGAGCTCAAACTGATCCAAACTCTTATCCAACTTGTAATTATGATCAAATTGACTTACTATAACTGAATCACTACTGTTTGAACAGGTTTTAACACATTTACACTACAAATGCAGATTATGCATAAGAAATTGAAAATCACTTACAACTTGTCCAAACCACAATGGTTAGCCATTACTGAAACAATGGACCACTAACCTAGCCAAACCCCTATCCTAGCTCAATATCAACCCCCTTCCATGTCTGCTTCACCCATTGACCAAATCTGCACCCTTTTTGTACCTGTTTGACTTTTGTTGACCAGGAATCAAAGTGAGTGTAAACTTGAATTTGAGCTTGTAAAAAGCTATGCTAAGCTTATTTAAGCTCAATGGAACTGAGAAACAAGTGTTATGAAGCTTTTGAGTATGATTTGGAAATGGGAAATTTCAACAGTGGCTTTAAACATGAATTCTGATCATAACTTGAATTTATCACTGGAAATAGTTTATAATGATTACAAAACTCTTAATTTGATACAAAGAAACAGATTACAACAAGTTTTTCACTTATCTAAAGCTTTTAACATAAAAACGACATTAAGTTAAAAATTGAAAACTACAAGACTCCCCTCCTTGCTTCCTTTTGCCTTTCTTTTATACCCAAATGCATTTTCTCTCACTTCTGATGAATTCCCACCAATCCTAGCCATTGGATGGTTTGAAAATAATCACAACCGTTTAAATGGGAATTTGGCGCCAAATTTCCTTTTGACAATTGAGGTTGAGTGAGGAGGGGGGATGGGTAATTAATGAAGTTTGGATGTTTGCTAAGGTGGAGGGGACATGGTGAAGTGGGATT